>BTPG01000002.1:250897888-250957888 GCA_036245525.1 Semisulcospira habei | reverse complement strand
AACCCCCGCAGTCGCGGGGGTTCGTGAGGATCTACAACTCTTGCTGTCATATTCGTGGTCCGCAAACGAATGGGTCATGCGGGGAAGAGTGGATACAAAAAAATCGAAGGAAAAATTATGGCCCCTGTAAAAGATGAGGTAGATAGTCACGTGACTACGTGCGCAAGCGATCACTGACGTCAGTGGGTGAAACCAATCCACAGGCGGAATACGAGCGCTGAATTTCTATTAATTTACTTTTAAATAAATCAGATTACACGTACAACGATACGGGCACGAGGCGACTCAGGTTGTGGGTGGTGTGGGTGGCATGTGGGTGGGACTTCTAGGTGTTCAACTGAGAGCCAACCACCCCAGTGCATCATAGTTATGTCTTGGCACTGTGCAAAGTGCCTTATAACCACGTCACTGCCCGTGACGGTCACACATTTTGTTTTGAAATCATTTTATTTCAATGGCGATGAACACCATACAAAAAAAGTGCTTACTGTTCAAGGCGACCCGAGAAAGCGAGTTTGCAGCAGATGTCTCGTCATGCTAGTTTGTCAGCTTGGCGAGGATAGGGTAAGACGCAACATGCTGAACTTCCGGTTAGCTATCTTCAGCGGCCTATACTGACTGTTGAGGGGATGGAGGGGTTAGCGGGGGGGGGGGGGGGGGGGGTAGGGGGGGTGTAAGGGGGGGGGGACTGAGTGTGTGTGTGTGTGTGCTGACGGTGTGTGTGTGTGTGTGTGTGTGTGTGTGTGTGTGTGTGTGTGTGTGTGTGTAGTACCACCACAAATTCAAGACGCTCTATTTTGCGACGCATGAATCACGAGTTCCAAATGATAATATTTAAGTTTCACGAGGGATAGATACGGTAGAGAGGGAAGGACAGCTTTCTTAACCTCTTTTCCAGCAGAAACTCAAACAACGTTTGGGGAAGCGGGTGGGGGTGGGCGGGTGAGGTCGGGGGGGGGGGGGGTGGAGACAGGGGGAAACAACGCTGGAGCTGCAAGGACAGCTTTCACAACTGCCTTTAACTGTCTGGAAAATCAAACACCGACCCCAGTAACAAAACGTCATCGGGCCCACAACGGCCGCAGTGGGCCCGCGCACAGCTGTGCGCGGGCCCACTGCGGCCGTCATGGGCCCGAAGACATTTTCTTACTGGGGAGGGGCCGGTTGGGGGGGGGGAGCGGTTGGGGAATTGGGGGGGGGGGGGTGAACGGGGGGGAGCAGGGGGTGGGGGGGGGAGGGGTTCTCCGAGTGAAATTAACAATGTAACAACAGACTTTACGTTTCACGAAATATCCAAGGACGTTTTCACGAATCACGTAGATATTATTTTGGCTGTCACGAGTCACGACGGATACTTTCTGCAAGGCTGGATGAAAATATTGCAATCACGAATCTAACCCCGGCCGTAGTGTCAGATTTTACAAAAATACTTTTGCGCTCTGGAAACATGCTGTGGCCCTGATTTTATTCGTTTATAATCGGTGACGCACAAACCTACCGGATGATATGGCTATTTTGAATCCTTATGCTATCGTAAAGTCTAAGGTCCCCATAAAACTCAAGATGGCGCACATTGCAACTTTAGTAGATCCGCTTCTTGGGGGGCGATTCGTGTTCGTCGTTAGACCCAAATAAATCTCCATTTTGAGCACGTGATGTGTGTATCTCTGCTGCAGAGTGCCACGATGGGTAAAAATGATAGCTGGTCGTAGGGAATCGCTTATCATTTTCCTTTTTCTCCCAAAAGACAGCCATCTCAAGGTGTACAGTGTTTTTAAAGAATTATATACTACAAGTATGCGACGTCAAAGACTGTAAGACATGAATATAACGTCATTCTCCAGTCTAGCGACGTAAACGTTTTCTTGTTACCGTAACTGATTATATTCCAATGACGTCAGTGGAATCTATTTATCCCAAAACTTGTGGATACAATGGCGGGAGGTCGGAAATCTTTCACATCGCAGTAACTGTCAGTGGCTTGTTCAGGTAGGTAGCATTTTTGGTTCCTTCCTTTAGTTTCATTAAAAAAATCTGTCATTTTAGAGCCGCGCCACGACCCTTACATGCTGTTAACATAGCAGGGACTCCAAGCGCTGTACCTTAATACGCGCTTGGTACACGAGCTCTATCACGAATCAGGAGATCCGCAAAACGCGCCATTCGCGCATGATGATTTTAGGCGCCCCCCCCCCCCCCGCCCCCCCGACTATAGTACAATTCACACGAAATATAAGATAAGATACGATACGATAAGTTGTCAGGCTTCTTTCAGTCTCTTTACCCTTCTCATTAGCCTGGCTCTATTCGATTTGTTTCCCTGGTTCTCAAGGCAAGGGAAGTCCCTCGTCACTTCAGTGTTACCAAGGTAACATAATTATGATAAGTAGACACCGTTATTTAATGTTACAATGACAACGTTACTCGCTGAGCAAAGAGTTCTCCCCCAAATAAATCTTTGGAAATTTACATTTCTCGGTACAAACATACCCTAGTCTTCCTTCTGTCAAATCTCTGAACGAACACATGCCAATAAATAATTTAGGGGGATACACAACAAAAAGAACTGTATGTAGGTGTTCTGTAATACCCCTGGTACCAGTTTCATACAAAACATAACTGAATAATTGAATAAGTTAGATAATATCAACGACAGGAAACTTCAGCTGAAGAGAAGGCCCTATCGAAACGGCGAAGAAACATAAAGCCGGTTAAATCAAAACTTGAGAGCGTTACGCAACAAAATAACTATGTGCACGCGTTGTGTTCAGCTATATTACCAGGTTCATACAAAAGAATAACTGAAAATGTGTCAAATTAAAAAAAACAAAACAACAACAACAACAACAACAAAAAACAACATCAGGCGAGAAATTCCAGGCGAATGCAGTTCGGGCGAGGTTGTTAACTGATTGTAGGAAGTATGGAGATTTACGTCCCGTGATGAATCACTACGTCACACGTAAAGTTTGGGGTCCTTTCAAGAGTATACTTCACACGTATACTTTTTACAGTTGAAACCAAAATCGTTGTATTACGAGTTAGGCATTGTCAGTGATTCTTGTCGCCTCTCGGGTTCGGTTAGGGGGTCAATGTCGGAGGCCGGGTCTCGGGCTAAAGCCCTCGACTCCTCCCTTCCTTCCCTCCCCCCTCCTCACCTCCCCCCTCTTCCCCCCCTCCCCCCCCCCCCCCCCCCCCCCCCCCGTTCGTGATTGCAATATTTTCATCCAGCCTTGCAGAAAGTATCCGACCCGAGGCGACAAGAACCGCTGGCAAAGCCGAACTCGTAATACAACTCATAATAAGATAAGATAAGAAAAGAAAAGAAAAGAAAAGATAAGAATACTTTATTAATCCAAACTTGGGAAACTGAACGTCTGATTCACATTCATTCACACAAACAATCGCCATTACATAAGAAACTAGAAGGTAAGTAAAACATATATACCAATATAGTACAGGACATATACATCCGCATTTAACTAAACACACACTCATACACTGAATAAATTAATCAGTAAAATGGAGTCACAGACATGAACTACAAACATAGTACCGGTAGTTAAAAACCAGTCACCTCTACTGTAAACATTATTATAAATGTCTGGCGGCTATTTAAAATGTAAGAACAACAGTGAGAGAGGTAAGTGAAGGCTACGCTCTGTACTGCACATAGAGCCTATAAACATGCTGCAACATCAAGATATCAGCAGTAGTACCATAAAAGTGCTGAAAGAAATAATGTATCACCAGGACTCATTAGCAAGTTCCTTAACTCATTCAGCCCCGACACACCTCAGCCAGATATGGCCGGATCGAGCATGACAGTTCAATGGTGGTGTCAGAATAGCTTGGCGCCCATAGGCACCAAGCTATTCTGGCACCACCTTTGAACTATTGCTTGATCAGTCTCTACAATTTCAATGCAGTCCTTCAGAGGGCAACTTCACAATTTTGGGATTTCGGTCCTGGGGTAGTATAAAGTGTTAAAAAGTTGAGAAAATGGTAGGAGGAGTAGTGGGCCCGCCCACTTGAGGTGGTAGGAGTAGGAGAACCATAATAAATAACTCTTGTGTGGCACTGTTCTCCAGGAAAACACTGTACTCACTGCACATGCACAACAGCACACACACTCTCTCTCTCTCTCTCTCTCTCTCTCTCTCTCTCTCTCTCTCTCTCTCTCTCACACACACTCACACACACACACACACACACACACACACACACACACACACACACACACACACACACACACACACACACACACACACACACACACAACTATACACTACTTTAAACCACCACATCCCTTCCCAACACCTTACATCCACTGAATAAAAGGCAGTTAACAGTGCGCTAGGGAAAAACGGTGAGCTACATGTTAACAGCCTGACAAAAAAGAAAAGTCTTTAACCATGAACCATTCACTCGCTCACACCCACGGGCACACACACACACACACACACACACACACACACACACACACACACACACACACACACACACACACACACACACACACACACACACACGCACGCACGCACGCACGCACACACACACACACACACACACACACACACACACACACACAACACACACACACACCGGCTCAACACACTCATTCACACTCACATATGCGCACACAGAGTTCAGTGACTGCCTCCTGGTTTTCCGTTGCCGCTGTGTTTCTCATTGATCGACTTCACTCATTGTGCCCGAGGTACGAAATACCCACATTTTGGAGTTATCCTATGAGGACTGCATTACAATTCAGGAGACAGATCGACCATGATAAATGATAGTTCAAGGGTGGTGGCAGAATAGCTTGGCGCCATAGGCGCCAAGCTATTCTGCCACCGGCACCCTTGAACTGTCATGGCCGAGCCATATCTTGCTGTGGTGTGTCGGGGGCAGAATGAGTTAAATACTCGTGGGATAAACGAATTCCTGTATCGTTCAATTCGTGTCTTTGGCATCCTGAGCCTCCCACTGGTCATGCGTCTCATCTTATACACTTATTCTCCGGTCGATATTTTGCAATCGTCTAGATATTTAATAGGGTTATACCTTTGGAAACCTCATTCAATTGCCGTTATGTTGTTGTCCGTTTCATTTTCTTTAATGGCATTTTCTTTACGCAGTAGACCGCGAAATGTAACACCGCCTAAATCAAAAGTTGCAAGGTTTCATTTTCACGTTGTGACGCAGTGTTTGAGCGCGTATCTCTCGTTTGCTGAGGAACTGCCTCAATCGAATTTCATTGTTGGAACAGCATTCCTTTTTCTACAAAAGCGGCGAGTTTTATGGTTTTATGTCAAATGGTTCTGTTTTTACAGCCCAGTAGAAACATGCACCCTTTGAAATGTCTGTTGCTCTACTGAATTCAGTGGCGTATGTCTGATGTTTATACGCGAATAATGTGTCGTATACTCTTAAGGCTGAACAGATATTTGTTTCCAGCTTTTGGAATGAAAAGATGTTTCATTTTGTTGAGAACTGATTGTGAGTTGTTTGGACTTATCCCTCAATGTACCCATCAACATACAGATTTGCTATGAACCGTAACGCTGGCTGTCGTTTCAGAAGGGAATAATATGGTTCTCAAAATATTTCCTCAGCTGTTTGTGTGTGTGTGTGTGTGTGTGTGTGTGTGTGTGTGTGTGTGTGTGTGTGCGCGTGCGCGTGCTTGCATGCGTGCGTGAGTGTAAGCGTGCGTGCGTGTGCACGCGCGCACGCGTGCTTGTGTGTTTGTACGAGTATGTGTGTTTGTTTAGCTTCGTTGTTATTTGTTGTTGTTGTTCTCTTGTTTGTTTCCTTACACGCTCATACGTTGAACAGAAAGTCTAGGGCATTTGTTAAGCGATATAATGACAAATAAAAAATAACCACCAAGGAAAGTTCGTTTAAAAGCACGAACACTCCTGTCGTGCAAAAATCAACACTGACAGTAGTCCAAAACAGTAATAATAACAAGAACTTTGATAGGATATTTAATTCGGCAACTGCGCTGACAAAACCAAACCAGCTCAGTCATGAACCTACATGCAACAACAAAGCAAATTGGAATAAGTGACTTAAGTACACTTGAAAAGACAACAAGTATTAAAACACATGCAAACACAAGACTGAAAGCAAACGAATAACCAACAAACAAGCAGCTCAAAAAAATATCAGCAAATCAAAAGATCAAGCAAGACAGTATTAGGCAAGCAAACATCTCTCTCTCATGCAAGTTCACACACTCACACACAGACACACACACACACACACACACACACACACACACACACACACACACACACACACACACACACAAACACACACACACACACACACACAAACACACACACACACACACACGCACGCACGCAGACACACACACACACACACACAGACGCACGCACGCACACACGGTACGCGCGCACACACACACACACACACACACACACACACACACACACAAACACACACACACACACACACACACAGGCGCACATAAGCCTCACAGTGGGTTACCTACCATTTCATGTGAAAATGGGTTCCCATATTTCTATTTATTCTAGGGCTCTGGAATAGATGCGAATGTTTAGAACTCACCTTATAACTAAGCTCTATAACTTAAAATAAAATAGACATTTTCTAGAAACAGAGCCACTAGATGCCGAAAAAAATGGGTTTCTGCCAATAAAGTGGGTGGGACTGGCATTACAGTCAAAATGGGTGTCTTCACAACAGGGTCTGTAATAAGGTCAAGTTCATGGAATACTTCTTTTTCACATTAATTTTTTTCCCAACTTAATGTGTATGTGTGCTTTAACATTCTTTACATTGTATGGTGCAAAATTCAATAAACACTGGCCCGAAACCTTTCGATTATGATTTTTACAGAGGAAATCTTTTAAACATTGCTGCGTTTTGTCCTTCTGAAGCAAAACAGTTTATCATGGCATTGATGTGAGAATCAACATAATGTATTCTGGAAATTAAAGGACTTTTTTTTTGTTTTTGGGTACTCTGGAGTTTCAGACAAACAGCAACAGAGCATTTTGAATATTAACCCTTATCATTCGGAATACACCAGTGTGTGCAACTAGTGTGACTGAAATAGTCCAAGGGTTAGTGCCAGAATAGCTTGGTGCCTCTAGGCGCCAAGCTATTGTGGCACCACCCTTGAACTAAAGCCATTGGTCTATGTCCTCATCTGTAAGTACTGTAATGTAGCTTGCATAGAATTATGGCAGTGAACAAATTTGAAGCTATTAGCCTCAGTATGACTATGATGCGGGTCAAAAAGTGTGGAAAAATATGAAAGATAGAAAAAGACCCAGACGAAGAAACGAACACTTAACTTATTCTACCCCAGCAAAATTTAAGATCCACCACGATAGTTCAAGGGTGATGCCAGAATAGCTTGGCGCCTATGGGCGCCAAGCTATTCTGGCATCACCCTTGAACTATCGTGGTGGATCTGTGTCCTGCACTGCAACGCAGTCTTCTGAAGACGACTTCAACATTTGGGCTTAACTTATTCTACCCCAGACACACCACAGCAAAATAAAAGATCCACCACGATAGTTCAAGGGTGATGCCAGAATAGCTTGGCGCCTATGGGCGCCAAGCTATTCTGGCATCACCCTTGAACTATCATGGTGGATCTGTGTCTCCTGCACTGCAACGCAGTCTTCTGAAGACGACTTCAACATTTGGGCTTAACTTATTCTACCCCAGACACACCACAGCAAAATAAAGATCCACCATGATAGTTCAAGGGTGATGCCAGAATAGCTTGGCGCCTATGGGCGCCAAGCTATTCTGGCATCACCCTTGAACTATCATGGTGGATCTGTGTCCTGCACTGCAACGCAGTCTTCTGAAGACGACTTCAACATTTGGGGATTCCGGTCTTGGGGTAGAATGAGTTAAAATGACAGAACAGAACACTGACATTAATTAATTAACTGACAACATAAGAAATCACTTGAAACTTCAGCCTTTATTTAACGTCTTTCGTCTCCAACAACCAACCATTCTTTCATTTGCAGAGTTTTTAAAATGGTATGCAGTACAACCAACCATTCTTTCATTTGCAGAGTTTTAAAAATGGCATGCAGTATATTACAAAATGATCCGCCCCCCCCCCCCCCCAATAACACTCTTGTAATCAATCTTTACATTGTCAATGGTTTTCTTATCTTATTATTGTCTTTTGTCCCCAGCCGGCTGTTTCGTTTTGCAAATCCAAAGGTTATACAGTATACAAAATGATCTAGGCGTCCATCAGATAAAAAAAAAAGCAGGCTATACATGCTGAAACCACCCCAATAATAACACTCATGTAATAAATCTGTATGAAATCGAAAATGCCGCGAGTGGCGGGGAACCTCAATTCATTTCTTTTGTAACTTTTTCAGTCTGTTGCGGACGTAATCCTTAATGTTTGTCCAGCGCCTATGTCTAAGTGCAGGCTCCTCTGCCATTGCGTACTGTATCTCGGCCTTTCCAGGAAGTTTGTTCATGACGAGATGTGTCTTGAAACGAGTTTGAACAGCTTTCTCTTCAGCTTCCCCCCATGGTTTCCTTGTAAATCTAGCTTTCTTTCGAACAGGAGCTGACGCAGTACTGTCATCATCAAAACTATCTAGATTGTCATCAGGCTCTGGACGTCTTTTCTCCGTCATGCTCATCGATTCCTGTGTTGCTGACTTGCTACTTGCTTCATTCACAGGTGCTCACTGCTGTTCCCCCCGAGACCTCTCTGCCAGTTTCTGATGTGTCTTCATTGTCAAAGTCAATCTCTTCATCATCGCCCAGCTCAGCTCTAATGCAACTCGCAAAATCTGTCATCTCCTTGTTAACTGACAGAAGAATCTTTGCCACTTTTGCCTTTTGAAGGACGTCTTGAGGTTGGCGGTAGATATGGCGATGTATCCGAATATCATGGCCAAGGAAATCTGCCAGCTGATCCTGGTCTAACTCCGAGATGGCCATTGACTGAGCCAAAGTTGCAACCTGCTTCCGCAACTGAGTAAATGTGAACATGGCTGGGTATGACACCCCTGCTTCTAGGGCATGGGCCTTCAGAACATCATGGCCTCTGTAAGGCCTCTGACCAGAAGGTGTGGCAAAGATGTACTGGGAATCAGCGAGAGCTGGCACTGATTGCCTCATTTGAAGGATTCTGTCCACAGTTGTCATCATCTTCTTCGTCAGCAAAACGGGAACACTCCTATTAAACTTGCCTCTGATTTCCACTCGCTGAAAATGATTCACCATTTTCTTCTCAACCTCTGTGAGACCTTTTAAGATATCTTGATTGGTGATCGATCCAATCTTAGCATTCTGGAAGTCTGACACCTTCATTCTCTGAACTTCTCCCCCTCGTTTTCGGTTGAAAAGTGATACAGCACAAAGAGTTGCTTTAACCATTGTCGGATAAACTTCCGAAACCATCCTTGTCTCAAGAAGCTGTTGGACCTTCCTCACATCTTCACATGATGGGATCAGCTTGGGTTTGTTCATGGTCATTTTCCCGACCGACTGGGCTGCTGTAGCGGACACACAATCATACCAGTCCCCGTTGAAGACAGAGTCAAACCGGTGCGCCTCAGAGAGCTCCTGTCGCCACCTGTCGTCTGAACCCTGCCCAAGCTGTTTGGATGCCTGTGACTGTTTGATCTGTGAACACGTTTTCAAAGCATGGCCTATGCGCATTGCGAGATTGCCTTTTTTGAACTGATGTGTGTCCTCATCAAAATCTGCTAGCTCTTTTACAGCCAGGACAACATGATCAAAGCTAGCTGAATTGATCACAGCATTTAAACTTGCGATTTTCATTTCTGACCTCACTCTGATAATCTTTAATAGTCTCCCTAACTCCCACATCCTGGAGCTGATTTGTCCAGCCGTGTGTTCTTCAATGTCCCTGCGGTCAAATAATCTCTTTCCATACTCAAGAAGCAAGGGGTCAGTTCTGATGAGACGGCTTATCTCATCATCTCTCTGGCTGGCCAAGACCTTGTGATAGAATGAAAATTCAACCTCTAAGGGTATTGGAAGCATTAGCCGACCACGGCGCGCCGCGTCTCCTCGTCGAGTGATCTGAAACCCTCCTGGCTTCTGACAGCAACGTTTTGAGTGTACAGAGATCAGTTTTTTTTTTGATAGAGCCCTTTGCAATGGCTACAGGCGAGAAGGTCGTCTACCTTACTAGTTTTGGTGCGATACTTAGGAATCAAACATCCGGATTTGTTTTCAAGAACAGCAACGTTATGCATGTAATCACCCTCATCTTGTAGTCTGATCCATGCTCGACGTCTCTGCTTGGTCCCATTTTTCATCGACAAAATTTTAGCAACGTCTGCCTCATCTGCATGGACATCTTGTAAGTGCGTGCTCATTTTCAAGACAAGCTTGCCACACAATTTGCATGCATGTTTCTTGTCCCATTTGTACTTTCCTTTCCCTCTCTGCGACACGTGCACACCTGTTTCTTCTGTAAGTGCTCTTTCCCCACTCTTTCCAGCATCATGTTCCTCCTGCCTATCCACATTCTCATTGCCACCCCCTAACGCACACTGCACCTTGCTGGTACTAGCGTCACCAACACCTGGCCACCCCGAACCTGCCACTTTGATGAAATCTATCATAGTCGATACAATACTGTCTATGTCAGAGATCCCAGCAATTGATGCCGACACACCCTCTGAATCCGGTGAGCTCGAGCCAGGAACAAACTCCTCGTCATCACTGCCCTCGTATTGCGATGCGCTGGCACTACTCTCAGTCTCGGGTCCATCCCAGGCGCCATTTGCCAACTGGAGAAAGAAAGAAAGAAAGATTGAAACCAAAGCTGCATTAGAAACAGAAACAGCTCAATTTTGGTTTACTTTAAGGGGCCTTGCACAAGAATAAAAAGAGTAATCCCGTGTATGACTGATTTACATATGTGTGACCTCGGTGACGAGGGCTGGCTTCTGCAGCAGTCAAAATCCACGTTTTCTGAAAATGCAAGCAGTTTTCACACATTTGTCAACCCTGCGTGACCCTTTGAGAGAGGTCACTCAAATTGGCATGTTTAAAAAGGTCTTGCCACAAAGTATCCTTGGGCCAAGCTTGAAGAATGTGGCTTGAATAGTCTCCGAGAAAATGCCACTGTTAACTCATTCTACCCCCAGACACACCACAGCAGGATAACAGGGGTGGGATTTTAGTAACAAAGGAAACGCGGAAAATCAAACGACCGGGGGGGGGGGGGGGGGGGGGGGGGGGCATGTCCTTCATTTTCAGCGGCCGAAAAATCAAACGACAGGGGAGGGGGGGGGGGGGGGATAGGCGCGTGTCCACCGTTCGCCAAAGTCCAAAAACCGACAGGGGGAGCGAGACCAAACACACCCGAAAATGGACTTTGTTATGACACTCCTGATCTGCAGTATAAAAATGGAATGTGCGTACCAGTTTATGTTCAGATGCACACTAAACGGCACTCTGTCTTGGACAATATCCTTTTTCACCGCCATTTTCCACTGCGACCTAAAGCTACCGGAAGTGTCGGGCGATAGTGAACCAAACTACATACAAATCCAACCCATTTGAGATTTTTTTGCCATTTAAGAAGAATTTTGTTTCCGTCTTTTTCGTTGTTATTAGACGCGGAAAATAAATATGCTTCAGCGGAATTGTGAAAGAATTTCCGTGGAAATCCGCGGAAACGCGGAAGAATCCCACCCCTGGGATAAAGATCGACCATGAGAGTTCAAAGGTGATGCCAGAACAGCTTGGCGCCTACGGGCGCCAAGCTATTCTGGCATCACCCTTGAACTATCATGGTCGATCTGTGTCCTGCGCTGCAATGCGGTCTTGAGAGGACATGGGCAAAATTTAAGGATTTTGGTGTTGGGGTAGAATGAGTTAAAGTTTACCATGGACGACGGACGGACGACCAGTGGCCCAGAACATAAACTCACTTTTGCTTCGCACGCACGTCAGCCAATAAAATGAAGATGATCATAGAATCACTTTACTTACCAGTTTGTAACTGGGAGCATTCCGCTGCCGTCCATGCATCCTCCTACCAGACGCACCCTCTGTGGCAGAGGCTGGGGGGCCATGATTCTGCAGCATAGATCCCGATGGGTTTGGACATCCTGCTGCCATCCGGCGCTGGGTGTGTGCAGAAAGTCCTGAGCCGGTGTGACCAAAACGGTGTTGCTGAGAACATGTCCAATACAACCATGTAAACCAACTGACATTTGGAATCAGATTGATTGTACATTGCTTAACGTCCCGACAGCAACAAGGCTTTCTCAGGACGTGCCTGCACTGCTTGTGAAAAAACCCCACCTAAACAGAACATTGCCATGTATGTCGCCTGCCGGTCAAATACGTTAACTCATTCTACCCCAACACCAAAATCCTTAAATTTTGCCCCTGTCCTCTCAAGACTGCATTGCAGTGCAGGGCACAGATCGACCATGATAGTTCAAGGGAGATGCCAGAATAGCTTGGTGCCCGTAGGCGCCAAGCTATTCTGGCATCACCCTTAAACTATCATGGTGGATCCTTATCCTGCGGTGGTGTGTCTGGGGTAGAATGAGTTAAATAAACCTAACACATGGGGCCAAGACATAAAGCTAAGACCATTTAGCAACACACATCCAATATCAAGAGCTACAGGCAGTGCAGACAGTAGGGAGAGTTTTAAAAAGGCAAATACAGGTGAATGGACAAAGGGTAGACAGAAACACATGCCCCAGAATAGAGAGAAAAACCCACCCTGTGGGGCTGACCAGGGTGACCCTGAGAACTAAAAACTGGCAATACAGTAAAAAGCGACACTTCAGTTGCACATTCCTAAAGACCTGTTTGTGGACTTTGTTCTTCGAATCGCGAGGCAGTTTTGCGAACGAGGATTGAAATCTGGCGCCATTTTTGTTTTTAAAAAAAAGTCAACTGATACTGTGCATGCATGTGGCAAGTTAACACATGTCAGAAAAAAAAAGAAGAAACAAAATCGCGTGGCAGATTGACCTTGTAATGGGGTTATTGAACGAATTCCTTTCATTGAAGAAGAAAGCTTTTGTTAAAATCGTGGGGTTCTATTATCATTTACTACAAGACTCAACAGTCAGAGCGGAGAGGAAGACACGGACCGAGCCACGGCTGAAGCAGACGCCTTATCTTTCTGGGCCAAATGGGTATCGGGGATTGGAGGCATCTCTCAGTTAAATAACTGCACTGAACAAGTACATTTGGGCGTGCTCTTAACTAAGAAATATTGCATAAAGTACCTCTGCAAACGCGAAAGAAAGGCCGGTGACGGTTGGAGACGAAGGACGTTTAAGCAAGGGAAACAACTCCGTTCATCAGTGTTGGGCTAACCAATCAGCGATCATCAAATTGATCTGAAAACACTCAGGCCGCTTCCGTGTCCACACACAGGCCCAGGGCATCCCTGAAACACAACCATGAAGTAAATCTGTTAAAATGGGGACATCGTATTTTGATATTTTTTTTCTGACTTTTGAATGAAAGATAATACAGAAACAACCCTCAGAAAAAATGGGTGTCTGACTTGGTCACCCAGAATTTTACACACACCCATTTTGCATAAGGATGGTAAAGAAAGTAACCCATTTCAGTGATTTGGTGTACGCACACACACACACACACACACACACAAACAAACACACACACACACACACACACACACACACACACACACACACACACACACACACACACACACACACACACACACACACACATACACATCAGAAATGACGTGCAAAATGTATTATACTTACATTGAGGGAACATTTTAAACACTGAAAACATGATGACAAAAGCTAAAACCAAAAAAATAACAATCTTCCCCAGCGCCCACGCCCCCCCAAAACAAACAAACAAACAAAACAAACAAACAAACAAAAAAGCAAATAAACAAACAAACAAACAAACAAACAAAGAAACGAATAACCAATCATACCCGCATATCTTCTTTGAGATTCAGAGTATTTACTTTTGCCACAAGACAGCAAACATTACCGTTCATTGCAAATCTGTGTCTTGAGTAGGGGTACGTGAGCTTTTGATCCAAGTAAATCGCAATTATTAACTTTTTTAAAGCCAGAATGAAAACAGGTTTTTCTTTTCAGTCTTAGAGAAGGCGACAGATTATTCGCGTATAAATGCCTGACATACGCCACTGAGTTTAGAGCAACTGACGTTTCAGAAGGTGCATGTCTTTACTGGGTTGCAAAACCAAAACCATTTGACATAAGAACACAAAACTAGCAGCTTTTGTGGAAAAATGAATGCTGTTTCCAAGAGTGAAATCCGATTGAGGAAGTTCCTCAGCAATCGAGAGATACGCGCTCAAACCGGCAGTGCGTCACAACTTGAAAACGAAACTTTGCAACTTTTGATTTAGGGAGTGTCACATTTCGCACTCTACTGCATAAAGAAGGCGCGATGGAAGAAAATAAAACTGACAACACCGTAACGGCAATTGGATAAGGTTTTAAATGGTATAAACCGATTTTTAAAATATCTAGGCGATTGTAAAATATCGACCGGAGAATAAGTGTATACTTTTTTTTTTAAACAGTAGTACATGTATTATGAAAAAAGACTGCCTTTTAACTTGCGTTCACGAGTATACGCGTCTCTTCAATTTCGGAGTTTGATTTTGAAGGCAGTGAAGGGGCTGAACAAGAACTTACCACTCTTCCCATTCCCACCCCCCAACCACCCCCACCCCAATCCCCCTCTCCGGCCCCTCCCCGCCCCCCTCTTTCTGACAGGTTATATGATCTGCCCCTGTGCGGGTCAGGATATCCATGTAACGTACAGTTTTAGCTGGCAAAGGGCGGTCGATGGTAAATTGCGGCGGAGTGTGACTTCCAGGGCACAATGTACGGACTGCTTTAGCGGCCGCTTGTGCGACCCTGGAAGCCGCACTCCGCCGCAGTTCATCGTCCACCGCTGTAGAGTGGCTGTACCTTTTGCGCCCTGAAAGCCACACTCCGACGCAATTCACCGCCGATAGCTGTAGAGAGGCCGTACTTTGCGCTCTGGAAGCCACACTCCGCCGCAGTTCACCGTCGACCGCTGTAGAGTGGCCGTGCTTTGTGCCCAAGAAGCCACTCTATCATTCCGGCCCTGCAGGAATAAACCCTCTAGAATAAGCAGGGGAGTTTTCGGTGTCATTCTGGTCCTCTACCACGAGCACCTTAAGGAAATTCGTAGCAGAGTGGGTCGGTATGACGTCTCGGAGTTTTCGGCGCGGTGTTGCAATGTAATAACTGTAATGAATTTACTCAGTGGTTTTGTGGACACCATCTCGGACGCCCCGTGGCTCGTGCTTTGTGACCCTTCCCACGAATCCACGAGACTGTATGAGACTATTTGTAACAAACCAAAAGGAGTCCATGCGCTGTGTAACACGTTGTCGCAATGATCTGACTGAGAGCCGGTGTGATTATGGGAGTCTCCGCGAGTATTTAACCCTTGACTGCCGAGATAAAAGTGAACACGATCCAACTGAGACATAGATCCTCATGAGTCCCCGCGACTCGGGGGCTCATGAGGATCTATGCCTCTTGCTGAGACTAATTTGTATCCATGTTCCTTGGACGGTGCTGGCTTTCGGTCGTTGACTGAACCAAGATTTCAGAGACAAAAATGTACGTACAGTGTACGTACAGTGGCAGGGAAGGGGTTAACAGACAATGTTGTCACAAAGCACGCGGCGGGGATTCCAGGGCTGCCGTTATTTGGCAAAAGGGGGTATGTCCATTTTTAAGAAAAGCGAGATTGTCATAGTATTACAATTAAAAGCTCGCTTTTCTCAACAATGGACATACCGGCTTTTGACATACATGTATAACGACAGAGAGGTGTCCAGAAATTTTGTAACAACTTTTACGCTGTCAGTAAACTCTTTAAAACAGCGCGAGGTATGACGGCTCGATAACGATTTACCATGGTGAGCAGTGATGCGTAACTAATACCTCAATATTGTCGGACTCAGTGACAGCGTATGGTTTGGACTCCTGTGTAACGAGACACACTTTTTGCGCTGTGGATCATCTTGCATACACGGGTCGGGCAGTCCGGTCAACAACCTCAGCGCCCCGTCACACACAGGCATCGGATGATCGTTGCTTAGTTGGTCACTTCTTAACCCCATTCACTGCAAAGAGAAGTGAACGCGATGCAACTGCAAGAGGCATAGATCTTCATGAGCCCCGCGACTGTGGGGCTCATGAGGATCTATGCCTCTTGCTGAGACCAATTTGTATCAATGTTTCTTGGGCGGTTTTGCCTTTTGTTCGTTGAATGCACAAATATTTCAGAAACAAAAATGGACGTACAGTGGTAGGGAAGGGGTTAACACGAGTGGTAGTAAATAGCACCAAAGGCAGGTCACATCTGAGAATTCAGCGTGCCGCACGTACTGTTTTTGAGCATTATATGTAATGCCACTCTGGCCGAGGTTGGGCCGCCGCCGAGGTTGGGACCCAACAGCAGTCGAGTGGCGTTGTTTAGATAACAACTACACAACACACACTAAAATCCTACTTGGAAGATTGCATTGTTTTCGATTATCATCAGACGTTTTCCTAGCCATCGTAACCCCCCCCCCCCCAATCCCCCCATGTTTTCCACCCCTATGAGTCGAGTCAAACGGTCTATCTCAGGGGCGGATCAGTTACCTCGAGGGAGGAGGGGTGGGGGTGGGGTTGGGGGGTTTCCAACTTTTTGTTTTGGACCTTCATCCTGATACAACAGGCCTCCTTCTCGCCAAAATATTAAACGTGGGGGAAAAGGGGTGGGCGAGGGAGGGGGGGGGGGGGAGGGGGGTGTGGAGGGTGGGGGGGGGGGAGGGGAAGAAATTCCAAAGACCCAAAATGAACAAAAGACCGTTTGATTCGAGGGGTGGAAACATTTTATTTTATTTCATTTTGTATTATTTTATTTTATTTTATTTTAAAGATGGTTAAGAAAACGGCTGATGAGAATCGAAAACTACGATACATCCTGGATATCTTCGAAGTAGGATTTCAGTGTGTTCTGATTTGATTTGATTTGATTTTTAATTTAAAAAAAAAACTCATTCTGCCCGCGACACACCACAACAAGATATAGCTCGACCATGATAGTTAAAGGATCATGGCAGAATAGCTTGGCGCTTATAGGCGCCAAGATACTCTGCTACCACCCTTGGACTATCATGGTCCATCTGTCTCCTGAATTGTTATGCAGTCCTCAGAGGATAACTTTAAAATGTGGGCATTTCGTACCTCGGGCACAATGAGTTAAAGATGGGTAAGAAAATGGCTATTGAGAATCTAAAGCAGTACGTCCTGGGAATCGTGCAAGTAGGATTTCAGTGTGTTTCGTGTGTAGACCTGTGTAGGGAAATCTAAAGAAAGCGATTTGACTGCACGCCGCTGGATTCTCACATATGACACACCCTTGGTGCTTTTTGCTATCACCGGTGCCGGTTAAGAGGTGACCTCTTAAAGGTCCGCAGTTGTAACAAAAAGCATCCACAAGAATAAAAAAAAATTCAGAGTCCTACTGTGCAGTATCACAGTAGACTCTGTTCAAGTTACACAGTTGCAGAGTCGGTAAAAACACAGCAAAACCGTGCCCCACTTCCTGTCGCCGTCCGTGCGCGCTACTGTCAACTTCTCCGTGCAGCTGAGACCTTGCCAAAGTTGCTGAGCTTCAGTATCTATGCCTTTACCATTACTGTGAGGCTCAACCACAGCGCTGATATGTAGAATGGAGAACAGACAGGATGCCACGCGGCGATATTTTACAACTGATGAAGTCACATTTTTGTCCAAGAATGCAGCGGCAGAGGATATGTTTGGCTGAAAGTGCAGAAGCCTACTCGAGACTGGAAAACATGCCCTGCTTTCATGGCTGTCCTCTGCTACAGGCTAGTCCACAGCCACGAATGCAGGGGCGTTTTTCTCGAATAGGCTTCTGTACTTTCAGCCAAACGTTTTCTCTGCTGCATTTTTTTGTTCTCAATTGAAATATAATTTCATCAATTGTAAAAGATGACAGAGGCATTTTGGAGAAATTACCGGTGAAAATATCGCACCTGGTACCCTGTTTATTCTACAAGGCAGTGAGCCTGTAAAGGTTTGATCATTCCACGCCTGTGCCTTCACTCCTCGTGGTAGCAGATTTTTTTTTTTTTTTTTTCTGAAATGTTAGCTAATTCAACGCCGGAAAGCCCCAGTCATGCATGGAACATGGGTGCAAAGTGGTGTCAGCGAAAGGCATCGATCCTCATGAGCCCGCGCCACTTCGGGGGGGTCATGAACGTATATATCTATCTGTCGCAGTTAGAGGGGGTTCAGCTTTTCTCGACAGTGAAGGGGTTAAAGAGAGTGTTATCAGATGTCTGAGAAAGTTCTCAGTGTAAAAATAAACCTCACCGCCGGTGGAGATGCCTAATATACTTTCGCGTCAGCACATTTTTGTCTACCGTATTGAAAATACGGTAGACTTTAACAGGCGGGCGGGGCTCATGGTCTGGCAAAGAAGTAACAAGATAAAAATGACGTCACGTCTAGCCACTCTAACCTTGCTGTTGAACGTCGATTTGGCGCAAAGCGCCGTATGTGCGTGTGTTTGTGTGTTTGTGTGTAACACTCGAACACTTTTTGAGTGTTCAGTTGAGACAGGGACATTTTTTTTTAAGCAGCTGTGTTTCTGCCGAGTAACGCAAATATACTGCTATCAGGTCTACTTTTGACAAGCACAACTCAAGCAATTTTAAAGTTTAATCCATAAACAAACAGCAATAACGTATTCTCTGTCAACGGGGAGTAAGTGCCCACAAGTTTTTTAGATTTGTTTTCTATTTAAATGATGGACGACCTGAAATCCATGGTAAAGATTCCAAAATTTTATTTATATCACCCAAAAATAGGATATGGTAACGGTCATTTTAAATATTAGTTGCCATAGTAACATTAAGCAAAATCGTTGGTGCCCCAGGTGTGGAAGTTCTATCCCGATTTTCTTCCACCGTGCAAAAAAAAAAAAAAAAAAAAAAAGAGCAATCGGCCCATAATGCATAAACCTGCCATAAGCGATCGGATTATCAGAAGTGTCATTGATGGAAGCGTTTTTTAATGACCTTTGATGGAATTCACGGTAGAACTACGGGTAAAATTATTCAGCCGGACTTGTGACGTGCAAAGCAAGGGAGCAAAGCACAAGACAGCCTAGGCCTTCGATGTGTACGGTCTGACCCGCGTGGCTTCCCCTTAGCACATTTGTTGCACTGCAGCACGTTACGTTTGTCTATAATATGGTAACAAATATCAACAATTATGTTTGTTTATGTTTATTTCTTGTTCGCTGTTCTGTGTCCTTGCGGATATAAAAGATAATATATGACACCATTTCTAGTTGTCTTATTAACCTTTTTAGCCCCGGGTCCCTGCAGCAGGGGATGGATTGATCATGATAATTCAAGGGTAGTGCCAGATGAGCCTTTAAGGCGCCAAGCTCATCTGGCACTACCCTTGAATTATCATGATCAATTCATCTCATACAACAGGTACATAGTCGTTAGGCAACTTACTTACTTACTTGCTTACGCCTGTCACCCCTCCCAGGGTATAGGTCGTCGACGAGAGACCTCCGGCCGCGACCCCTGTCCTGTGCTTCTCCTTCGATTTTACTCCAGGTGGTTCCCAGTCTCTTGATGTCTGCTTGGAGGTCTCGACGCCAGGTGTTTCTCGGCCTGCCTCTTTTCCTTTTTCCCTGGGGGTTGTCGTTAGGCAACACCTCTCTCCAAAATTTGAGAAATGCGACCTTGGGGCTAAAAGGGCTAACTGAGTTATTCACAAACCAGATAGGTGAGGCTAGCGCTGGCAGAATTGTACACAAACCAAGGGGAATCACTCAGCGCTGGGACAGAAAAACAGTTAGATCCCCTGCCGAGGATGCAAATGATCGTCTTGTTCTATACCTGCGTATTTCTCTGTGGGCTGGCGGCAATTGGGTGCCTGATAGGCGGGGGCAGGGGATCTAACTGTCTGTCCCAGCGCTGAGTGATTCCCGTTGGTTTGTGTATAACTGAGTTATTGTTTGCTGTTTGACTGACTGACTGACTGATTGATTGATCGATCGACTGATTTGCAGATTCATTGATTTAGTGATGCTCGCTCGATCGTTTGATTAGGCTAAATGATTGATAGATATTGAACGTTAGGTTGGCCATACCGTGACTTCAGGTCACATTACATAGTCAAATTTGGCCAGTTCAGGCAGTAAGAGGCCCGGTGTTTTTAAAAATAATTTTTGCCTTGTTTGAAAATTTGTAGTAGGGCTGAGTGTTGAAGTTTGCTTGAAATTTCTGGTTAGATGAGAAGAGACATGTTTGGTGCTTTGATTCATACCATCCTGAGCTTATTCAGTAGAGAATTGTGGACCTGTGTTGAGTTGCCGTTGACGTCAGTAGTGATTTGAGGGGCACGCTGATTTCAGCTGTGCTTGGGTGTGGGGTTGGTAAGGAATCAGGTTTATAGCCAAGAAATGAGACTGTCAATGTGCTGTTTTTATTGTTATTTTGTGCATGGCAAATGTGCAGCTGGTGGGCGGTAGTGTTTTTTAGGGGATTGAAATATTAGGGGATGCCTGGGACTATGGCTAAGAGACTGGACAGTACGGAAACGCGACTGTGTACCGTGGCCTAAAGGGGTTTCGTCCTGCTGAGAGGCGCACGTTTGGCGTACAGCAAAACGTGACACACCAACAAACTTTCAAATGAAGGCAGAAAGAAAGCCAGATAGAAAGCCAGAAAGAAAGCCAGAGAGAAAGCCATATAGAAAGCCAGAAAGAAAGCCAGAAAGAAAGCCAGATAGAAAGCCAGAAATAAATCCAGATAGAAAGCCAGATAGAAAGCCAGATAAAAAGCCAGATAGAAAGCCAGAAAAGAAAAGAAACGAAAAAAGCCACAGGTGTTGACCAAACGCTTTATTGCTGAGAATACTACGTCACAAGATATAACGGTACCCAATGCGCAAAGGTCTTTGGGCCGACGACGGCCACAGTTATTGCGCACGGCTGTGCGCGGGCCTACTGTGGCCGTCGTCAGCGCGAAGATCTTTTGGCACTGAGATTTATAACAGCAACACAACAACCTACTCTAGGCATATCACAAGACTTAGCACGCGCCATTAATAAGTATCACTGTGCACACTTGTTTGATACAGTGAAACCTGTTTAGAGTGACCACCCTCATGCGAGACCACCTGTCGTTAAAGACCTTCACTTAGGTGGCTGTAGTCATCTAATATGATTGTCTTTAATGACAGGTGACACTTCTTGTCCTTCAAAACTTCACCTGTCTTTTAAGATCACTGCTTTAACAATAAATTAAAAAAGGTGGGTGCTCAATACAGGTTTTACTGTACGCTATTAACACGCATTACATATCAATAAGAACATTTTGAAACCAATGCATCAATGATACAATGAATCATTCAAGAGGCCCCGCATCAGTAGCCGCCGGCAACGCTATTGAACACGTCCACACCTATTGATGCGGGGCCCCTTAAATGAGTTAAAAAAAGACATGTGCTGGTAAGCCGCAAGGTCCAAAATTATAGATCGGCACACAACTGATCTTTATTATTGGGTGATGTTGAAACAAGATAACAATAACAAAAAACAAACAAACAAACAACAACAATAAATTAAACAAAACAATAACAACAACAACAAAAAACCAACAATAATAATCAATATGTACAGTGCACTTCATTTATATTTTAATGTTTACACGTGCAATTTGTAATTAGAACATATTTTCAACAAACATATTCCTCAGGTTTCACTTTCAATCAGACCATGTCCTAGTCCATAGCTGCTCCACGATCCAACTGCAAAAGACATAGATTCTCATGAGCCCCCGCTGTCGCGGGGGCTCATGAGGATCTATGTCTTTTGCGGAGACCGATTTGTATGCAGCTTCACTGGACAGTTGCGGCTTTAGGTTGTTGAATGAACAATGATTTCAGAAACACAATATGCGTCCAGGGGCAGGGAGGCGGTTTAAATAATTGCTGCATTGTAGGTTTCCGTTATTCGTGACTGAAAGACGCTAGCGATCCACTGGTGGTGGCAAGACGATCGGTGTCTTCGTGAAGCCGTGAGAGTATCTACCCCCTCCTCCTATACCTCCCCTACCCGCATGTACCCCCTGGGCCATTTGACGGGTTAACCAGCCTCCCCCCCCCCCAACCCCCCCAAAAAAAAAACAAACAAACAAAAACCAAACAAACAACTCCCCCCCCCCCCCCTCCGAAACAATCAAACTAACAACAAACAACAAACAAACAAACACCAAAAAACAAAAACAAAACAACAACCCCCCCCTTCCAACCCAACCAAAAAAACCCAAAACACACACACACACACACACACACACACACACACACACACACACACACACACACACACACACACACACACACACACACACACACACAACCCAAACAATGAAACACGAAACCCTCCCTCCCCATCCCATCAAAAAAAAAAAAAAAAAAAAACCACGACCACGACCACGACCACAACCACCACCACCAACAACAAAACCAACAACAAAAAACCAAAACCCAACAACATCAAAACATACACACACACACACACACACACACACACACACACACACACACACACACACACACACACACACACACACACACACACCACAAAAAACAACCGCAGCTGTATTTCTCCTCAGAGATGAATAGCTAACGAAAATAGTTTCTTAATTTAATCACTCATGCGCTCTGTAACGCGCACCCTCTCCAGTCCTACGATTAAAAAAAGCGCGCCCAATGTGCCACAAATTTCATCACCCTCAACTGAAAACTGAACTTTCAATACACCCAACCCTCCCTTTCCTGCAGCATAGGAACAAGAGCCGACGCAGCAAATGGAATAATTTACATCAGTCGTAATATTTTTTTGGTAAACATTCCCAATGATGTGTTTTTTTTTTTCCCATCGGAAGTATTTTACGTGATAGTCGTACAATCACACCAGACGCACGCACGTAGGGTTCTTGTAAAGAAACTTTATTCAGCTGCAACTCATCACACGTGGCACAGGGTTGTAGACCACACTGGAGTAACAGTTTAAGCCGTACTTTATTCTCACGATGCAATCTCCGCACAATGCATCCACAACTGCATCTACACTTTGGTACACTCTCTCTCTACAATGCATCCACACTGATACATTGTCTCCTCTACAATGCATCAACACTTTTGACACACTGCGTTTCTCATGATACAATGCACGCACTTATTTCCTAACGCCATCTTTTATACTATTACAGATTTCCAGAACAATCCAGCAAATTCACACAACACAACCAATCAGAAAAGAAAACGTAAACAAAACTTCAGCTAAGCCATCTAGGCTCATTCTATAAAATGTTACGAAATGTAGCCACCAACTTTGACGTCATTTCTGAGGTCACTAGAAAGATCGCGACCCTCCTCGAACCTTCCAGTCTAATGTAGGTTAAACTTTACATCGTAGCGAAAATACGGGTCACAACAAAAACTGATCGCAATTCTCCGTCAAAAGAAAACGAATTCTACTAAAAAGGTACGTAATCCTTATCCAAAATAACTCAAATGAATATCGGATCTTTCCTATGATTAACACACACAAACGTAACAAAGAAAAAGGGTTGGGGTCTTTTAAAGGTCATTTTTTTCCGCGGGTGAAGTTCATATACTGACGAGCAAAAGAAATGCGACATTAATTTTTTGGAATCATAGGTTTCTCGTCAGTATAGTATGTTTGGCACGCTTTAACCCGGATTAACAGAATCAGTTCGAGGAGAAGCCGGACGCTGTCTCCGCCAGCAAGAGACGTAGAGTCACATGAGCCCCTGACACAGCAGGGACTCATGTGAATCTATGTCTCTTGCAGATAGAAGCACTGTAATGCACGCTTTTTCTGATAAACCAATTAATTAATGTTTATCCGGCCATGCGAACGCAAAAATAAGCTGATTTACTGGCATTGGCTAGTAATAATGAGATGGCAGGGATGAATCGTTACAGTAATACGCACTCCCTCAGCCAATAACAATCCATCTGCAAGAGGCATAGATTCTCATGAGCCCCTGCATTGCAGGGGCTCATGAGAATCTATGCCTCTTGCTGACAGAGATCGGCTCATTTTACAACATAGTCTGAAGCAAGTCGGTGTCTACGCTGAGGACTGTGAATGGCTGGCTCCATTCTGGGAGATCTGGTTTTTATTTTACTTGGAGGCCCGCGGACTTGGAGCAACTTGATGAAAGTTATTTTTCGGACAGGCTTTTACCGCAGCAAAACGGATCACAAGCGGCAAAACATTACGTAGAAGTCGCTGGGAACAGATTCACTAGGATGTTTGTATTCGATAGCCAGATTCTTCTTTTTCTAAAAGGCTCAGCCTCCACCTCTGCGGCTCTTTACTGAGGTATCCCCCTAGACCTCCGCCACATCACACACACCAAAAAGGTGAAAAACAAAACAAAGGAAAAAAAAATCACACACACACACACACACACACACACACACACACACACACACACACACACACACACACACACACACACACACACCAGGGGCGGGTCTGAGGGGGAGAGGGTCTAGGGGTTCCGGAACCGCCTATCCCGCCCCCCCTCCCCCTCCCGACCCAAAATTCTTTAAATGCTACAACAAAGTTCCTTTCTGGGATGTTTGGAACCTCCGTCCCCTTTTGTTTGATATTTTGGTGAATGGTGGGAATCTCAACACGCAAGCGCCTTCTCTCCACTCTCCCGCACCCCCCCCCCCTCCCCCCTACCGCTTTTCGATTTTTCGGCCCATGGAAGCAATGTCTAGCGTCGGGGAGGCCTGTTGTATCAGGTTGAAGGTCCCAAACAAAAAGTTGGAACCCCCCCCCCACCCCTTCGAGGTAACTGATCCGCCCCTGCATATACACAGAAAAGAAAAAAAGAAACCACAAAAAGGAGAAGAAATAGAAGAAAAAAATAAAGAAAAAAAAAGAAAAGAAAAAAGAACAAAAGAAAAAAAGAAAGAAAAAAAGAAGGATCAAAGAAACAGAAGAAAGTGAGAGAAAAAGAGAAAAGAGCAATTAACAACATAAAACAAAACCTACGCTCATGAGTAAGACAAGCCCCACTACTCGCATAACCCCATCACGGCCAGTGGACGCAGACTGTTTATGAAATCATTGAAACTTCCGCATCAAAGATCCACAGCCCACAAAGGAACATGATTACAAAGCGGGATCAGCAAGAGGCATAGATCTTCATGAGTCCCCGCAACTGCGGGGGCTCATGAAGATCTATACCTCTTGCAGTTGGGTGATGCTCACTTTCTCTCGGCAGCGAAGGAGTTAACTCATAAACGTTTCAGCATTACTGCCACAAATATGAACATTTAAATCTCTCCTCACATTAATTTGTTGTCTGAACGTCTGGGCCATGTAAGAACCCTGCACGCAAAAGGCTACCAGGCCGAAGTCGGCCGCAGTGGGCCCGCGGCGACAGTGCGCGGGCCCACTGCGGCCGACTTTGGCCTGGTAGCCTTTTGCGTGCTGTGAACCCTGATCGGAGTAGCAGAAACAGGTCCAGACAGACAGCAATATTTGTTATGATTAGCAGGAATCCGAACTGAAAGATTTACTGTTCTGTGAAAAAATGTAATTCCCCCATAATCGAAAGATCCTCAGGGTCACTTGTCTGCAGAAGTTGTGCGCGCGCCTACAGCGGTGACCTCAACCCGAGAAATCTTTGCTTACTGGGCTGGTCTGGTTTCTGGCAAAGTCTGCTGTCAAATACGATTATCAAGGGGAGAGCAGGCAAAGCCTTCAGTTATAACAAGTCCAATGACTCTCTCCGTTTGAGAAACACAGATGCAAATGAGACAAGAAAGATGCGTAGACTTTCATCAGCCCTTCGCACTGAGACCTCGGGGAATCATTGAGATCTACGATTTCACAAATAATCGTATTTCAACTCTTGCAAGTATTCAGCTTTATTGGTTTTCTTCGGGGCCAGTAGAGCAACGAAACGGCCGAACTCACACGCCAAGGTCTCACAAGGTCAGACTATTATAAAATTGCACATCAAGGTCAGTGAGTGAAGACACACACTAAAGGTCAAGGTCAAACATAATGTTTGACTTTGACCTTTGGTGTGCGTCTTCACCCGCTGACCCTGAGTATCTTTCGTCGCAAAGCAAACTCATTTTGTGCAAATGGCCGTGGGATTGCGTCGATCTTACGACAAACACGCGGAAAAGTAGGACATGATTGCTGAAATGAACACTTTATGGGATCACTCGCAGCGCTGCGTCTTGGCAAAAGACAACACAAAATCTCCGCACTGAATAACATCGCCCGACAAAAAAAAAAAAACACAATGCGCAAAAGGCCATCGGGCCGCCGATGGCCCGCGCACGGCCGTGCGCGGGCCAACGACGGACCGATGGCCTCTTGCGCATTGGGAAGTATAGCGCGTTTTGCAAAGCTCGTGGACCACGTTTCGGGCGAATATTTTTAAAACAGCGAAAAGCCTTTGAGTTGTGTTATGAAAACGACAATCTTCTCAACAATACCGGACTGATTTTTCATAAACAGCATCTGCACCAGCTTGCTGTTCGTCCCGGCTCTCGGGTAATATGAATAGGTCAAATTGTGAGCTCAAAACCGTTTGAAGTATGGAAATCAGTTGCAAAAACTTCCACTTCTCTGATCCGCTGATATCTAAAATTGCAGTAAGAAATCTCACAAAACTGACGTAGATCACATCATGTCTGTGTTCCCAATACAAACGCGCACTTGTCAAGGGGGAAATCTTTGATATTACGTCAGACCCCCGTGAGAGGGGAACAAAACAGGTTGCAAATAACCTCTGATTTAGCGGCTTTAACCCGAGCCGGGCTCAAACCGCTCAGCAGTCGCCCTTGTGATTTTAGTCGGGGATAAATGTATAGACACTTTTCCTCAAAGAAGAGTATCGCAACTTTCTTCCCAAAGTGATTATTGCGGGGAACAAACGTGGTTCGCCAGCATTGCAAACGCATTATTTTATTATACTAAAACATCTGTATACTGGTCTGTGATTTTGGACCTACTCTGTACAGTCGTAAGGTCCAAGATCGCAGACCACCGCGCGTAGCCTACACTGACAGCTGTGGCATTCATTAATCTAGGTTAACGACTCATAAAATTGTAAACTTAATGCGCTGGGACCATACGGCGTTGAGGCGCGTCCCCTGGGTGGTGGATAGGGGGTCCCTCGTGAGAGGGGTGCACCGAATGAAATAAGGTGCCGTGAACCAACATGGTCTAAGGGAAGGTGACCCCGACAGAAAACCCCTGGTCCTCCTAGTAAGGGGGTTGGGCGTGGGGGTAGCTTCCCCACCCTGCAAAAAAGGAAATAGCTACAAAAACGCCGACGAAAAGACTAACAGTAAGAAAAAAAGGAGCATCATAAACAAAAAAGGCGGCACTGATGCAGATGTCAGAGCACGAATCGGTAAAGCCAGAGCAGCCTTTCTCCAGTTGAAAAAAGTGTGGAGTTCCAGAGAGCTGTCACAACACACCAAAGTCCGGATTTTCAACTCCAATGTAAAAGCAGTTCTCCTATATGGAGCAGAGACATGGAGATTGACAAAAACCACAGTCAACAGAGTACAGACCTTCATGAACAGTTGCCTTAGAAGAATTTTGAAAATCCACTGGCCAGAGAAGATCAGCAACGTCAGACTCTGGGAGAGAACAGAGCAGATAACAGCAGAGAATGAAATTGGGCGAAGAAGATGGGGATGGATCGGTCACAGTCTGAGAAAGCCAGCTTCCAGTATCACTAGGCAGGCATTGTCATGGAACCCCCAGGGAAAGAGGAAAAGAGGTAGGCCGAGAAACTCCTGGCGTCGAGACCTCCAAGCAGACATCAAGAGACTGGGAACCACCTGGAGTAGAATCGAAGGAGAAGCACAGGACAGGAGTTGCTGGAGGTCTCTCGTCGACGGCCTATACCCGGGTAGGGGTGACAGGCGTAAGTAAATAAGTAAGTAACGACTCATAAAATTGTAAACTTAATGCGGCCGTGTATCAATAGCTGCGAAAGTGTCGTATAGCTGGCAACGCTATACGACCCTTTCGCAGCTATTGATGCACGGCCGCCTCGATTAAGTTTAGACTTGTTACACAAAGATGTAAATGGCATCAGCAGGGGTAAAGAAGGGGGAGGGGGGGGGGGCAACAAGAGATCTGGGCCTCAAGAAAACGAAATTCGCAAGAGGAGAAAATAATGTCATTTTCTACGTTCCAAAACTGCATGTTTCAGAGCAGTTTCCAAATGCCACGAACAGAATCAAACCGAAGGCAGAGAAAAAGCCCACGATGAAACTTTGTTAAGGGTGCATGATAGTCGCTCGGACGACACTTGTTTGATCGACAATTGCTGGAACGACAGCTAATGAAACGTTCTTGAACCGATACAAATAATAAGCCCGAAATAGCTCGGAGCAAGAGAGCGAAGGGAATCGCCGGGTCATGGGTTCGAGTCCCCGTCCCGGACCCGGTAGCTGGACTCGCAATCCAGGGAAAAAAGACGGGCTTGTTCCATAGCATATCCGTTGAAAGGTCCTGGTAAATTAAAGTGGCACAGTTGCAGTGCGCCTGAATTGATCAGTGTTCATGTCGTACTCCATAGGCAATAGATTTCCCTGTCCCCCATAACCCGCCCGTCAGGGCCGTCCATTATCACTTTGGTGCCATGGACATTAAACCCCGAACTAACCGTCACAAATAATAAATAATCACTGATACAAAATCCTGACGCAAAATGTGACTGATAAGCGTTTAGGTCTAACACACAAAGAAAATCCCAAGAAGGAAAGACACATGTTTTAAAAGGAACATTACAATATTATTTATTAAATAATCATGAATAAATTATCTTGTGATTGTGCTTTACAAGGGTGTTTCTTTCTCTGTTTAGGATTTTCTTCTGACTAAAACCGGCAATGAACAAACCGTTTTCGCGAAACCATAAAAAGCACGTGGATTTAAAAAAAAATCGAAATCGGAACCATCGAAATAACGTCATTTTTTGGTTGAAACAATCGCTCTAATGACGCTCCTTTTTCTTTGTTTTCTCCACTTGATCGAAAGAACCGAAAGCAATAATGGCGATGTTTTTCCCCGGAAGCAATCAAGCTAACGACGAATCCACTTCAATGTACTGACTGGTCTGTGAATTTGGACCTTATGGCCGTAGGCCGTAAGGTCCAAATTCATAGACTAGTACACGCATCAAAATTTTTAAAATAACAGTTTTTGTTAAGCAATTTACTGATATTTAAAAAAAAAAACTTTCTTCTTTGAGCCTTTGAACCCTTGAAGTGTGAGTTCCCCAGGCTAATTTGGCAACCTAAATGGGAACACTTTGCTGAGCACAACTTGCACATGGTTCGCCGTCGTATTTTGTAAGGTCTTCTTGCAAAAAAAGCGAGGTCTTCAACAAAGCAGTGCCCGAAAACAAGACGTGTATTGGTGCCACTCGTCGGATAGTAAAACAAGCTCGGCGGGACTTATTTTGTCTGAGGAACACAGAGGCAAATGGTATAGATCTTCATCTGCCGCCGCCAAGAAGCAGAGGCCTTAGACAAAAGCTGAACTGAAAAACATGACGTGTATGGGAGGAGCGCGTGATAGCAAAACAAGCTTATTCTGTCGTGGTAAGCTTAACACCTGAGACCTATTCTGTTGAAGTACACTAACACAAAAGACATAGAATCTCATGAGCCCCCGCGAATCGCGGGGTATCATAAGAATCTATGTCTTTTGCAGAACAGTAGTTTTCGTGTTAGGCTTTTGGTGCGATTACATCAACACTTTCAAGGAAGAAAGGATCAACACCCAGTAACTACCTCTGTCAGAGGAATACAGATGAAAATAAGACAGCAAAAGATTTTCATGAGCCCTATTGCAGAGCATTGCGTTCATGAAGATTTATTACCATTGCAGATGGGTTCCTTGCAGGTGTCTTGAAAACAAACACTACACCTGATCTTGACGTGTGCAATTTACGGTGGCATTTACGGCCGGTCTGACGAATGCCTCCGGTGACGTTTATTTCTTCCATGCTGATTGCGTCACGGGACAAAAACGTAACAGCAAGCACATTCTCATGTCCCAAGTACAGTTACAACTCCGTTATAACCAGCAATTGATGAATGATTTCACTGTTGTAATACCGTGTTACTTTTCTTTTCTGACGTCTGTACCTTTTGTATTTCCGTCGCCGTTTTGCTCGGCGAAAAATAGAATCTGAAGTCAACACAACACACTTGCACTGTAGGTAGATAACGTGTGCGCCGATCTCAAAGTATCCAGCTGCATTGGCGGATCCCCCCCCCCCCCGACCCAAAATTCTTTAAAATGCTAAAATAAAGTTCCTTTTTGGGGTGTTTAGACCCCCCCCCCCCCCCCGTTGTTTTATATTTTGGCGAATGGTGCGAATCTTAACATGCACGAGCCCTTTTTTCTCTCTCCCCCTCCCCGGCTTTTCCATTTTTGGGCCCCTGGAAGCAAAGTCTAGCGCCGAGGAGGCCTTTTGAAGGTCCCAAACAAAACGTTGGACCCCCATCCCCCCCCACCCCCCACCTCCCGAGGTAACTGATCCGCCCCTGAGCTGTGCGGGGGTGGGGGGGGGGGGTGGCTGTTTGGGGGAGGGGGGGGGGAGCTAGCGCATGCAGCTAGTGTGACATGATGGTGTTCTCCACCCAGAAGGCGTCAGGTGTTGACGTGAGAGTACTGACACAGAAAAAAAAAAACAAAAAACGATAACAGTTTAGGCCTTTTGAAAATCACGCAGATGATTTCAAAAACGGGGCCCCGAAAAGAGTCTAAATACGTCTTTGACGTCATCTGGGTTCGAATTTGCGACTTTTCCGACGACTGTCGAACACCATCTGAGCTACCTAGCTTCTGTTGACATTGGGACTTATTTGACTGTCGAACACCACCTGAGCTACCTAGCTTCTGTTGACATTGGGACTTATTTGACTGTCGAACACCACCTGAGCTGCCTAGCTTCTGTTGACATTGGGACTTATTTGACTGTCGAACACCACCTGAGCTACCTAGCTTCTGTTGACATTGGGACTTATTTGACTGTCGAACACCACCTGAGCTACCTAGCTTCTGTTGACATTGGGACTTATTTGACTGTCGAACACCACCTGAGCTACCTAGCTTCTGTTGACATTGGGACTTCTTTTGCTGTCTACCTTAACTGATTGTACCCCAAGCCCGAAATCCCCACATTTTGCCGTTGTCCTCTGAAGACTGCATTGCAGTGCAGGACAGAGATCGACCATGATAGTTCAAGGGTGATGCCAGAATAGCTTGGCGCCCATAGGCGCCAAGCTATTCTGGCATCACCCTTGAACTATCATGGTCGATCCTTATCTTGCTGTGGTGTGTCTGGGGTAGAACGAGTTAACTCATTCGAAACGTGCCGCCTCCGGATACGCGGCATAAGCCGCGTATCGGAGACGGCACGTCTCGAATGCGTTAACAGAATCAGCTAGCAGAAAGAGTACGTAGTTCGGCTAGTGTTTTGAAAAAGACAAACATTTGTGACCTTACTAATATTTTCTCAACACTAAAATATCAAGGAGAAAAATTTAGTGACGTCAAAAATGATTTTCAGTACCTTATTGTGGCCGAATTAATAATCCGATTTTACAAATTGTTTTCCGCTATCTGATTCTGTTGTGTTACACCACAAAATAAGTCCCTCACTATATGATATGGCGTTTACTTACGGTCCGCGTTCAGTAGTAAATACTGTACCATTAATCAACCCCCTCCCTGCCACTGGACGCAGAAGTTGTTTTAGAAATCTTTGTTTATTCAACGACCAAAAGCCACAACCGGCCAAGGCACATGGACACAAATTGGTCTCAGCAAGAGACATAGATCTTCATGAGCCCCCGCGACTGCGGGGGCTCATGAGGATATATGTCTCTTGCGTCGGGTTGTGTTCTCTTTTTCTCGGCAGCAAAGGGTTTAAGTTCCATCGAAAGCTGCGCGAGACGGGTCTATCATGATAATTTAAGGGTAGTGCCTTATTAGATTGGCATCATAAACAGGCAAGTCAGACGACAGAATGTGTTCAGCTGTGGAGTCGCAGCTGCTCACAGCTGTGTCCTAGAGAGCAAAATGTGTCCTAGAGAGCAAAAGTCTTGAACTGACAGGTGTTTGCGTAGACCAAAGACGGCTGACGGCTCCGATGGTCTTTCGCTTCCCGGGTTATCGGTTTCTAAAGAATTTCAGATCCGATCTCTTTGTCCTAGTACACACTGGTTGCCTTCCTTACCGCAACCGGGATGGTCAATCCCATTAGTTTTTCCGTATCGGCAAATGTCTAGTTTCGTCGCCTGGCAGAATGTTAGGGCTCGTCTGTCGTTCTACTTAAAGGTCTGCCGGTCAATGACTTCAAGTTTTGAGAGGGAAAAAAAGAAGTCTTGCAGAGACAATCCTGCAAGTTACTCAGTTTCACGGTCCCCAGCGACCCAGTAAAACCCGGCACGCTATTGAGCTCACGCTTTATTTCACTGCTATTTGTCCAGGTGAACGGATCACTATGACATTTATTACACAGCCCAAACAAGTAAGCACTTCTTTGTTTCCTTCTTAATATTTTTTTTTCAAAAACAATATTAGCAGACTTTGTAACCTATGCTGTTGCATATAGGGTGATCTGTTTACCTGAGCAGCCGGCAGTGTGAACTATGGCGCGTGCCGGCAGTGTTTTACTGGGGCCAGTTGCATGAGGGAGCTTAGTCTCCAGCCTGCAACTAAGCAAGGTGCTCCGTTATAGCGGAACACCTTGCTTAGTGGCTGACGCACGACTAAGCTCACTCACGCAACTGAGCCCTGGGTCGCAGGGGACTTTGAAACTGTGTAACTGGCAGAGCTGACTGTACATTTTGCACACACAATACACTTTTTTTTTTTTTTGGGTGCTTCTCAGCGCAACACGAGACCTTTAATTGTGCTCAGCAGACGATGCTAAGATGCGAACCATTTGCTCTGACTTGTAATGTGAAACAGGCGCATATGCACGGGACAGTGCCCTAACTGACACCATGGACACAGATGTTCATGAGAATGGATAATGTCACACTGACACTGAACTAACTTCTAAACAATACGCGAGCGCTTGTCGCCGGAAATTAAACACACGGGAAGTGGGTCGGCCGTGACAGTTGAAGGGTAGTGCCGAATTACCTTGGCGCCTTACCAGGCGCCAAGCTAAGGCGGCAATACCCTTGAACTGTCATGGCTGCGGATCCATTTCCAACATCTCGTACGCCGTCCTCTCAGTACGCCTCTCAACACAGCGAAAGTCAGAAGGTATAAGGTTTGAAAGAGCCAAGTATTGAAAACAGACTACAGGAGAACTAAAATAAAATCCCAGCAAAGAAAGAAACGCGCATAGGAAGGACAATCAGAACACAATTTATTACATTTTTCAAAATGGATACGCACACAAGAAAGCAGCACGTACGCATCTGTCGTTTCCCACTAGGGCAGCTCTTTCTTCGTTCTGAGGAACTTCTATGCGTTTTACTACGCGCTTGGCAGTCGCCTTGTTTGTTGGGTCCCAGCCGCGGCGTCGGCCCAACCTCGGCCAAAGTGACAGGTTGGGACCCAACATTGTTCCCCTGCATTGCCTTAAACAAACACCGTCAGTTGCAAGAAAAAGTGGTCTTGGCAGACAGGTTCTCTCTCAAGGGAAGTCTTGAAGGGCCAAAAAGTGTCATCATCATCATCATCATCATCAGTCCCTTGCCCGAACTGGGCGTTGGGGGGACTGAAAGGCAGCAGCAACAGACAGTGCTCTCCACTGAGTTCTATTTTGGGCGGTGGCAAGCAAGTCTGACATCTCGAGTGTCACCTGTCATTAAAGACCATCATTTAGGTGGCTGTCTTTAATGATAGGTGATCCACCTTCAGGGTGGTCGCTCAAAACGGGTTCAGCTGTACTGCATGGTTTTTAGATACGCTAGAAGAGCGTTAGAATGCAGCGAGAGACAAGGCCAAAAGAGCACATGTTACAACCGTCATTTTCAATCTCAGATACACTTTGCAGGAGAAAGGATACAAATTACACAGTCACAAACACAACAGGGAATACATTTATCACATTTTTAAGACACTGTGCACAGCGCGAAAATGTTCGATTGTTGAAATTCAAGAGCAGTAGCAGATTAAGTTGAAGCCCGGGACTCGACTGTGTTTGCTGAGGGTAGTACCAGATGAGCTTGGCGCTGCACTCTCTTGAACTATCACAGTCGATCTGTCTCCTGCCACTCGTAGACCTCCCCAATGCGCAAAAGGCCCACGAACAGCCGACTTCAGCCTGATGGCCTTTGGTAATGAGTTCGTAATATTCACAGAACAAGTAAATGATTTGTGGAACTAAATAAAAGAATGAATGCTTTACGATATACTACACATTATGCAGACCTTACACACACTATAACAGAAAATAAAACACAGCTCAGCCACGGGAAGACAAAACAGAGTAAGTCGACTTTTGTGAAAAGCGAGATTTTCATCACAATAGAATGAAAATCTTGCTTTTCACAAAAATGAACATACTGTCTTTTGCCTGCACAGAGCAGAATTTAAATGAGGTCAGTAATGTTCATTAGAATGAAAAAGTCATAATGTGAGATCTTCCGTGATCAAATAAGTGAGTTCACCACAAACATTAACGCTTCATTACGCAAAATGAACACACAGTAAGACTAGAACCTTCAAAAAGTAATAGCCACGACAAGTTTAACAGGCCAGCCTACGAAGTGACGCACGATGACGTCACTTAACAGCAACGTAAGTAGTCAGCGATGACGTTATGAAGAGTTAATACGTAGACGTGTCGGTATGCGATTTTGGACTTTGGACTGAAAGCCGTAAACTCCAAATGTCACAGACCAGCACACAGATATGATGAGGATCCACTAAAATGTGAATGTCACTGTGATGATCTGGCCGTTTGACAAGGACAAACAGTGTTGTGATGACGCAGGCAATGTCGTCACACCAAGACAAATTACACACTGACGTCACTAAACTTAAACGGGATCAGCGTCATGTTAAAACAGGTTCACTACGAAGAAAACAGAACATTTCCCTCGCGAAATCCATCAGTCTCCTCGAGCACAGATCCTCACTTTTCCCTTAAGCCACTCAGGATTAATTCATTACAACACGACACCGATCCACCCAGATAGTTTAAAGATTGTGCCAGAACAGTGATCAGGCAGCATTATTGCAGCCTCCATACAGGTCACTGTGTAAGTTGCTAAAATAAATGCCTGAGTATTCCAACAGGTGAGACATTAACTCATTCGAGACGTGCCGCCTCCGGATATGCGGCATAAGCGGAATTCGTTTCCGAGTATTTGCTACTGCAATTGCTAACTAAGATCTACAGGCGGAAGTTGATGCAAGAATCTGCGTTTCCTTAAGCCCGAATCCGGTACGAATTCCATGCAAATCGAAAGCGGGTCCAAGACAGAATAATTCGTGCAAGTCGTTTTTTAAACGCCGAAACTGTTTTCGAAGAGCCGCTCTTAAGGAACCTTAATGCTACGTTTCCATAAGCACGAATCCGATGTGATTACAATCCAAACCCGAGGCGGGTTCGAGACGAAACAGTTCGTGCAACTGTTTTTATGATTGTGTTTCCACTTGTCCGATGCATCACTACATTTCGCATTCGACTGCGAAACGAAAACGACACGATTTTTTTTTGTTCGCTGAAGGAGCGATATTTTCGGAAGTCAACTTGTGTGTTCGGACCGAAGGTATGACGTACATGTTGTGATCAGTCGCAAGTTCTCCCGCCATTCTGATCGTCACATCAGTGGTTTCCACAGAGGCGGAAATCGGATGTCACACGCATTATGTGGAAACACGCGCTAAACGAATTGTGAACGAAATTTGCATTACCGTATCGGGTTCGGATCGTGTTCGTATCGGATTCGTGCTTATGGAAACGTAGCTTTAGGCGAAATTTATATTAGGCCTACTTCATGCAGTAATTTAAATCGTCTTCGTGTCATCCTCCACCTGTGCTCAGGTAAATTACAGCTTACCAAATGAGACATCGTCAGACATTAGCGCCCGCTGGTGCCCCCCACCCCCCGAACATTAATTTTGCAGTCAGCAGATTTATCATATTGCAGATGCGCGGCCGTTTGTATGCACTATTGCAGACTTGCCATCTGCCGCTAGTTGGAACTTTTCACCAGTGACATTCCCTGAATACTTGACTCCGGTGTAACAGGCTACGATGATCCCTAAGTCAGTTAGAGTACGCCAAATCGACACAGGTTCACTTTGTTGACAGTTTCTGAGAGAGGAGGAATGCCTCTCCCCCAAAATGGACTGGTGTCGCTTTGGCGTACGACTCTCCGTCAAGAAGGACCGGTGTCACGTTGACGTAGGACTCTCCCTCCAGATGGACCGGTGCCACTTTTTCGTACGACTGTCCCTCCAGATGGACCCGTGTCACTTCAAACATACGACTCTCCCTCCAGATTGACCGGCGTCACTTTGGCGTACGACTCTACCTCCAGATGGACCAGTGTCACTTTGGCGTACGACTCTACCTCCAGATGGACCAGTGCCACTTTGGCGTACGACTCTACCTCCAGATGGACCAGTGTCACTTTGGCGTACGACTCTCCATCCATACGGACTGGCGTCACTTTGGCGTACGACTGTCCCTCCAGATGGAATGGTGTCACTTTGGTGTACAACTCTCCCTCAAGACGGACCGGTGTCACTTTGGCGTAGGCCTCTCCCTCCAGATATACCCGTGTCACTTTGGCCTACGACTGGCCATCCAGATGGACCGGTTTCACTGTGGCGAACGAATCACTCCAGATGGACTGGTTTCACTTTGGCGAACGAATCACGCCAGATGGACCGGTGTCACTTTAGCGAACGAATCTCTCAAGATGGACCGGTGTCACTTTGGCGAACGAATGTCTCAAGACAGACCTGTGTCGCTTTGGAATACGCCTAGTCCTCCAGATGGACCGGTGCCACTTTTGCGTATGCCAAAGTGACACGGGTCCATCTGGAGGAAGAGGCGTACGCCAAAGTGACACCGGTCGATCAGGAGGGGGAGTATCTGGAGTGAGAGCCATCTTACCGTGTTACATCGGTAAAAGTGTCACATATAGGCTACTCCGAGTCTCCGATGATGCTGTACAGTTCGATTATACTGCAGATACTGGGGCCTTACTCCTGCAGCAGTTGAGACACCGTCAGACTCTAGAAGCTGCCAGCTGAATATTCTCAGTGGAGTTGGCGATGGAGTACTGCGTCACGGCCAAGGAAGTGACGTCACTTTTCTTCCGGTTCTTCCGGCGCCCGCACGTGACCAGCTCGCGGAACTGAGAACGAAACTTGTCGGCGGAGATAAAATACAGGTAGAAGTTGACGGCATGTGTCAGGTCAGCCAGCAGTCGCGCCACCTGGTCAAAGAGCTCCCATTGGGCGCGCTGTACCGGTCTGTACCTGCAACGTAGAAGGTGAGACGGTGTAGACAGTTTGAGGATGTGAATTTTGTTGTTGTTGTTAACACATTCTGCCCCTGGACCGAAATCCCCAAATTTTGAATTTGCCTTCTGAAGGACTGTATTACAATTCTAGAGACAGGTCGAGCATATGATAGTTAAAGGGTATTGCCAGAATATCTTGGCGCCTATGGGCGCCAAGCTATTCTGGCACCACCCTTGAACTATCATGCTCGATCCATGTCTTGCTGTGGTGTGTCGGGGCAGAATGAGTTAATGTTGTAATTGTTTTTGGTGTTATAGGTCGTTTGACATCGGAGAGCACAAAGTTTTTCGCAACTATCTCCGCAAAGAGCCACTTTTCTATACCAATCTTAGAACAAATATCATTCAGTGACAGTTGACCTAGGACTTACTTTTAAGAAACTCGAACAATGCGTCAGTTTTGCTGTACTGTCGCAAAAAAAGAAGGATTTTTTTTCATTAAATGGCTGATTTTACATCCCTAAATGTGCCCAGATGTTAAGCCCAGTATCAGACAGATCCATTTTCACGTGAGTCGGCCAAGTTTAAAACCTGAAACAGCGCAGGCATACATGAAGTCTGCATGCTCGACCTCGATGTTGAAATCTGCCGGGGCTCTAGTTAGGGTATCGAAAATGGCTTGTTCTTGTCTTTTCACCAAATTTTTACGACCGTACAGCAAAAACGACAAATCATAGGAGTTCGGTAAAAATATTCCATATTAGGTCAATTGGCACTAAATGATATTTGTTCTTAAAGTGGTACACAAAAGTCTGTCTTTGCGGAGATAGTTGGGAACAACGTCGTGCGCTCCGATGTCGAAGGGCCTATATCTTTTTTGTTGATTTTCTTGTTGTTGTTGTAACGCACGGAGCCTAGGTCAAAGTTCGTTCCACCACAAAGTCCAAAGACACCTCAGTGCAATGTCATCTATGATTGTGTACAGACATCCATGGGCCATGCTGTGTAATGACTGAACCCTATTTAACCCTTTGGCCGTCGGCAGCGCATGTTGTCGCGACGTTTACTGCAGGATTCATCGCGACAAACATCACTACCGACAGCCAAAGGGCGAAGATAACGAGACTCACAGTCTCCATATCAGCATCACTGATTTGATGCGTAGTTTTTGGACGTCGCTGTAATGCATGAAATTCGGGACTCTACCGATAGACCTCTTGTGACGGCGCTAAAGAGTGCCAAATACAGATACGCGGCTATTTGCTGCGTATCCCTATTCAACACATTCGGGAGGCCATAGGAACCATTGTGCCCCGAAGGCCAAAGGCCTTCGGGGTACAATGGTTCCTTTGACCTCCCTCAGGCCTACAAGGGTCCGTGCAGCAAACCCCTGCTACCAATAACGTATTTTGTTTTCATTCCTCTACTACTTTCGTAAAAGTAATCAAGAAGAAATCTTCCGATCTGGATCACGCTAGACATGACTGACGTCAAAGGAATATACATGTATACATAATAGGCTTATGACGTAATTTAAAATCTTTTATGACGTTGCCGTCTCCAGTAGTGTGCCTGTTGTTTCAAACAACACTGAGTAACTTTGTAATTTTGAACGTTTTGCTTATCTTTTTATAGAACAAAACTGGCATCCAAGACGCGTCACAAAGAGGGTTACAAAAAAGTCCGCCATTAGTCGCTACAAGGGTTTTTGATTTCCTCCCTACGTCACACGACCAGTCACTTTAGCGCAAACCGTACCATGTGATCGTGATATAAAACCCCTGTAGCGAAAAATGGCGGACGTTTTGTAGCCCTCTCGATGACGCCTCTTGGATGCCAGTTTATGTTCTATAAAAGATCGCCAAAACATTCTATAAGTACAAATGCTTACTTAGCACTACAAAGGCTCCGTTGTAGCGAACCCCTCCGATCAATAACTTATATTGTAGCGAGGTCACATGGTGCGGTTTGCGCTAAAAGCGATTGGTCGTGTGACGTAGGGATAAAAACAGTTATATTTCTTACATGTGATTGATGTCGTGAGCGATGAAATAGATGCAGGGCTTTGGGTCAGGGCCAGATGTGAGGGGACGGAGGACGACCGACTGCTGCCACGACTAGCATAATGCTAATGGCGCGCTCCACGTTGGAGCTGTCTCCCCGCTTATCCCCCTTGGCGCCGTTGTGAGAGTGAGGATTACCCAGAATGCTCTTCCTGGCCGCGCGGTACCTAGTCATAAAACACAAAGGTTGGTTAGCTCTTTTCTGTCGGTAGCGGTTTTTGTCGCGATGATCCTAGCAGAAATCATCGCGACAAAAAACGCTACCGACAGCCAAAGGGTTACCATTTGGTTTAACTCACCACTGTGCCCGAGGTACGAAATACCCACACTTTGGAGTTATCCTCTGAGGACTGCATTACAATTCTGGGAGGGACAATATCGACCTATGATAGTTACAAGGGAGGTAGGAAGAATAGCTTGGCGCGTAATAGGCGCCAAGCTATTTCTGCCACCACCCTTGAACTATCATGGACGAGCCATATCTTGCTGTGGTGTGTCGCGGGCAGAATGAGTTAAATACGGCATTTCCTTCGAACTATCATGGCTGATCTAGGACCAAACAGAGAAAGTAACCGCCAGAGGACGTTCAGTCGTCTGAGATACTCTGACGGACCGAAATGAGTCCAACAAGGACTGATACTTGTGAGCACCAACGCGCAAAAGGCTATCGGGCAGAAGTTCGGCCCGCAGTGAGCCCGCGCACAGTCCGTGCGCGGGTCCACTGCGGCCCGACATCTGCACGAGTAGGCCTTTTGCGTACGAGGACACGTGAAGCGCACTTACTTTCTCAGTCCAACGATGATGAGCGTAGCAAACACAACGATGAGCACGAAGGGAGCGAAGGAGTAGAGGAGGGTGGACACCCAGTACCACTCAGTCACCCAGGGGAACTCCTCCGTGTCATAGCCGCACAGCCACCCGTTCTCGTTAGAGGTATGAAACACCATGCCGGGTATGTGAACGGCTAGAACGATCACCAGCAGGACGGAGGCCACCTGGCGGAGAGAGGTAAGCGCATGTGAACTCGTATACATAAGTAGGATGATGTGACCTATAAGGCGTACCACCATCTGGAGAGAAGAACCCAACGGAGAAAGAAACACGCTTAGAATAAGACCTGAAAAGATTGATGTAACTGTCTTTTCTAAGAGCGTGTTTTCTTTCTCCTGTTGGGTTTCTCTTCTCTGCATTTTACACGCTTGGCAGTCAACGTTTTGGTCTGGATTGTACTACCATCTGGAGTTATCAAACATATGGAGCACAAAACTGGTGGGACCAGTTGCATGAGTGAGGTAAGTCCTGCGCCAGTCACTAAGCAAACTGCTCCGCTATAGCTCACTCATGTGAATGGTCCCTGGTCCAACATCGTAAAGCATTTCCGATTTCAGTTATTAATTTTCACATCCCTTCCGCCGGGGTCTGGGAATAGGAAGGTGGTGGGGAGAGGGGGGGAGGGGAGGGTGGGTGGGTGAAGGGGTGTTCAAGATTCATTGGTGGACAATTAATTATTTTTTTCTCCCATTTTACATCTCTTTCTCTTTTGTTTTTGCCGGAGCTGGAGGTAGTGTGTGTGTGTGTGTGTGTGTGTGTTGTGTGTGCGGTGCGTGCGAGCGTGCGTGCGTGCCGTGCGTGCGTTGCTGCGCCGTGCGTCGTGTGTGTGTGTGTGTGTGTGTGTGTGTGTGTGTGTGTGTGTGTGTGTGTATGTGTAAGGTGCATGGCTGTTCAAGGATCAATGAATGGACAATTACTAAACCAACACCCATTGTGACAGCGCGACGTTTGGCCAGTGAAAACTACAGCCATAACGAACAGCAAACATAAAACCAGGAATTATACAAATAACCTAGGTACAAATCACTCACTAACCCCATTGGACTACCACAGACGATAACGCTCGGCGGAAAAGATGCGTAGTTACGCGTCTTTTCCGCCGAGCTGTTTTGTCAGTAGCAGTCAGAAGGGTTAACGAACCATTCAATGAACCAACACTCACCATGATAGCTCGGCGTTTGGTGAAGTACACGGCCTTCTTGAGCGGGAGACAGACGGCGAGGAACCGCTCGGAAGCAGACGAGAACCAGCGTCCAGTTGGAGTAGCAGGCAATGGCACCGGCAAGGAACGAAGCCTTACACCCATAGGCCGTCAGCGAGGAGTGCCCGTGGCACATTGTCCCGCTTGCAAAAGAAAAAGCCTTCGCTCCTTCAGCCCCGACGCAACAACAGGCTAGGAGATGGGATCGACCATGATAATTTCAAGGCTAGTGCCAGATTACTTGGCGCCGATCAGCCGCCAAGCAAATCTGGGCACTAACCATTGAAATTATCATGGTCGAGCCAACTCTTGCAACTGGTACACGGTCCTTAGGTGACGCCTCCAACATTTGGGAAATTAATGCGGGCGTGGTGTTAGATGGTGAATGTGGTCTGTGAGTTTTGCCTTAAGACTCGAAGCCATTATAGGTCCAGTATCATAGACCTGCGCACATTAACCCTTTGGCTGTCGGGTAGCGCTTTTTGTCGAGGTGAGTTCTGCACGAGTCATGACATGGACAAAAAGCGCTACCGACATCCAAAGGGTTAAGCCAACGCTACTCTTAGGTCGCAACACAATCGATCGCGCTCGCCTCAGTAGCAGAAGTGTGAGAACGGTAGTGGACATTGGACGGACTTGAAAGGACTCGAGAGATCAATGATAAACCAGACAAATACTGTGATTTAGAAAGTAAATCTGAGAAGACTTCTGATAGGTAGGGTGAAGCGTGTGCGGGCCTTTCCGAACGCAGAGACCCATCCTTGACCGAAGAATAACGGAACTGAACTACTCTCTATCGACCCGCACAGAACGTTAGGTTGCCGATACTTAACACTAGTGTTGGGGTATGTACCCACTCCATAAAGGTACAATCCACACATGTATTGATATATTGTATAACAATCAAATTAATATTCTTGAATTCGCTTGAGTCGACAGCGATATGCAATCGTCTGCCATTCATGTGTTTTGTCTGAACATCGCAATCACCCGCCCCCCCCACACTCCCCCCCGGGCAAAATGAATGACGGAGGCATAGTTTTGTTTTTGGACTGGGGCACATAAATTATATTGAGCAACAGCTTTGGCCCCCTTGTAAGATATTGTGGCCCATAAACAGACAAGATGGTGATTACTTGACTCGAATAAAAACGTCCCTCCGTCTTACCGACTTGGACATTTTTGATTCGGGTCTCGTAATCCACATCTGCCTGTTATCGGCACTATATCAAGCAAAATGTTGCTCAATATAATATATTGATGGTTCCCTCAGTCTGAGCTTCCATTTTGATTCGGGTCTCGAAATCACATCTGCCTGTTATCGGCACTATATTAAGCAAAAATGTTTGCTCAATATATATTATAATTATAATATAATATAATTATAATATAATAATAAAATAAATATAATATAATATAATATAATATATATAATATTTTAATATATAATAATATAATTATAATATATACTGAGCTTCCATGTGCCAGACGGCGTACATCATCATGAACAGTAGGGACTTAGCGCGGCCGTGGACAGTAGCTGGGTAGCTGTGAACCCACCTGATGCACTATGAGCTTGACCAGGAGGGCTACGGAGTCGGTGATGGCCAGGAGAGCGACGTAGAGAGTGGCGGTGGACAGCTTCGTCATGGACAGCACCGTCACCACGCAGGCCACATTGCCCGGGAACCCCAGGATGAACACGATCCCAGAGGCTACGAGTTCGTAGATGCCGCTACCTGCCTACAGAATAGTAAATATATACGTGAATACGTTACGACGTCTTGGGAAACATGAATAGTGAGTTATGTTTGTGACCGATACGTAACTCCCAAATCAAGAAACGACTCTAGCGTAATCAAGGCGGCCATATAACCAGCGTGTACTAATAGACATAGACAAACACTCCCAAAAGCATCTCCAAGAGTGCCATAGAATCCTCCGTGATATAGGGAACCATCTGAGGATCTAATGCCTCTTGAATGAATGTTTGGATGTGTTGTCTTGTGTGCTTATGAAACAAGCTGGTTATCCGCGGTGATTTCATTCTGTACTTTGTCGGGAGTCGTTCTTTGCAAACGAAACCTCACTAATGTTGTGTACGAGTCTACGAGCCTACACTGGCCATTTGGTACTCGTAGGCTATCTGTTGTTTCATATTACTTCTTCTCTTTTTTTTTTTAACGCACTTTTGTTCTTCTTCTGTTGTTTTACGTCACATCCTTCAGTAGCCGCATTCCTTCTGCGATAAGGCCACATTCCTTCTGGCCGATTAAGATAGTGTAGGCGACCTGATCCTCTAGTTACTTGTTTGTTGTGGTCTTGTTTTTGAAGAAGGGTATTTACCCGAGATATTCATAAATTGTGTTGTTACTGGCTTTTCTAAGCGTGTTTCTTTCTCTGTTGGAACACGCGCGTGAACATCACGCTTCATGACTCACACAGACCTTTACGGAGGGTGATCGAACCAAGCCCATTAAGGTCTAATTTAGTTCTGATTTAGACTGACAAAACTGTCGGGCTATAAAATCAATAACCCCTTCGCTGCTAGTGATCACGAATTTTTGCGTGTCTGAAACCGCTGCACACTCACCGGCATTCGCGTGAAGAACACAATGTGACTGGGACCAGAAATAGGAATAAATAACTTAGGAATAACAAGCGACATAACTCTACCCATCTGCAAGAGACATAAACCCTCATGAGCACCCGCGACTGCGGGGGCTCATGAGGGTTCATGTCTCTTGCAGATGAGTACTGTTCGCCTTGCCCCGGCAGTTAGGGGTTAACATTGTATAAGCAGCGTATGTCGTAATTGACAGGTTACCTGTGGCAGCGTGAAGACTGGCGATGCTTGCGTTGTCGGCGGCAGACAGGGGTTGGGGGGGGGTGGTGACAGAAAGGGAAAGAGGAAGGAGGGTGGTGGTGGTGATCTGCGCCATGCCCGCTGTGATTCTCAGGAGCTATCTGAAACAGCAGAGCCGAAAAGGAAATTAGTGGTCATTCACACGTAAATTACGATCGCCAGCTATTTATCGGGGTCCATCGCCGAGTAGGCAAATTGCAACAGGGAATCGGAAGTTGGTCAAACTCAGTTGCACGCGTTTCAATGGAAACGGTGGATTAAAAACCCTGAGAAAAATCATGTGCGATTACAGAGAAGAACCCAACGGATTCTGTGATTGGACGTGTCGCGTGTATGTCCGGGCTTTTAAATCCACTATTTTCGTCGAAGCACGTGCAATTTCGACCAACTAGCATCCATCACTCCTACTAGTCCCGGACATCTGGTTTTGTCAAGACGTCCCAGACAGATATAGCCTGTTATATCCTCCGTAGCAGGAACGGCGACACGTGTAAATTGCCACCGATAAGTAGACGACTTCCGGTAATCGTCTGCTGCGACAGGCAATTAACCCTTTGCGTGTCGGTGTCGTTTTTTGTCGCGATGATTCCTTTCCTGTAGGAATCATCGCAACAAAAACCGCCACCGACACGCAAAGGGTTAACGTGAATGAGTGAGTGTGATATGTGTCGGAACTGTCAGTGCACGTGCCACGTTGGGCTGTCTTTAAAAAGACACGGGCTGAAAGCAAAAGGTGATCGGGACGACGGCATCGCGAGGACCAGTTGCGCACTGGGACGCATCACAATCATTTGATGAGGTTCAAAAACACCGACAGACCAGGACACGTGTACCCAATGATAAGGAAATATGGCGTACGTGCTTGCAAGCCAAACAAACTAAGTATCCATCAGTTCTACTAAGTCCGGGACATCTGTCCACATGTCAAGATGCCCCAGACAGTCACAGGGTTATAGCCTATCATCTCCTTCGTAGCAGGAAAGGTGATGCGTGCAAATTAAAACCGATAAGTGTCTGCAAGAGGCCTAGATTCCCACGAGCTCCTGGGTCAGTTTCATGAGTGAGCTGAGTCCTGCGCCCGCCACTAAGCAAGGTGGAGCACCTTGCTCAGTGGCTGGCGTAGAACTCAGCTCACCCATGCAACAGAGGAGGGTGGATGTTGTTGGTGGAGGGAAGGGGGGGGTGGGGGGAGGGGGGCTCTTGAGTATCCATGTGTCTTGCAGGTGGCAAAAATTGATCCAAAGTCAAAGATTAGTTAGTTAGTTATTGGGTTTAACGCCGAGCAGGCGACTAAAGCCATTTCACGGCGGCAAAGTCAATGAGCAGCACACGCTGTTGGGTCCCAAACTCGGTGTCGACCCATCCTCAATTAGAGTGGCATACAATGCTCACAAATAGTAAGGTAATTTAATTTTTCAGCTTGAGTCACTAAACGTTCTTAGAATGGGTATAATATAAGTTATTGGTAGCATAGGGTTTTGCTACACGGACCCTTGTAGGCTTGAGGGAGGTCAAAGGAACCAATTGCACCCCCGAAGGCCTGAGGGGTTACAATGGTTCCTTTGACCTCCCGAAGGCCTACACGGGTCCGTGCAGCAAACCCTTGCTACCAATAACGTATTTGTTTTAATAAATAACAAATAATAAATCAGCGCATTAATAGGCGCTTTATCCCCAATTGAAAATCGGCTCAAAGCGCCGCCGCGCGAACCCTGAAACCCAACAAGCCACGCTCCACGTGAATCACGCGCATTCCCACCTCACACACATGTTACATAAAAACACAGGAACATTCACGTGGTGCTAAGGGCAAGTTCAAGCGAGCCTACTTAAGTTTTGGAAATTCTAATCGTTTATGCATGAAATTTGATTAAGTGGGCTGAAATTGATACCAGAGTCGTGGGGGTGGGGGGGTGGGTGGCGGTGGTAAGGGTGGCAGCGAGGGAGCGGGGGAGGGGGGGAGGGGTGGGGGGGAGGGGGATGGAGAAAGAGCCGGAGTACCACCGGGGAGAAAAGAACCTCCCGACGGTCCGCCCGAATTAACGGTGACATTTACTAGAGGAGAAAAGTCCGACGCCGGAACCGGGTATCGAACTAGCACCTCTAGCATTGGTGGCAGGCGCCGTAACCACTGCGCCACGGACCGCCCCACTCCTCCACTATTTTTGTAAAAGAAATCAAGAAGAAATCTTCTGACCTGGATCACGCCAGACATGACTGACGTCAAAGGAATATACATTTATACATAATAGACCTATTACGTAATTTAAAATATTTCATGACGCTGCCGTCTCCAGTAGTGTGCTTATTGTTTCGAACAACACTAAGTAACGTTTACTTTATAACGTTTTGGTGATGTGATCTTTTATAGAACAAAACTCGCATTAAAGATGCGTCACAAAGAGGGCTACAAGAAGTCCGCCATTTGTCGCAACAAGGGTTTTTGTAGCTCGGTCATGTGGTACAGTTTGCGCTGAAGGGACTGGTCGTGTGACGTAGGGATGAAAACAATAACGGTTATATCAGTAATTAGCCATGCCACTGGACTACAATTTCACAACACTGGTTGACATACAGTGTTCACAAAAAGTAAAGGACGTCATAATTTCAGATTGAATTACTAAAATGTCCCGACAAATCAGAACAAAAAGATGTCTGCCAATACGTGTAAAATGCGAAGAATAACCAAACCGAGGAAGAAACGCGCTTAGAAAATACAATTACATCTGTTCTAAGCGTGTTTCTGTCTTCGTTGGGATATTTAGAAATGGTATAATAACCCTTGCTGCAAATACAGGCCAAAAAGCCTTCTGGTTTTCGGAAGAAAGAGAGAGAGAGAGAGAGAGAGAGAGAGAGAGAGAGAGAGAGAGAGAGAGAGAGAGAGAGAGAGAGAGAGAGAGAGGTGAGAGAAGAGAGATGAGAGAGAGAGAGAGAGAGAGAGGAGAGAGAGAGAGAGAGAAATGGAAAGAAAGAACGATACAAAAATTTCCGTAGAATTATTTGAGAATGTTTCAAATCTGCCTCTTCTTGCGTTACATCTCTCTATATCCTTCACCATTTAAAACTATACCGTATGTCTGCAAACGGACAGCTGAAGTGAGAGAAGCACCCAACGGAGAAAGAAACAAGCTTAGAAAAGCCAGTTAGAAAAGCCAGTTACAACACAATTGTAAGCGTGTTTCTTTTCTCCATTGGGTTCTTCTTAGCATTTTACACGCTTGGCAGTCACCTTTTTGGTCTGGATTGACAGCTGAAGTGTCCACTGTTTTATGATTGCTGGCCTGGGTTGTTTCTCGCATTTTGCACGCTTCCCAAGTAGCTAAACGTCTTCGGGCCCACGACTGCCGCAGTGGGCCCGCGCACGGCCGTGCGCGGGCCCACTGCGGCCGTCGTGGGCCCGAGAACCTTTGCTTTCTGGGTTGGCAGTCACCTTTTTGGTCTGATATGTGTTTACCCTTTGGGGACATTTTAGTAATTCAATGTGAAATTATTAGGTCCTTTACTTTTTGTGAACGCTATATGTCGCACCAAATGTTGTGAAATAGGTCCTTTACTTTTTGTGAACGCTATATGTCGCACCAAATGTTGTGAAATTGTAGGCCAGTGGCACGGCTAATCAGTGATATAACCGTTATTATACCCATTCTGAGAATTTTCAGTAATTCAAGCTGCAAAATGTGAGCATTATATCATGTCACTCTGGCCGAGGTTGGGTCGACCCAATACTGCGCACGTGCTAAATCCCTACGACCTTCTCTAGTATGAACAGCAGAGATGCAGATCAACGTAAGCGACCCCGACACCAATGAGAGTATAAGCAAGAGACATAGCAGTTGCAAGAACACATGAAGATCCATCCGCTAGTTGCAGGAAAATTTTCCCAAGCCAGTACTACTGTCCATCTCGCCAGCTTTTTCTTTTTTTGCGTGGGGGGAGAAATAGATCAAACACAGCCGCTCAGTAAGACTATATGACATGTATTTACTGGCTATTGAAAATTAGCTTGCAATTCTGTCGAGGTTCCTAGCAGATCTGTGGCCACAGGCATAGGTACTCATGAGCCCCCGCATCTGCGGGGGCTCATAAGTATCTACGCCTCTTGAAAATTAGCGTCCAATTCAACCAATGTTGGTTGGTTTTGTGGGATGGCAAACTTGAAAGATTTCCTCGGAAACGGATAGAAATATGAGCATCGAAGAAACGCAGATTTCTTTCGTCTGCCAATCGGATTCCGTGTTGAACTTTCAAAAAGCATGTAGAGTTGCTTCCCATTATCGAGCACACGACAAAATAATGTTCACGTCAACAGACATCGATCTTGAAGTTTGATGTAAGTTAGAAGAAATAAACAACGAAAAGGGGCGTGAACAAGAGTGTAGTGAGTAACAAGGAGCAAGCAAAAACAGATACCCGCGGTAGGGGCCTGTCCTAGTAAATATATGAATGTAGGGAAACCCCGGTTGCCCCTGGGAGATCTATATGGCCACCCTCAAGCTCGAAAAAATGCTTCTACATTTCACAACAAGGTATGGCTCGACCTATGATAGTTCAAAGGTGTGGAGTGGCAGAATAGCGATGGGAGCCTACGCAGGCGCCAAGCTATTCTTGCCAACCACCCTTGAACTATCATGGTCGAATCTAGTCGCCATGACATGTAATTGCGAGGTCCTCAGTCAAGGAGTAAAACTTCCATCCAAACTGGTGTGGGCATTTTCGTAACTTCGGGCACAACAATGTGCGTTAAGTAGACGAGAGGGTCCCAACAACGTGGCGCCCGGAGGCACGATGACAATCGTATAACTCCGGTCAGCATAACCCAAGCGCCCACGTACAAAAGCCAAAGTTAATTTTAAGAGAAACTGTAAGGAAGAGGAAAGGGATCGAAACAAAAAAGAAAGTTCCTTTGAGTGAACGATCTCTGAAACAATACCTTAAGGTAGCAGGAAAACAGTGTGGGGCAAAGGGCAGGGCAGACATAATGGATGCAGAATGGAACGAAGGCAATAAGGAGAAGGTGCAGGCTGGGCACTGGGAGGACCAGCACAGTATGAAAGCTGCAAGGCTTTCCTTACATGGCAGGGTGGGTGTACTTACGTGGACATAACGGGTAAGGATCATTGTCGACTGTTTTAGGTTGTATTCTTTTTTTCTACTCTTCGCCGAGAGTTTGGCACGAAATTTGCCAGGTAATGTTCCAATTTATCCCAGACACAGTACTCTCACCAAATATTAACCAAAGTTACCATAATATGTGGTGTGTTAGATCGTGCAGCTGTACTACAGTCACCCATACCAAGATGCTATTGAGTCACAGTAAAGGCCAAAATTAGGTATAGCTGTTGTTATTTGTTTTTTTGATCTTAAAATATTTTAATTAAACAAAGATTACCAAAACTTGAAGTGGTCAAGATTTCATGATGCCCTGGTAACAAAACAAACAAAATACTGATATAAAAATTCTGGTATGACAAAAGCTTCATTTTATGGTGTAGTTTAAAACTAAAAAAAGAATTAAGGGGAAAAAAACACAACTGTTTAGAATTGGCACTGGCAAAAAGTTTGGGTTTTTGGGCCGTTGAAAATTTTAGAATAAATTAGCATAATTAATTAAAATTAATATTAAAACTTTAAAACTGTATCAAACAAACATTTTTCCTAGTTGCAGACATGTCTCCTGCAATACCATGCCAAATTTCAAGCTTTGTAGATTGAATATATCTCTTGTTTAGAAAAAATAAGAAAAAAATGAACCGTTCCAGTCACCGTATCTGCTACCTTAACCCCTCGACTGCCGAAAAAGGTGCACACGATCCAAATGCAAGGAACATAGATCCTCATGAGCCCCCGATGTTGCGGGGACTCATGAGGATCTATGCCTCTTGCTGAAACTACTTTAAATCCATGTTCTTTGGCGTTGAAAGAAGACAGTGATACTCGGGGTGGGTGAGGGGGGTGGGGGGGGGGGGGAACTGGAAATGAACACGATCACGAGACGTATATCTTCATGAGTCCCAGCAGTTGCGAAGGCGCATGAGGATCTATGCCTCTTGCTGAAACTTCTTTGAATCCGTGTTCCTGGAACGGCCTTGGCTCTGTGGCGTCGGAAAAAAAAGTGAATCTGTTTCACCTGCAAGAGACCTAAAGGCCTCTTGCTGAAACTACTTTGAATTCATGTTCCTGTGGCTGAACAATTTGGAGTTAAAATAAAACAAGATTGCAGAAATACAATCTGCGTCCACCGGAGGTGAGGCTGGTTTTTAAAAATGTGCTTATTGTCCTATGCAGGCTACATTACAGATTAGGAGACAGATTAACCGTTTTAGTTCATGGGTAGTGCCAGAATAGCTTGGCGCCTCAGGCGCCAAGCTATTCTAGCACCACCCTTGAATTATCAGTCAAAATTTATTTCAAGCTATTGGTTTATCGGGATGAAAAGGGCACGCTGGCACTGTGCTGACGACTCTTACATCCGGTGACAAAGATTTGCAATACAGATGCATCCTCAGCGCTTCGTGGCGGGAATGTTATCTTCGTCTCGTTTGGCCCCTCTTCATCATATTCTGAACACATCCTGATCCCATCCTGGCAGGATCAGACACCACGTAATATCCTCTTTCTCCCTTATGCAAAGAAAATCACTCTGTGGGGTCATGCGAGTGATGTCCATCACGAGCGCGAACATCCAACAACTGCGTGCGACATTGAGGGTTTTTCTGATGGCCATTCAAATGTCAGCGCACTTGACACACATACAGGACTACAGCATAGACGAAATCGAACAACCGTAGCGGAGCTCAAGCGTGGTTGCCTAGAAATAGCCCCCCCCCCCCCTTGGCTCCTAGAGGAGGAATACAATGTCAAGGCTTTAAGCATCACAACCTCCAAACCATCCTCCAGGTGTGACATGCATGTCGTTGGTTCGATCTAACAACTGTAACCTTAACTCATCTCTAAACATCATTCTGAATCCACCCACAGACAAGCCAATAGCAAATAAGGAATTCAAACCATTTGATAAGTTTCAAGGGTGAATGCCAGAATAAGCTTGGCGGCCAATGGGCGCCCAAGCTATTTCTGGCATTCAACCCATTGAATCTATCATGGTCGATCTGTGGTCCGCAACGCACTGCAACGCTAGTCCCTTCAGCAGAACCACGCACCGAGAACAACCACGCCAAAATTTGGGGATTTTCGGATGATGGGGTAGAATGAGTTTAATGAAGTCTTCATTCATGTTCACAAGCTTTCAGGCAGCTTCAGATTCAGCGCGGCTAAGTCCAAATTTGGGAATTTCAGTCTAAGGGCTCAGTGCGTTAACCCTTTCACTGCAAGTGATGTCAGACTGTGTTTTCTGAGAATTCATTGTTGATTATTGATCCAACGCCTAGAGACTGAGTTCTGCCCATAAGAAACGCGTGGTTACACATAAGTGGTAAGTGGTGCTCCCAGCAAGAGGCAAACGATACACTCGTGTAGCCTCCACGCAAGTTCGAAGTTGCTCATGAGGATCTATGTCTCTTGCGGTTGGGTTGTGTAGTTTCTCGGCAGCGAAGGGGTTAAAACAGAGATGAGACGTGACCCATTAACAATGAGTTGGAAAATGACAGGACACATTTATCTGATGGAGTTGTCGACGCTCTCAGTGATAATGGAAGTTGAAACGAGTTAGCTTTGTCATTTGAAATCGGCCAACCTATCTGTCCCCTGGGCGCAACCGTTTCAGAAAACAATATATTTACTGACAGCATGAACGAGAGTCCTAACAGTGGCGTCATACAATAGATAAATTAAACGGTAGTCAGAGGTACTGAAGCTCATTGTCAAAAATAAACCCCATGATGTCGTGTAAGACATTATTAACCACAAACACACTGACGTAGACAATTACGTCTGCAGGGGTTCATGAGAATCTATGCCTCTTGCTGGTTTTACTAGGGGCCAATATTGGGAGTAATGCTCCTGCTAGTGGACGCTTCAGCGACATGACAGTCACGTAACAAGGAGAATTATTTAGGGCTGGACAGACAGACGGTTAGGTCCCCTGTCCCTTCATATCAGACACTCAATCGCCAGTCCACCGAAAAACAAACGGATGAAGTACAAGACGGTCAGATGTGTGTGTATATATATATATATATATATATATTGATTATTTTATATATATATATATATATATATATATTTTTTTTATATATTATATATTTATATATATATATATATAATATATATATTATTTATAGTATATTTATATATATATATAATATATATAATTTTTCATTAAATTCTGAGAATGCTCTTAGCTACGCTAATGCCTTGGAATTCCAGGCTGGTAAGCTTTGCTTTGTGTAATTGGACAATCAGCTGCCCTTTTTGTGACTGCATCGCCTTACTAGTTCTAGAAAGGTGAGGGGTATTGTGGGAGAGAAGGAATGGACTGTCCTTCATTTTAAGCCTCTTTCCCACTGATCCTGCTACATTAAAGTAGTAGGGACTACCCCAGGCGCCCCCGCAACCCGCTGGAGAAGATATACCCAGTCCTCCCCCCGAGAGGGGCGGCTAGTGCATGAATATTCCCAAACACGATCTTGGGGACCTGCTGGATTAGATTTAACGATTTTTGCCGCCTTACGACCGGTTTCGTCCCCTTAGGTGAGGGTCTCTCATCCAGGTGAGGCATACGGCGTTCGTACCTGAAAATTGCATTCACTACGCATGTACTTGAATGCTTGCCTCCTGAAATTTGTCTGATAGCCACCGCCAGCAGTACAACGCGGTTGCATCCCTAAAGGCTTCCATAACGGTGTGAACGAAAAATGCACAGAAACGTAACATTTTCCAATGCATCGAAATGCCTCCTCCGCACACGCAGAAACGCGGTTGAAAAAGTCATTTCGATTGGATACAGGGGAAAGTAAGGTCTTCACTGATACATGCTCTGGTTTGTGTAGGTGGATATCCGGGTCATATTTCTAACTATTGACGTTTAAAACTAAACTAATAAGACATGTGTGCGTTCACTTACACAATTAAAGTGAAATTAAGACCATATCGAATTAACTGTTAGCGCTTTTGAAATGCGTAATCAGGGCTTGTTTTCAAGTGAATCGTGGATGCGCGGTCTCGATGCGATTAGCCGCCATATTGTAGGCGGATTAGCAAGAGCAGCCGAATGACAGTGGGGTTCTGAACTCTGCGGCCCTAAAATCTTATGTTGGTGGTTCTTTAGTGTTGATACTGTTAGATTCACATTTCGAAAAATGATTTCTCGTTCAAGTTAAATTCTTACTGAACGTGCGTCAATCACGCAATTCTAGCCTTAATAGACCTGACAAGTCAACGGCAACGCTTACCGTTGATATCTTCTGTGTTTGGACTTGAATGGACGGTCATATTGGCAGCGGAAGACGCTGATTGGGGACGGTAGAATGTTTCGGGCGAAATGTTTCTTCAAAATAGAGACAGGTTCTATTTCGTGAAATGTGTCATTTCGCATTCCGTGAAACGGTGAATTGTTGGGAAATGTCTGAAATGCGGACATTTCGACGAATTTGTTTCGATGTCGTTTCTCCGTTCTGAGGAAGCTTTATGAGGTGTTGCAGTGGATGGAAGGATCAGATAATTTTGAAAAGGAATCTCCTAGGCTATTTTGTGGTGCAATTATTCTTTACTTTTACCAATAGGCGTCGCCCAAAGCCAAAAAATGCCCTATCCTTTCTAGAACTGTAGGCGATGCAGTCACAAAAAGGGCGGCGATGTCCTATATGACACATTCCAAGCTAACCAGCTTGGAAATTCCATGGCATTGCGCTAGCGGAGAGCATTCTCAGAATTCAAGAAAATATATTAAGTCATTGAGCTATTTGATTGAGTGCATGTTTCGGGCTTGGGCGAAGCATTTGTTTAAAAGTAACGAAAATTGTTATTACCCACCACAAAACTTCCTAGGTGTTGCCTTTTCAAAATTAGTCTGTCTTCTTCCACTTGCAATCACCTCATAAAAGCTTTAGGGATGCAATCCGCGTTGTAATAGGGCGGTGGCTACCAGAGGTCAAATTCTGGAAGGCGCGGTCTTCTAGTAGTACATTGCGTTGTGGTTTGCAAATTTCTGGTTTTATAGCCGGTTATTTGCCTACCCTGAAGAGCCCCCCCCCCTCCCCACGGGGGCGAAAACCGGTTCGTAGGCGGCAAAATCTCTTAAATCTAATCCAGCAGGCCAAGATCTGTTGGGTAGTATTCAAGCACTACCTACCCTCTCGGGGGGAGGGGGGGGGGGGAGATGGATATTCTCCAGCGGATTGCGGGTCGCCTGGGGGTAGTCCCTACTACTTTATGTATAGACAGGTGAACTCTGTTCAGCGAGAGAAAAGGGGCCTTAAAATGAATAGGTCTGTCTTCTTTTTCTCCCACCAACCCCTCTCCTTTCTAGAACTAGCTAGGGATTGTCAGTCACAAAAAGGGCACTGATGTCCTGATTGACACTATGCAAGCCTTACCAAAGCCTGGATTCCATGGCATTAAGACGTAGCAAGTGCATTCTCTGAATTTTAATGAATAAAAATTACGTCCCTTGAGTATTTTGATTGAGTGCATTTTTTGGTTTGGGCGACGCCTTTTTTAAAAGTAAAAGATATATATTATATATATTAGTATATATATATATATATATATTATATATATTTATATATATATATTTATATATTTTATATATATAATATACATACACACACACACGCCCTGATGAAGCCTTCGGAGAGATGGCGACAATTTGAAATATTAAAATAAAACGCAGCTCCAGAACAACTTGGTTCAAATGGATTTTTTCTTCGTATATTGGCATAACAACAAGACAGCGATGTGGCCAGTGGTCCCAAAATCCTCTCGCCGACGAAAAAAGAGTTAGACACGGTGTAGAATACAATTTACTTGATGCTTTTGGATTTCAGCTAATGCCAGTTCATGGAGGGGAAAAGGACAATGCAAGGCCGTATGTAACGGCGGTACACACCATTTGCAACTTGATGGGATTGCAAAAATAGGGCTCTAGTCTAACGCAATATACCTCAAGAAATCGCTAAAACCTACGGCTTCTGTCATACTGGTTATCGCTGTCTCGATTTACTACCGCTATCAGCGGTAGCGAATCGAGGGAGATAACCAAAAGGTCGAGAGTTTGTAGTTCCTATATATATGCGGAGTGGTATCACCGCCGGACGCGACGTCGTAAGCATAGAAACTCAAGTCTTAATTCGAGTCGCTGCACTCTTTGATTCTCTATTTCGCTGCTCTAAAATCCACCCTGATTACCCAGTGCACAAAAGACAATCGGGCCGAAGTCGACAGCAGTGGGTCCGCGCTGTCGTGCGCGGGCCCACCGTAACCGACCTCGGCCTGGTGGCCTTGGGTGTACTGGGTACATTCTGGCACAGGATGAGGAAACCTACACAAATTAGGTCCCCTCACAGTGTCCGTGTCAGAGCATCTGTATGGGGATCTGCCTGGTGTAGGTTTCCTTTCCCTGTGGGCCTGTAGTACTAGGCGCTGGTTCTAACTCTTTTAGCCCCAAGGTCCCATTTCTCAAATTTTGGAGGTGTTGCCTAAGGACTATATACCAGTTGTAGGGATGGATTTATCATGATAATTCAATGCTAAGTGCCAGATGAGCTTGGCGCCTTCAGGCGCTAAGCTCATCTGGCACTACCTTGAGTTTATCATGATAAATCCATCTCTGCTGCAAGTAGGTCCTGGGCTAAAAGGGCTTTAAGATTAGTCAGTGTTAGGCCGCCCGTCGTTACAAGCATTGATGACATGCGCTCATATGGCGACATCTGATTATGGTGAACTCATGAATTTTGAACAGACTGCTAATTAAGTTTCGCTATCAAACATCAATTGCCAAAATTATGAGCGCATAACATGCAGTGTTATAGTCAATGTTGTACGATGGACTTTAGAACGGCGGCCCCTTTCCACACACTCTCGACCTCCACATCCACTTCCACATCGACCTCCAGGGGCGGTTCAGTTATCTCCCGGGAGGGGGATTCCAACGTTTTATTTGGGACATTCATCCTGACACAAAAAGCCTCCCGACACCAGACCTTTTTTCCCCAGTGGCCGAAAAATAAATAAAGCGGGAAGGGGGCGGGGAGTGGAGGGGGGGGGGGGGATGTAGTAGGCGCACCAAGCGTGTGTGAGAAACTGTTCCACCTTCTCACCACCCGTAAAAATACCGAAAAAAAAAAAAAAAAAAAAAAAAAAAAATAAAAAAAAAAAAAATGCGCTAGAGGCGGGGGTGAGGAGGCGGGGTGTGGGGGTGGGGGTGGGGGGGTGGGGGGTGGGGGGTGGGAGGGTGTGTGTGGGAGGGGCGTGAGGGGGCAAAACTCAGAAAAAAGGGACTTTGATAATAATAATTTGATTTTAAAGAATTTTTGTCCATGGGGGGGGGGGGGGGGGGGGAGGGGGGAAGGGGGTTTCCGAGCCCTTGCCTGGAACAACCCCCCAGATCCGCCCTTGACCTCCGAATCCTTCCCTCGTATTACGCTACGCTTTCTGGTGAGTTGTCCTAGGATTTAAAAAATATATATATAGTAAAGCGGGTTTGTTGTGTCCCTTTAAATAGAGGACAAAATAAAAAGTGATGCAACCATTTAACAAATGAGCAAATGCAGGATATGAAACTACTCTAAATAATGACGCCCGTCGTTCACAAAATACAATCAATACTTCAGCCTCTTGAATGCTAAATTACCAAAGATGCTATATATGTTGGTATACACCAGTAAGCAAAGGTCCTCGGGCCCACTGCGGCCATCGTGGGCCCGAGGACGTTTTGCTACTGGGGCCAGCCTTGACATTGGGACATAGCTCTGCGGTAGCTAGCTCTCCAGTGATTCCACCCACCCCGGTAATGAGCTTTTCCAACTTTTACCATCAGGGCGTACGTACTAGTCCATCTAGTAACCAGGAACCAGCAGATCCCGCAACAGTTTTTTTTTCCATCTCTGGCTGTTCGCGCTCTCTCTGATCAAACCGAATGATTGTGAGCTGAGCGCGACGCCGCGTGGCTAGTGAGAACTTGTCAGAATGTGTCTATACACGTCAGCTTTTAAAACTGATCCGTGAGGTCCGTGCCCAGTTCGCTGTGTTTTAATACGGTTATTGCTTCGTATTTAGCATGGAAAGGAAATCAATAGTGTGTGTAGTTGTGTGTGTGTGTGTGTGTGTGGGTTGTGTGATGTGTGGTGTGTGTGTTTGAGTTTGTGTGTGTGTCGTGGTGTGTTATTTTAGTCTTAGTAAAAACTGACATCAATTCAAGACAATTTCCAAGTGTTTTTATTGATTTTTACATGGGGGGGTGGGGGGGGAAAACATATGGCAAAGTAAACTTTCTTAACAGGCCAGCGGTCTGAGGTTTCGGATCTCCTGGTGAATGTAGGTGCTAAGAGGCTATTCTGGTAAAACTCTTGGGACACATCCGGTCAATCTGCTTCCTGATGTGTAATATATTAAAATGTCGCATTTCTGTTTTTTGCTGCGTCAGTATAGTCTTAGACGGCATCTCTATAATGTGTGAATGTTCACACACTGACGAGCAAAAGAAATGCGAGATGTTTGGAATAATCGAAGACACTTTAGTGTGGAGTAAAAGAAATGCGAAATTTTTAGAAACATCGGAAACACTTTAGCGTGGAGTAAAAGAAATGCGAAATTTTTAGAACACATCGGGAATACACTTTTTAGCGTGGAGAGGTAAAAAGGAATAGTTGCGAATAATTTTAGAAGAAACATCGGAAAACACTTTAGGGGTTTACACTACCGACCGAGCAATGGAAAAATGCGGACAATCGAGTTTCGGAAACAACGGAAACACTCTTTTGTTTTTCCGATGATTCCAAAGATAATTGTCCGCACTCTTCTTTTGCTCGTCGGTCAAGTCGGTATTCCTTAGATGCTCAGTGTCTGTGACAACACAAAGCTCTAACAACTCCTTTGCAATCAAAGTCGGATAGGCAGGACTAGGGGAAGAGAGATGCACGGACATCGCAAGTGAGTTGTACCTTGGCAAGCTTTAACGCATGACGGACAATGTATACGGGAAATGAAGGTGTTCCAGTCTTGACCCTGTTTCCCGCCAAACTTGAATTTGGACGCGAATCTGTGATGCCTTTTTAATCAAGGAGTCTTCAAGATGCTCTGAAAATGGAGTTAGTTTCCAACATTTATGTCGAATCAAATGGATCTTGAAACTTGAAAAGTGTTAGGGCACGCTTTCTCACTGCCCGAAGAAAAGGTGAACAAACACCCAACTGCAAAGAGGCACAGATCCTCATGAGCCCTCCGCAGTCGCGGAGGCTCATGAGGATCTCTGCCTCTTGCTGACGCAATTTTGTTTCCAAGCTCCTTGGACGCCTGGGGCTGTTTGGCGTCGAATCCGCGACGTAGTCCACAGCCCGACGCACGTATTTTCCCTAGTTTTGGAGGCGTCATCTAACGACTATGCACCAGTTGCAGGAGGATAGATCGATCCATGATAATTCCAAGGGCAGGCCAGATTAGCTGGGCGCCCGACACCTGCCCTTGAAATTATTCATGGTCGGACCACATCTCCTGCTGTAGGCTCGCGTCCAGGGTGCCTGGATGGGGTTGTTTAAAACGAATTTGAGAAATCAAAGCCGAGTTGCAATTTTTGTATCTTCCCTGTGAAGGCTTACGAAGGTGTCCGCTGAAGACGTACATTTTTGTTTCGCAGCTCAATAGATCTGCAAGAGGAATAGGTTCCCATGAACCCCTGCAGCCGCAGGGGTTCATGACGGCCGCCTACACCTCTTGCTAGCTCTGTTGAGGGCACGCAACATTGAAGGGTCGGCTCCGGAAGGTGCACCTCGGGCATAGCCCCTGGCGCTATGCTATGCTTTCGCGCTGACGGTTAGAAATCACTGAAATGACCCTTCCATGATCGGGACTGCACGCGTGTTTGCATTGGCCGGCCATCGGTTTAATTATTTTCTGTGTCTAAAGCTGCGCACAGAGGGAGGGAATCGAAGTGGTGGCAAAAGTTTCGTGCTCCTGACACGGCGATTCAATAGGGTATTGACGCTCCAAGTCAGCGGCACAAAACTCTTGCAGAACTTCGATTCCGTCTCGTGTGGTCTACGTGGTCTGCAGTCTGACCCAGTGGTTGACCTGTAAACAAGCTTCAAGAGGTAACTCAGTTTTTGGTAGATTTCGGCAGCTACATGGCACATTACCCCCTTTTACTGACGGTGAAGAAAACAAGAAATGAAAGAAACAGGGCCAATTCACAACACCTAAGATCACAACTATAAGTGTACTGGTAACAAAAGGCAAATAACATTGACCAGCCCCCCCCCCCCC
>BTPG01000002.1:250724058-250897859 GCA_036245525.1 Semisulcospira habei | reverse complement strand
CCCCCCCCCCCCCTCTCCTCCGCCCCTCTGCGTCTGCGGGATCTCAAGATTTTTATTTTGTCTCTTGAAGTTGGCAGTACATTTTCTGATAGTAAGAAGGTTAAGAGAAAGGTTTTCGTACTTGCGAGATGTCTGAGTGGATAATGCTCGCAGCACCGGTAGGTCTGAAATAAAGAAGACAGGAGAAGAGGAGAAGAGGACATGGTGGAATGGTGATGGGGGGGGGGGGGGGTGGTGGGGGGGGTGGTGGGGGGGGGAAGGGGGTGGAACAGGGTAAGCGGCGGGGGGACGGGTTGGTGGGTGGGTGGGTTGAGGGGAAGGGGGGGTTACGGGAACGAGAACTGCATACGGAGCTGAATACCATCGGGCTACCCACTGCAGGCAAACCTCGTCTATCTTAGACACACGCTATGAATAAGGCAGACAAGAGGCATAGATCCTCATAAACCTCCGCGAATGCGGGGGCTCATAAGGATCTGTGCCTCTTGCATTTAAACTGTTTTGTTTTCTGTTTGGCCTGCAGCGAAAGGACTGAATGTAGGTCGAAATCTCCCCTCTTCCCCTGCACTCTCTGGTTTCTCATTAAGGATAGATTTTAGGGGCCATGACTCTTCAAGTGCCCTCGGAAGCTACAAAGACGTTCTTGAGACCTGTCAAGAACTTTCCGAATGGATCAGAATGATCTTGAGCCTGTATGAAGTGTTAGGCTCTGTCCAAGATCTGAGAGCTTGTACGCAGTGACATTTGTAAAACAAACGTCTGTTTTTCAGCATTGTTAGGCTGACCGTCTTTAATCACTGAACTGTCACGGCCTCCGAGGACACCTAGGAAACCATCGAGAGTTGACCGCAAAATAACGCCTTGGCTTGAGAGCCGCTGAGATAAAATGAAGAATGCAAGAGGCATAGACCCGCATGAGCCCCCGCTGTCGCGGGGGCTCATGCGGACCTATGCCTCTTGCATTTTGTATGGAATTCGATCGAAGCATCCCGGCTGTGAAGAATTTTTTTGTACAAGAGACACGAACATTAGATCATTATTGTTGCTACGACTGAACATGGTTAACGAAGCATCTTTAACTCATTCTACCCCAGACACACCACAGCAAGATAAGGATCGACCATGATAGTTCAAGGGTGATGCCAGAATAGCTTGGCGCCTATGGGCGCCAAGCTATTCTGGCATCACCCTTGAACTATCGTGGTCGATCTGTGTCCTGCACTGCAATGCAGTCTTCAGAGAACAACGGCAAAATTTTGGGATTTCGGTGTTGGGGTAGAATGAGTTAACTGATCGTCAACTTAACGGTAAACATCAACTTTACACACATTTTCATTTGTAGTCCCCGAGTGCGTGTATGTAATGCTCCGTTACAGCGATGCTGTTTTTTTTTCGTTCATCATTGTTCTCCGGCCCAAAAACACACTTATAGCACGAACCGGATCTACCACAACGAGAGTAAAATAAGACCAAATAACTCCTTGAGTTCGTATCCCTTTAATTCTGGAACTCTACGCCGTGATATGTGTCCCCCAGTGAACAGCTACCTAACCTCGTTTGCATCCTTAAACCATTCTGCTCCAGGACCGAAATCCACAAATTTTGAAGTTGCCCCCTGAAGACTGTATTACACTTCTGGAAACAGGTCGAGCGTGATAGTTCAAGGGTTGTGTCAGAATAGCTTGGCGCCTATGGACGCCAAGCTATTCTGGCACAACCCTTGAACTATCACGCTCGATCCATGTCTTGCCGTGGCGTGTCGGAGCTGAATGAGTCAATTCTACATCAAGTTCATCGGGCGATCTGTGTCTGCCAAGTTGACAGAGTTGACTAGAAAAAGTGTCTCAGACACGCGTTATTGAAGGCTTTGGGCAAGGTTTTTTTCCCCCCCTCAATCAGGACGTGTTCTAGTTTTGCACGCTTTGAGCGAGACATGTAACTACTGGAGTGGAATATATTTTGCAAACGACCTCAGTAGGCCTTAATCTCCAAATGCCGCATATTCAGGTCTGCGCAAGCACATGACGACATTACGTCACGCCTCCAGCTCAACGACTGGACAGAATGCTAGAGAGTTCCAGAGAATGTGTGTGTGTGTGTGTGTGTGTGTGTGTGTGTGTGTGTGTGTGTGTGTGTGTGTGTGTGTGAGAGAGAGAGAGAGAGAGAGAGAGAGAGTGAGAAGAGAGAGAGAGGAGAGAGAGAGAGAGAGAGAGAGAGAGAGAGAGAGAGAGAGAGAGAGAGAGAGAGAGAGAGAGCGTGTTTCTTTGGTTTTTTTAATTTCCGGATTGCTTTGTTACGACTATTTGACAACTCTGACAGATGACAAGGTGCCATGCAAATTATTCAGAGCCGGCTTAATTAAGAACGGTGTCACTTTTGCCTTGCTCATGTTTCTCGTCTCGGGATCGTTGGCATGCTCTTCCAGCAGAGAACTATCTCATAAACACCTCCCCTTTTACTAGACGCATATTGTATTTCCCAAATCGTGTGTTCAGTCAACTACCAAAAGCCACAACCGTCCAAGAAAAGTGATACAAATTGGTCTCAGCAAGAGGCATAGATCCTCATGAGCCCCCGCAGTCGCGGGGACTCATGAGGATCTATGCCTCTTGCAGTTGTATCGCGTTCGCTTTTTCTTGGCAGCCAAGGGGTTAAAGCCGACACCACACACAATCTAACCCTTTGGGATGGTTAAGTGGCATCTTGATAGATGATCATCTCTCGGATGGTGGCAGAGGTTATAAAGGGAAACTTAAAGAGTAATTGCCTCGAAAGCTTCCGGTCTCTAATGGTTTTGGGCGCCTCCTCAGAAAAACCAACAACACAACAGCAGTCAGTCCACCTGTCCGACATTTCCACCTGAAAGAAGCATAGATTCCCATGAGCCCCTGCAGCTGCAGAGTCTCACGAGAATCTACGCGTTTTGCTGGCCGAGGTATTTCGGTTCTGGACATTTCATCACACTCGCGTGTAAGTCAAACGCTGCTAATGCCGAGATTAATACCTCACCACCGAGATCAAATGAACTCAGTCGATCCAGTTGAATTATCATGATCGATCCGTCTCCTGCAGCTGACACATAGTCGTTAGGTGACACCAAAACTTGGATCCAAATTATTGAATTACGGCCATGGGGCTTGTTCAGTAATTGGGTTACTTCTTCTGCACGATCAGAAGTGTCTCGGGGTCAATCCTTTTTTTCCTGGCCACTTCGATCTGACCGCGTTTTGCGACAGAACAGACGCTTTGTCTCAGTCAAGCTGCCACAAACGCTAACTGATGCTCTTTTAGTTTGTGGCATTCGCTGCGTAAAGCAGACTTGAGAAGTGACGGATGATTGAACGATGTATTTGCCAAGAAGTACCCAACGGAGAAAGAAACACGCTTAGAAAAGAAGGGTACAACACAATTTATTAATATTTCGGGTAAATACCCTTTGTCAAAATAGACAAACAAACAAACAGAGAGATTAGCCGCTACTTATCTTCATTGGCAGAAGGAATGTGGAAACTGTTGCCACATTCCTTCTGCCAATGAAGATAAGTAGCGGCTAATCTCTCTGTTTGTTTGTTTGTCTATTTTGACAAAGGGTATTTACCCGAAATATTAATAAGTTGTGTTGTACCCGTCTTTTCTAAGCGTGTTTCTTTCTCCGTTGGGTACTTCTTTGCATATTACACGCTTGGCAGTCACCTTTTTGGTCTGGATTGATGTATTTGCCGAATGCCTCAGAGGGCTCCACCCCCCCCCCCCCACTCCCTAGGCAGACTTTCGGCGAATACAAAGTGGGGTCCGTGGTCCACTGACGACTGTTGTTTTTCTGCACACTGTTCAAAAACAAAAACTGCGCGCACGCGCATGCAACCGACACAAGAACTCTAACCAGAGGAATAGCAAAGCGGCCCGAATGACTCGAGAACAACTTGAGCGGACTATAAACGAATGGACAAACAAACAAGAATACACTTCGCTACTTATCGTATTGGTGCGTGTAGAACTGTGTTGTAAGTGTCATTTCTAAGCGTGTTTATTTCTTCGTTGGGATATTCTCTGCATTTTAAGCGCTTGGCAGTCACATTTTTGGTCAGAATTTTTTAAACGAATGGAATCACCCAATGCGCAAAAGGCCATCGGGCCGACGTCGGCCGCCGTTGGCCTGCGCACAGATGTGCGCGGGCCAACTGCGGTGGACGTCGGCCCGATGGACTTTGCGCACTGAGGAACCTAACCAAATCCGCAAGGCAGTGACGCGACACGATACGACAAAACCAAGCAACGAAGAGACAATTACTTTGAAAACTGCAGTGGGCCACTTTATGATCTGACCCGTGCTGTACGCGCTGTACATGCTGCAGATGCTGTTTGGTGCATCTTTAACTGACTGTAAGAAACACCTGTACTGGAGGTTTCTCAAGCTGAGTGTTAAGTGGTAGCCGTGGTCGTAGTATGATGCAATTCGCACTGACCAGACACACTCACGTAGGGTTCTTGAAGAAAAACGTCACTCAGTTGCAACTCGTCACACGTGGCAAAAGGCTGTAGACCACACTGGAGTAACAGTTCCAACAGTACTTTATTCTTACGATGGACTCACACACGAGTCACACACCCAAAAATCGATCGAAATTCTACATGCAAAAAGGTACGTGATTCTAATCTAAAATAACTCAACTGAACACCGGATATTTTCCTATGATCAACACACACATCCCCAAAAAGAATCATAAATAACAAACCACAAACGGAATACTAAGGTTATGTCAAAAGTGATGAAAAAAAACGATGTCCAAAAATCCAAAAATCGAATTATAAATGTGTGCTGGACTGTGATTTGGGACCTTACGGCCTCTGACTCTAAGGCCCAAAATCACAGCCTAGCACACATGTGCACATTTATAGAGGACTCATATAGGGAGGAAATTCACGAGTAATGTTTTCCTGACTGACTCCGACCCTCAGCTATAGTATACAACGTATTCTACAGACTCCACAAACCACAGAGGTGCTCAGGCAAGCGCTGGTAGAAACAGTACACGTTCCAAGGGGAATTACTCAGCGTCGGACAGACATTAGATCCCCTGATTAGCTTCCTATCAGGCAACCAATCGCCAGCTAATGGAAGAGATACTACAACCCAACGTCCCCCCCCCCCCTTCCCCCCTGTTCATGACAACACATGCGTATTCTTTGCGCAGATGGAAGCTCTAGCTGCCATATGTGTGTGGTCGGAATGCTACAAATGAGAATTTGTTTAGTTTGTATCTCACTCACTGTCAGAACTGTACACTTTTTTTCGGATAGTCTGTCAGCAAAACTTGAAAACTATGCGGTCGGATTTACGACACAAAAACATTTTGAACGGTTTTTTTTAATGATCATACGCCCGGAATCTCAGTACAAATTCCAAGTTGTTTCAGTTCATTTTTCAGCTCAGTTCAGTTTATTTCAGCCAAAATGTCGAAACTGTGCGCTTTGACCAGTCAGTTTTGTAGCACATAATGTTCAGTACATATTTCATCCATTTTGTTTCTGGTACTTTTAGTTGTTGTTTGGAATGTACGGAGCTGATGATTTGTCGGCTTTTATTTCACCAGTTTGTCGAAACTATTCGGTCAGGATCGTAAGAAAGCGATTTGTTTCTGTTCAGTTTTCACCGCCTTGTGGTGGAAATAGCGCACCATAACACCCCCCCCCCCACCCCAACACACACAAACACATATCCCGTCCCCCCCCCTTTTTTTATTTTTATTTTTTATTGATGACGGGTGTCGATTGTTGTGACATACCAACTACCTCTTCGGTGTCTGCAAAATACTGTTCTCTCTCTCTCTTTCAGTCACTGCCTAAACACGCTGACTTCCTATGTCGGAAAAGTAGAGATGAAGCTGTGTGCATGCGGTTAACCCATTTAGCCCTGACGCACTACAACAGGAGATGGGTCGACCATGATAATTCAAGTGTAGTGTCAGATTTTGGAGGTGTCACCTACCACTGTACCAGTTGCAGGTGATGGATCGACCCTAATAATTCAAGGGTAGTGTCAGATTAGCTTGGCGCCTGTCGGCGCCAAGCTAAGCTGGCACTACTCTTGAATTATCATGGTCGATCTATCTCCTGCAACAGGTGCATAGTCGTTAGATGACGCCTCCAAAATTTGGGAAATATGTGCGTCGGGCTGAATGAGTTAATCTATTTAGCCCCGACGCACTACAGCAGGAGATGAGTCGACCAAGATAATTCAAGGGTAGTGCCAGATTAGCTTGGCGCCGTTAGGCGCCAAGCTAATCTGACACTACCCTTGAATTATTAGGGTCGATCCATCACCTGCAACTGGTAGGTGACACCTCCAAAATCTGGAAAATGCGACCGGGGGGGGGGGGGGGGTTAAATGGGTTAAACCGCGGTGGCACACGAAAATGTATGCCTCTCGAAAAATCGGACGTTGCTTGCTGTGATCGAGCATTGAAAGGGTTAATAATATAAATGACGCCAGCCCTTGCGTACTATTCTCATGAACCCCTGCTGCTGCCCGTTCACGGGACTCATGCCTCTTGCACTGAAAGGAAACATCGCCCAATGCGCAACTGATGATCCTCGAGCCGACGACGGCCGCTGTGGGCCTACAGATCAGCTGCTAGTGAGTATACAGCTGCGAACTTGCCGGAATGAGCCTGTGTGGCAGGCATTCTTTCACAAACGTGTCTACAAGGCCCCATGAGAGCCCATGTCTTCTGCAAGATGTCTGGATCTAGGTAAGAGGTTGGAATGGTCTATGGTGGCAGGCCCCCTCGTTAGGGCAAACTACTTCACTCTCATAGCGAACGACCGCTACCTGCAAGAGGAATCATATATCATAAAGAAGCCCCCGCATGAACGCAGGGGCTCCTTAGGGTATATCTCTCTTGCTGATACGTGTACCACTTTTTTTTTCGGACTCACGATGATGTTTTCCTTTCGGTAAATTATTTACATCAGTGTTCCTATTGTTGAGGGGGTTCTCCGACGTTCAGTGTCTGAAAAGTTATAGAGACACGTACACTTGTTTGCCAGGTACAGTGACGCGCTATACGAACAACGTAGTATAATGCCTGCTTCCCGTGCATCAGGACTGAACGTAGGTGGGTACACTGTGATCGCTCAAAGGTAGTGTCCCGGTAATCAAAATGCCCTCGGGCCGTGTGGGTAGCCTGAACCCATTACATCCTGAGGTCCGCCGTGAGATGGCCTTAGTTGCCTGCTCGACGTTAAAGTTGACCCAAATAACTAACATCCTGAGGCTGATTTTGTGAAATTTGCTTAGTATTGACCTATGAAGGCTACATTACAGATTTGGAGACAAATCAACTGTTTTTGTTCAAGGGTAGTGCCAGAATAGACTTGGCGCCACAGGCGCCAAGCTATTCTGGCACCACCCTTGAACTATCAGTCAAATTTATTTCAAGCGATGGGGTGTAGCATGATGAAACAGAAAGGTTCGTGCAAGTCCTTTTCATGTTTGTGTGTTTCCGTGTATGCCCGATGCGGAAACGAATTCGCATCCGGCTTCGAACGAAAATGACGCAATTTTTAAAGGAAAATTGCATCACAGCATCGGGTTCGGATCGTCAGTATTCGTGCTTACATGGAAGCTGGAACGGCAAAGTTAATCGGGCATTTTACATGAGTCATTGGGGCCACTTTCACCCGCCTCTCTCCCCCCCCCCCTCCCACCTTTCTTTAACACGTATAGTAACCCCTTTAACTGCCGGGGAAAGACGACGTTGACGAACGCTTCCCCGCAGCTGATATAAGGAGGCGCATGAGGATTTATGTCTGTTGTTAAGTCCTGTGTTCTCTACGTCTACATTGAGTCCCATTCGCATCTGTATTCTTCACGTGAATGTCGGTCAACCTGGTGTGTCGTGATTTCAGACGTGCAATTCGTAATCACTAGCAGCGAAGGGGTTAAATACTGCGCAAAGACTGAAAATAACAAGGACATTGTGCTTTATTTTCCAAGGGTAAAACATTTGCTTAACTGATTCAGCCCGACGCACGTATTTCCCAAATTTTGGAGGCGTCATCTAACGACTATGCACCTGATGCAGGAGATGGATCGACCATGAATTCTCAGGGTCGACCCATCTCCTGCTGTAGTGCGTCAGGGCTGAATGGGTTAACACTATCTATTTTATATAGATTTTTAGTTGCTGTGAATACAAGACAGACTACATATGTGCTGGTCTGTGACTTTGAACTTTAAAGGCTTCAGGCCGTAAGGTCCAAAATCACAGATCAGGACACGAATGGTACGACGACGGATGGGCCCCCTTGGCCTGGGTGTGAAAACTTGTAGTGCAGCCATTTCTGGAACTGGGTTTGTGGCGACGCTTGCACCAAGTTTTATCACCCTGTCTCGTAGGACAAATAACTGTGTACTGGTCTGTGATTTTGGTCCTACTGCCTCGACGCCCTATGGTCCAAAAGCCAGACCGCCTCACACTAGTAATTGTACCGAAGTACGACCACACAGTCGCTGAGAGACTGCGGAACACTTGCAAAATGACTAACCAGAGGCATACATAACATCTATTTATATCCTTGGACAAACACACGCAGGGGCGAATCTGAGGGAGGGTTCCAGGGGTTCCGGGCCGCCCCCTTCGCCCCACCCACGACCCCAAAATCTTAAAATGCTATAACAAAGTCCCTTTTTGGGGTGTTTGACCCCCCCCCCCCCTTCCCCGTTGTTTGATATTTTGGCGAATTGTGAGAGTCTTAATACGCACGCGCCTTTATCTCTCTCTCCTCTTCCCCCCCCCCCCCCACCCAACCCCCGCTTTTCGATTTTTTCGGCCTCTGGAAGCAAGGTCTAGCGCCGAGGAGGCCTTTTGTATGAGGTTAAAGGTCCAAACAAAAAGTTGGACCGCCCCCCCCCCCCCCCGCCTCGAGGTAACTGATCCGCCCCTGACACAGGGAGACAGAAGATGAGAACTTGGTGCCTGGCAGCTAAGGTTGTCCATACCACAGGAGGACCACAAACCGAGATACTTCCACAGAACGCAGCTGAGTACTTACACACTGGTCCCATGAGTCTGCACGTGAATTAACCCATTTAAGACCACGGCCGCATTTCCCACATGCTGGAGGTGTCACCTAACGACAATATGTACCAGCTAAGAGATGGATCGACCATGATAATTCAAGGGTAGTGCCACATTACGGCGCCAAGCTAATCTGACACTACCCTTGAATTATCATGGTCGATCCATCTCTCGCTGTAGTGAGTCGGGGCTAAATGGTTAAAACATATTACAGCCGGATTTTAGAGTCCTTGGTACAGTCTCTCTCCTACCTCCCTGCATCTGCAAGAGGCATAGATTATCATGACCGCCTGCAGCCGAGGGGCTCATAAAATCTATGACCACTTGCTGGCAATACATTCCTGTGTACCTCATCGGAAGAAATTATCCAGGTTTAAGGTTACGACTTGAAAGGTCTATATTCTACACTCCAAGGCCGTAAAACCAGTGTTACGTTGCCAGCTAGTGTGAAACAGTTAACCCTTTGGCTGGCGGTAGCTGGCGGTAGCGGTTTTCGTCGCGATGATTTCTGCAGGAACCATCCAACAAACACTCTTACCGAGAGCCAAAGGATTAACTGTTTAATTTGCCGGTGGACGCAGATTGTATTTCAGAAATTATTGTAAATTTAACGTAAAAACCGGATCCCCAGGTTTCTATGGAACATAGTATGCAACAGGGGCGGATCTGGGGTGGGGGGAGGGTGTTCGGGGGGTTTCGGCCCCCCACCCCCCCGACCACAAATTCTTTAAAATGCTATAACAAAGTCCCTTTTTGGGGTGTTTGGGAAACACCCCCCCCCCCACGTCCCCCATGTTGTTTGATATTTTGGCGAATGGTGCGTCTTAACATGCACGTGTCTTTTCTCCACCACCACCTCCCCCCCTCCCTTTTTTTTTTTTCGATTTTTCATCCCCCGGAAGCAAGGTTTAGGACCGGGGAGGCCTTTTGTATGAGGATGAAGGTTCCAAACAAAAAGGTGGAACATCCCCCCCCTTCGAGGTAACTGATCCGCCCCTGTGCAAAGTGGTTTGACTGAGGAGAGGCATACATCCTTATACGTCCCCGCAACTGCGGAAGGCTCATGGAACTATATTAATATTTACTATGTCTCTTGCAGTTCAATCGTAGTTGGTTTTTCTTAACAGTGGAGAGGTCAGCATAATCAGCCCTGACGTGTACTACTAGCACAATAAGACTATGATCGTTTAACTCTTACCAGTTCGCTCCCTTGGCCATCGTATGTATACATACGAAGCCACACCCATGGAAAATTCCATCGTGTTTACTGAATTAAAATCAATTAATTTTTACTCTCAGTATTATTGTCATATCTTATTGACATTAGAAAGTCACTTTCATATGATAGAATGAAAAAAATATTAATTTTGAGTTTGTTTGTGACCTTTGTTATCGATCGAGTCACTACGTCCGCCATCTTGCTTTCCCTACTGCGTTATTTTCACTGCTTGCGATTTCTCTCTGCGAATATTCCGTCAAAATGAGTTCATCTGAGTCCGAAAGTGAAGAGTATCTCACTGAAGGGGAATCTTCCAGCAACCAGGCCACTGAAAATGATTCTAGCGCCAGCGATGTGGAAAAAACGAAAGAAAACCATCGCAGGTCATTGTGACACTTTCTATTTTGGTTTGACCATGTGCTATCCATGTGAGTCTTTGTTTACCTATTGTCTGGTTCAGAATCATGAAACTTTATGAAGTACATAAACAAGTTTTATTACTTGCTGTGTATTGCCTCAGTGATATTTTCAGCAAGTCAGAGATTTTCAGAGAAGCACACGTTTGTTGTCTCAGTCATGCTAGGTGTTGACACGCCCACTTTTTCCTGCCCTTGACCGGTGTAGATTATGTTGCGTAACTCTTAGAAATTCAAACACATTTTTTTGAAACTTCACAAAAATGTGTAGAAATGATTTGTCCACACACTGGATTCACATTTTAAACAAAGGGGCAAGAAACAAAAAAAATTTCTTCTTAGTGACTTTCGTGAAAACTGTTTTTGGAAACCGGACACCATTTTTTCTTCGTTGCTAAATAAACAACAACTTCTAAACTACGTTAAGTACAGACCTTTTACTTATCCTGACTGAAAGCTGACTCAATGCACTTTAATATGATGTATAATAAGCCAACTTCTGACCACTAGAAGAGCTTTCAGCAGCATTTTTTCTTGGTCATGTGTGAGGGTAAAAGTCATTTTGTTCACTGGCCTCAAATAGAGCGAACTGGTAAGAGTTAACCCCTTTCTCTACCGAGAGAAAAACAACATGATCCCAACTGCAAGAGACAGAGATCCTCATGAGCCCGCGCGTGGGCTCATGGGGATCTGTACCTCTTGCAGTTCGGATGGTGTTCACATCTTTCGGCCTTAAATAGGAAGACACGCAGGAACATTGACAATCCAAACAACTGAAGTCGGTATTGGGTTAACCAATTAAGCCCCAACACCCTTCAGCAGGAGATGGATTGATCATGAAGGCGCTAAGCTCATCTGGCACTACCCATGATCAATCCATCTCCTACAACTTGTACGTAGTCGTTAGACAACGCCTCCGAAAGTTTGGAAATGCAGTGCAATTCTGTGCAGAGAAAGTGCGACCAAGGAATGGCTAGCCTGACTGACTTCAAAGTAAATACCTCTGACACTAAACGACCATTACAACACCTGCGTGGCTTTGTTGCAGAAATTAGGTCAGCGGCCGCCTGGAGCAGGCCTTCAGCCAGATGACTGTAAAATTGTCAGCTAAGATTGATCCTTATGTCTGGTAAGGTAAAGCTTACTTTAGAAAAAAGAAAAAAAAAAAAAAAAAAGAAAAAAAAGAAAAAAAAAAAAAAAGGCTAGACTAGTAGTACGTTGAGTTTCAATCTGACCATCACAATAATCCTATATATAAGGGGATCCAGAGCAAAGAAGGGCCGACTGCATAGCGTGTACAATGCAAAAAGAAATCCCAAGAGAGAACGAAACACGGTCAGAAATGACGAGTAAAACAAAACTATGAAAGAAACACGCTTAAAAAGGAGAAGTCTCACACACACACACACAAACACGGTACACACACACACACACACACACACACACACACACACACACACACACACACACACACACACACACACACACACACACACACACACACACACGGAGACAAAAACCTCAGAGTGGGTTACCTACCATTTTATGTGAAAATAACTAGGGCTCTGGAATTGATGCGAATGTTTAGAACTCACCTTATAACTAAGCTCTATAACTTAAAATAAAATAGACATTTTCTAGAAACAGAGCCACCAGATGGAAAAAAATGGGTTTCTACCAATAAAGGTCAAGTTCATGGAATACTTCTTTTTCACATTTTTTTTTTTAAATTTTATTTTTTATTTTTTTCAACTTAATGTGTATGTATGCTTTAACATTTTTAACATTGTATGGTGCAAAATTGAATAAACACTGGCCCGTAACCTTTCGATTATGATTTTTACAGAGGAAATCTTTTAAACATTGCTGCGTTTTGTCCTTCTGAAGCAAAACAGTTTATCATGGCATTTATGTGAGAATCAACATAATGTATTCTGGAAATTAAAGGACTTTTTAATGTACTCTGGAGTTTCAGACAAACAGCAACAGAGCATTTTGAATATTAACCCTTATCATTCGGAATACACCAGTGTGTGCAACAAGTGTGACTGAAATAGTCCAAGGGTAGTGCCAAAATAATAGCTTGGCGCCTCGCCAAGCTATTCTGCACCACCCTTGAACTAAAGCCATTGGTCTATGTCCTCATCTGTAAGTACTGTAATGTAGCTTGCATATAATTATGGCAGTGAACAAATTTGAAGCTTTTAGCCTCAGTATGATGCGGGTCAAAAAGTGTGGAAAAATATGAAGGATAGAAAAAGACCCAGACGAAGAAACTAACACTTAACTTATTCTACCCCAGACACACCACAGCAAAATAAAGATCCACCATGATAGTTCAAGGGTGATGCCAGAATAGCTTGGCGCCTATGGGCGCCAAGCTATTCTGGCATCACCCTTGAACTATCATGGTGGATCTGTGTCCTGCACTGCAACGCAGTCTTCAGAAGACGACTTCAACATTTGGGGATTCCGGTCTTGGGGAAGAATGAGTTAAAATGACAGAACAGAACACTGACATTAATTAATTAACTGACAACATAAGAAATCACTTGAAACTTCAGCCTTTATTAATCACATCAAAGGCGCATGCATTTAAAAACACAGTAATTGTTTGTAAACACTTCAAATCAAACAATCAAGAGCAGTCAAACCTTTTTCTGGCAACTTTGTGATGAGGAAAACTAGTTTTTGCCTTCGGCACGTAAAGGGTTTCCGCGACTTATGTGCCTCTATTGATAAAATGAAGAGAGAAATATAATACCGAGTTCTAGCAAGTGCTACAATAAAGTTTAGCCGAGTTGGTATACCTCGTCCAGTGGCCTAGGTTAAACGCACCAGCGGTGCCAATGTTGCTTTTATAGCACCAGACCGGTCTGGTGCACCCGATCGGTTTAGAGCGTGTGCTTTCTGCACCTGTAATGGGCAACCTCGGAGAAAGAATCACGTGACCGTCGTTTGATTGCTGCAAAATAACATGAAGTAAAGAATAAACCGTGGGCCCTTTCCCATATATGCAATCCGGCAATAATGCATCCATCCTTATGCTAGCACCACGAAACATTACGCGATTTGGCAGATTTGAAAAATAGCTTTTTTAAAATCCTCAATGGAGGTAATTTTGCGACATCTGCCTCGTTTGCGGCAGAAAGCACCGTCATAGTTGAAGTTCGAGAAATGAGCGCACTGCATGTACAATGGACTTGATTCGGTGGTGTGGGGCATAACACAAGCCTCCATCATCTCAACACAAAACTGGCGTGTTAGGGGAGGTAAAAGGCGAGGCTAAAAGTTAAAACCGCAAACGAACCTTTTTTCGACTGCCATCACAATCTTCCGCGTGAACGTACGAGACCACACTACAAGTGCAGAAGCCAACCTGTGTGCGCAGTTCTGGTGCACATGACCGGTCCGAGCGACCAGTCTGGTGCGAAAATAGCAACAATGGCGCCGCTGGTCAGTTTAACCTAGATAGAGGGCGAGGTATGCCAAATCAGCTAAGGTTTATGCTTCCTGTGACTTTTGAAACAATGCACAGCAGGCAAAATGTACTTTATAGTAACAAAAAAGTTACAGACATTTCCAAAATGATCCAGGCGTACATCAGATAAAAGCAAGCTATACACACTGAAATAATAACACTCTTGTAATAAATCTTTAGGTTGACAATTGTTTTCTTATCTTATTATTGTCTTTCGTCCCGATTGGTTGTACTTTGCTGAACGTCCCGACTTTTTCGGGACGTGCCAGCACTGCTTGTGAAAAAAAAAAAAAATGAACAGAATATTGAATGTATGTCGCCAGCCGGTCTAATACGCTAAATAAACATAAGACCATTTAGCAACACACATCCAAAATCAAGAGCGATACAAAAAAAAAAAACATTATTCAGACCAAAAAGGTGACTGCCAATCGTGTAAAAAATGCAAAGAAGTACCCAATGGAGAAATAAACACGCTTAGAAAAGACGGTTACAAGCCGACAAACAAACAGAGAGATCAGTCGCTACTTATCTTCATTCGCAGAAGGAATGTGCCACATTCCTTCTGCGAATGAAGATAAGTAGTGACTGATCTCTCTGTTTGTTGGCTTTGACAAAGCGGATTTACCCAAAATATTAATAAATTGTGTTGTAACCCTCTTTTATAAGCGTGGTTATTTCTCCGTTGGGCACTTCTTTTCAAGAGATACAGGCAGCGCAGACAGTAGAGAGAGCTTAAAACAGAAAAATACAAGTTAATGGACCAAGGGTAGACAGAAACACATGCCCCAGAATTGAGAGGAAAACCCACCCTGTGGGGCTGACCAGTGTGACCCTAGGAACTAAAAAGAAGTTAACCCCACCCAAGTCCCCCAGGGTAGACCTGGGTGGGGGCCACTGTTTAGTTGCAAAGTAAGGTTAATGTTACACAGTATGCAAAATGATCCAGGTGTACATCAGATAAAAACAGAGCTATACACGCTGAAAACAACCGAATAATAACACTCTTGTAATAAATCTTTATGTTGACAATGGTTTTCTTACACCTTATTATTGTCTTTCGTCCCCAACCATTCTTCCGTTTGCAGAGTTTTAAATGTTATGCAGTATACAAAATGATCCAGGCAGACCAGCCCCCATAGTAGCACTCTTGTAATGAATCTTTATGTTGACAATGGTTTTCTTACCCCTTATTATTGTCTTTTGTCCCCAACCATTCTTCCGTTTGCAGAGTTTTAAATGTTATGCAGTATACAAAATGATCCAGGCAGACCCAACAGTAGCACTCTTGTAATGAATCTTTATGTTGACAATGGTTTTCTTACCCCTTATTATTGTCTTTCATCCCCAACCATTCTTCCGTTTGCAGAGTTTTAAATGTTATGCAGTATACAAAATGATCCAGGCAAACCAACCCCATAATAACACTCTTGTAATAAATCTTGATGTTGTCAATGGTTTTCTTATCTTATTATTGTCTTTTGTCCCCAGCCGGCTGTTTCGTTTTGCAAATTCAAAGGTTATACAGTATACAAAATGATCCAGGCGTCCATCAGATAAAAAAAGCAGGCTATACATGCTGAAACCATCCCAATAATAACACTCTTGTAATAAATCCGTATGAAAACGAAAATGCCGCGAGTGGTGGGGAATCTCAATTAATTTCTTTTGTAACTTTTGTAACTTTTTCAGTCTGTTGCGGACGTAATCCTTAATTTTTGTCCAGCGCCTATGTCTAAGTGCGGGCTTTTCTGCGATTGCCTGCTGTATCTCGGCCTTTCCAGGAAGTTTGTTCATGACGAGGTGTGTCTTGAAACGAGTTTGAACAGCTTTCTCTTCAGCTTCCCCCATGGTTTCCTTGTAAATCTAGCTTTCTTTCGAACAGGAGCTGACGCAGTACTGTCATCATCAAAACTACCTAGATTGTCATCAGGGTCTGGACATCTTTTCTCTGTCATGCTCATTGATTCCTGTGTTGTTGACTTGCTACTTGCTTCATTCACAGGTGCTGTTTCCCTCAAGACCTCTCTGCCAGTTTCTGATGTGTCTTCATTGTCAAAGTCAATCTCTTCATCATCGCCCAGCTCAGCTCTAATGCAACTCTCAAAATCTGTCATCCCATTGTTAACTGACAGAAGAATCTTTGCCACTTTTGTCTTTTGAAGGACGTCTTGAGGTTGGCGGCAGATATGGCGATGTATCCGAATATCATGACCAAGGAAGTCTGCCAGCTGATCCTGGTCTAACTCCGAGATGGCCATTGACTGAGCCAAAGTTGCAACCTGCTTCCGTAACTGAGTAAATGTGAACATGGCTGGGTATGACACCCGTGCTTCTAGTGCATGGGCCTTCAGAACATCATGGCCTCTGTAAGGCCTCTGACCAAAGATGTACTGGGAACCAGCGAGAGCTGGCACTGATTGCCTCATTTGAAGGATTCTGTCCACAGTTGTCATCATCTTCTTCATCAGCAAAACTCCTATTAAACTTGCCTCTGATTTCCACTCGCTGAAAATGATTCACCATTTTCTTCTCAACCTCTGTGAGACCTTTCAAGATATCTTGATTGGTGATCGATCCAATCTTAGCATTCTGGAAGTCTGACAACTTCATTCTCTGAACTTCTCTCCCTCGTTTTTGGTTGAAAAGTGAGACAGCGCAAAGAGTTGCTTTAACCACTGTCGGATAATCTTCCGAAACCATCCTTGTCTCAAAAAGCTGTTGGACCTTCCTCACATCTTCACATGATGGGATCAGCTTGGGTTTGTTCATGGTCATTTTCCCGACCGACTGGGCTGCTGTAGCGGACACACAATCATACCAGTCCCCGTTGAAGACAGAGTCAAACCGTTGCGCCTCAGAGAGGTCCTGTCGCCACCTGTCATCTGAACCATGCCCAAGCTGTTTGGATGCCTGTGACTGTTTGATCTGTGAACATTTTTTCAAAGCATGGCCTATGCGCATTGCGAGATTGCCTTTTTTGAACTGACGTGTGTCCTCATCAAAATCTGCTAGCTCTTTTACAGCCAGTACAACATGATCAAAGCTAGCTGAATTGATCACAGCATTTAAACTTGCGATTTTCATTTCTGACCTCACTCTGATAATCTTTAATAGTCTCCCTAACTCCCGCATCCTGGAGCTGATTTGTCCAGCCGTGTGTTCTTCAATGTCCCTGTGGTCAAATAATCTCTTTCCATAGTCAAGAAGCAAGGGGTCAGTTCTGATGAGACGGCTTATCTCATCATCTCTCTGCCTAGGTAATACCTTATTATAGAAGGAAAATTCAACGTCTAAGGGTATTGGAAGCATTAGCCGACCACGGCGTGCTGCCTCACCTCTCTTAGCGACCTGAAACCCTCCTGGTTTTTGACAGCAACGTTCTGAGTGTACAGAGATCAGCTTTTTTTTTTTTATAGAGCCCTTTGCAATGGCTACAGGCGAGAAGGTCGTCTACCTTACTTGTTTTGGTGCGATACTTAGGAATCAAACATCCTGATTTGTTTTCAAGAACAGCAACGTTATGCATGTAATCACCCTCATCTTGTAGTCTGATCCATGCTTGACGTCTCTGCTTTGTCCCTTTTTTCATCAACAAAATTTTAGCAACGTCTGCCTCATCTGCATGGACATCTTGTAAGTGCGTGCTCATTTTCAAGACAAGCTTGCCACACAATTTGCATGCATGTTTCTTGTCCCATTTGTACTTTCCTTTCCCTCTCTGCGACATGTGCACACCTGTTTCTTCTGCAAGTGCTCTTTCCCCACCCCCAACATCATGTTCCTTCTGCCTATCCACATTCTCATTGCCACCCCCTAATTCATCCCCTAACGCACACTGCACCTTGCTGGTACTAGCTTCACTGACACCTGCCCACCCGGAACCTGCGACGTTGATGAAATCTAACATAGTCAATACAATACTGTCTGTGTCAGAGATCCCAGTGATTGAATCCGGTGAGCTCGAGCCAGGAACAAACTCCTCGTCATCACTGTCCTTGTATTGCGATGCGCTTGCACTCTCAGTCTCAGGTCCATTCCAGGCTCCATTTGCCAACTGGAGAAAGAAAAAAAAAGCTGCATTAGGACAGAAACAGCCCAATTGTGGTTTAAGGGGCCTTGCACAAGAATAAAAAGAGTAATCCCATGTATATGTGTGACCTCGGTGACGAGGGCTGGCTTCTGCAGCAGCAAAATCCACGTTTTCTGAAAATGTAAGCAGTTTTCACACATCTGTCAACCCCGCATGACCCTTTGAGAGAGGTCACTGAATTTGGTATGTTTAAAAAGGTCTTGCCACAAAGTATCCTTGGGCCAAGCTTGAAGAATGTGCCTTGAATAGTCTCCGAGAAAATGCCACCGTTAACTCATTCTACCCCAGACACACCACAGCAGGATAAGGATCGACCATGATAGTTCAAGGGTGATGCCAGAATAGCTTGGTGCCTACGGGCGCCAAGCTATTCTGGCATCACCTCTGAACTATCATGGTCGATCTGTGTCCTGCACTGCAATGCAGTCTTGAGAGGACAGGGGCAAAATTTAAGGATTTTGGTGTTGGGGTAGAATGAGTTAAAGTTTACCATGGACGACGGACGGACGACCAGTGGCCCAGAACATAAACTCACTTTTGCTTCGCACGTGAGCCAATAAAATGAAGATGATCATAGAATCACTTACCAGTTTGTAATTGGGGGCATTCCGCTGCCGTCTATGCACCCTCCTACCAGATGCACCCTCTGTGGCTTTTTTGCATGACAATAAACAACTAATTTTGCCATGGGCCTTGGTCATGTGCCAGGAAGGGGCGTGCTTGTCCACTTCCATAGATCCCGATGGGTTTGGACATCCTGCTGCCATCCGGCGCTGGGTGTGTGCAGAAAGTGCTGAGTGTGACCAAAACGGTGTTGCTGCAAACATGTCAAATACATCCATTGACATTTTGAATCAGATATATACATAATTACTGCAGTACCCCCAGCCCCCTACGAACAATAACTGGTAATACAGTAAAAAGCGACACTTCAGTTGCACAATCCGAAAAACCTGTTCGTGGAAGTCTGTTCTTCGAAATTCGAGGCAGTTTTGCGTACGAGGATTGAAATCTGGCGCCATTTTGTTTTAAGTCATAGTGCATGCATGTGTCAAGTTACTTTTCGATCACAATCACACATGTCAGAAAAAAAGCAACAAAATCGCGTGACAGATTGACCTTGTAATGATGTTATTGAACGAATTCCTTTCATTGAAGAAGAAAGCTTTTGTTAAATCGTGGGGTTCTATTATCCTTTACTACAAGACTGAGCAGAAGACACTGACCGACCCGCGGCCAAAGAAGACGCCTCAGTTTTCTGGGCCAACCGGGTCAGTATTGGCTGACTGTGCAATTGTATCGGATTGGGAGCATATCTCAGTTAAATAACTGCACTGAACAAGTACATTTGGGCGTGCTCTTAACTAAGAAATATTGCATTATAAAGCTGTACCTCTGCAAACGGAAGAAATGGCCGGCAGGGACGAAAGACGCTAGAAAGGGAAAGGGAAACAACTCAGTTCATCAGTGTCACTGCGCAGCTGACCAATCAGCGATCATCAAGTTGATCTCAAAACACTCGCTTCCATGTGAACACACAGGCCCAATGCGTCGCAGAAACACAACATGAAGTAAAGTTCGTCAAATGGGGACATCCTATTTTGATATTTTTTTCTGACTTTTGAATGAAAGATAATGCAGAAACAACCCTCAGAAAAAATGGGTGCCTGACTTGGTCACCCAGAATTTTACACACACCCATTTTCCATAAGGATGGTAAAGAAAGTCACCCATTTCAGGGGGTTTGCGCGCGCGCGCGCGCACACGCACGCACGCACGCACGCACACGCACACGCACACACACAGTCTGAGGAAACACTGGCAGTAATCTCTATTGACGAGTAGTAGGAATGTACTGAGAATCGAGCAAAAGGCATAGATTGAAATGAGCGCTTGCAATGACAAGGGCCCCTGGGCCCTTGTGATTGCAGGCGCTTATTTCACTCTTGTGCCTTTTAGTATGTCCATGTTTGAGAACAGCGAGGTTTTCTTTGCATGACAATGATCAACATGCGTGTTTCTTTCTTTTGCTTGGATGTTTACCGTGTACAAATACGAATACCTTGACTGTCCCAAGATGGGAAATTTCTTTGCAGCGAAATTTTAAAAACAGGCGTAAAGACGTATAAGGCAAAGACTTCACACTGCTGACCAGAGTAGGCTGAACACTCCATACCCATCCTCCCGTGGGGCCGGAATAAAACTGACAAAAAGATCGTTCAAAAATCTTTCAAAAATGGCGTCATTTTCGTTCGAAGTCGGATGCGAATTCGTTTCCGCATCGGGCATATAAAGTGGAAACACACAAACATGAAAAGGACTCGCACGAACTTTTCTGTTTCGGACCAGCTTCGGATTGGGATCGAGTTCGTATCGGATTCGTGTTTATGGAAGCGTAGCTATATATTTTTAGATGGGTTAGACATTAGACACAAATTTAGTCAGATGTAAGGCAGCACAAGGGTAACGCATGATGTCTAGAGAGACACGCAAATACTTTCCCAGAGCTTAATCGGCCTTTGAGCCGAGGTAGGGTACCGTCAGAGTCATGCCTACGTCTACCTGATAGGCTTCTGCTCACTGCGTTCGTGCACCGCACGGCACGGGTAATGTCTAATGAAATGATAAGAAAACACACGTGATACAAGTGTTTTTGGCCAGCGCCCTTATCGAGCGAAACACACACTTTGTCTGGTGAGTGATCACCATCAGCGAGGCTTTCGGCTACATCAGCGTTCTTCTTTCCACACTGCAAACACATTTTCAATTTTCAGTTTTCCGCTCACTACAGGCTTAACCTCATTGAGCCCAAGCTACGAAATACCCACATTTTGGAGTTATCCTCTGAGGACTGCATTGCAATTCAGGAGACAGATCGACCATGATAGTTCAAGGGTGGTGGCAGAATAACTTGGCGCCTATGGGCGCCAAGCTATTCTGCCACCACCCTTGAACTATCATGGTCGAGCCATATCTTGCTGCGGTGTGTCTCGGGCAGAATGAGTTAACCTCGGTCAACACACTCTGTCTGAGGAAACACAGGCAGTAATCTCTATTGACGAAAGTCGCAGGAATGTTCTGAGATTCGTGTAAAAGGCATAGACTGAAATGAGCGCCTGCAATCGCAAGGGCCCCTGGACCCTCGTGATTGCAGGCGTTCATTTCAATCTATGCCTTTTAGTTTGTCCATTTTTTTTTTTTTTTTTTTTTTTTTTAGAAAAGCGAGAGATTTTCATTGTACAACAGTGAAAATCTCGCTTTTCTCAAAAGTGGACTTGATGACTTTTGTCAAATGACGGCACAAAGTGACGACCTCAGCATTCTAAGAAATCCAGACCAAAAAGGTGACTGCCAAGCGTGCAAAAATTAAAAGAAGAACCTATCGGAAAAAGAAACGCGCTTAGAAAAAACATTTACAACACAACTGCGTTTTGTAACTGTTATTTCTAAGCGTGTTTCTTTATTCGTTGGGGTCTTCTCTGCCTAAAGAAACATTATAGCTGATTTACGCCACCTAGAGGAACATATTCTCATGAGGCCTTGCGGCTACAGAGGCGCGTGTGAATCTATGATTCTTACATTTTTTAGTGCAGACGACACCCACAACACTGAAAACTGGTATCTGCCAGCCGGAGGAATAATTTTTCACGTGCCGTTGCAGATGCAAGGGGCTCATGAGGATCTATGCCTCTTGCAGATGAAAGGTTTTGACTGATGGATTGCGCTGATGTAGTGCCCAGTGCTCTGAGTGAACCTGGAGCGTTCGTGCTTTTTTCCTTCTAGCTAAATTAACGTCCATGAGGGTTCTAAGAAACACAAATTGCTTTTCATACGCAATGGTTAACTCATTCGAGACGTGTCGCATCCGGACACGCGGCCTTAGGCCGCGTTTCCGGATGCGGCACGTCTCGAATGAGTTAACCTGGACGTTCAGTGCCTGCTGATGCAGGCTGTGCTTCTGCAATCTTCGTTCATTCAAAGCAAAAAAAACAACACAAAAAAACAAAAAACAAAAAACAAAAAAACAACTGTCCCAGAAACATGGCTTCAAAGTGGCGTCAGCAAGAAGCATAGATCCTCATGCGCCCCCACAACTGCGGGGGGGGGGGGGGGGGGGGGAGGAGGAGGAGGGGGGGGGCGCATGAGGATCTATGCCTCTTGCAGTTGGATGGTGCTCAAATTTATCGGCACTGAACGAGTTAATAGCGTCATTCCACCCTCTGTTATTCTTTCCCCGCAACACTTCATTTCGGTGTGAATGACTTTTTTTCCCTTCTAGTTTCTCTTTATGCCAAATGCACTGCATGTGTATCGCAATCAGTTTAGCCCCCCCCCCCCCCGCCCCCCCCGCCCCCCGCCTCCCATCCCGCCACCCCCCCCCCCCCCCCGCCCCCTTTTTCGTCTGTAGTTTCCGACGTGTTGTATTTTAAATATATAATAATCTAACGCATACTTTAGTCTCAATGTCATTGTTATATTATTTCTTGAGCACATTTATGTTTTCTTATTTTTGTCATTTCTCTAATGCCCCCTGTGGGCCCCGAGATTGCATAAATGAAACTGAAACTGAACTGACTGATGAGGTAAGGAGCTCAGATGGTAGTGCCTTCGACTCTTGTGTCGACCGTGGGTTTGAAATCACCTTCGCGGTGGGCAAAAGACGTTACGCCCTAAAAGTTTAACATTTCTGTTTTTCGACATCTTCCGAAAACCACAGCCTACTGTGATTTAATTCTTATAACCCAGTAAGATTAATTTTGACACATCAGCCATATGCTTTGAAATGCTTTTTTAAAAAAAAGCTGCTGTAAAATTGTGGGCCTACTGAAACCAGGAATTTCTACCGTGACCCGTCAGCAAAAGGTCTTCGGGCTGACGTCTGCTTTAGTTGGCCCGCGCACTGCAGTGCGCGGGCCAACAAAAGTGGACGTCGGCCAGAGGACCGTTTGCACTTTGAATAGTCTGTTTAGTATTTTTTTTTTTCCATTTCGGTTTTGTATTGCAAATGTTCATTACCATCCTCATTGCCTCTGTCATTATCCGTCTGCATCCTCTTCAGTTTGCGTTTTGGTCTCCCTTTCAATTCCCTTAGTTTTCTTTGCCAAAGTGTTAACCCTTTGGCTGTCGGTAGCTGCCTACAACCAAAGCCACCCTCTTTCTTCCCCCACCCCTCACCCGTCTCCTTGGCGTACCCGAATCCCCATACTGTCGAAAAAGTTAATTTTCTTTTCATTTTCACGTATGTTGCTTTCAGACTCTTCAGTTGATTTTTCAGTGACTGAACACCTGTTGCCCTCTACCCCTTCAGTCTCGCCTAAGGAATACAGAGCTAAACGGCGCCAGCAGGAGTCAAAGACCCAGTTGGGGCAGGGGGGGGGGGGATTATGAGCATCTGTGCTTTTGGCAAATGAGTAGTAGTTTGAGTTCATTACAGGAGCCCCTTTTCGTAATTTTGCGTGATTCAGCCAAGACACTTGCAGCTTAAAGAGCGGTTGCTTGAACAGATTACGATGTTTGATGCCGACTATTCTGACGTGCAGCCAGGAAATGTTTGCAGACAAGAGCCCGCCCTTCAAACAGCCGTTTTCAGGACGATTGAGCATGCCCAGTAAGCAAAGGTCCTCGGCGGGCCGCCGCGTCGGCCGCAGTGGGCCCGCGCACGGCTGTGCGCGGGCCCACTGCGGCCGACGCCGGCACGAAGGTCGTGTCCTAAAGACTGAGAAAGGGAGTGATAATGTCTGGGCGTGTAAGTAATGTAACAGCTCTTAGTCAAGTGTTGCGCTTTTTCGCGGAAAACAGAAATGAAAGCGATAAAGGGTTAACATCGCCCTTACCAATGTTCGTAGCATGTCTTACAATAATGCTGGACAAAAGTGCTCACTTAAATTATGGAACACACAACGTTGGACGTCCTTTCTCAACCAACCCAGTTAACAAAAGGTCCTCGGGTCTTAGATGGATGGCGCCCAGAAACAAAAACCACAGGCGGTACTCCAACCAGCCAGTGTGGCCGGATGAGGCCCTCGTGTCGATTTTGGCAACAGTTGGCCAGCGCACAACCCCCCCCCCCTCCCCCCTCCTCTCCCCCCCCCCCCCCCCCCCCCCACTGAACACACGAGAGAGAGAGAGAGAGAGAGAGAGAGAGAGAGAGAGAGAGAGAGAGAGAGAGAGAGAGAGAGAGAGAGAGAGAGAGAGAGAGAGAGAGAGAACAAAAACAACAAACACCCCTCGCCCTCGCCCAAAGTGGAAATAAATAAATAAATAAATAAATAAAAACAACAACAAACCACCAGAAACAAACCACCCAGAAAGCCAGGCAGTACCATCACTAACCCAGGCCCACTGCGCAAAGGTCATCGTCCCGATGTAAGTCCGATGGCCTTTAGCGCACTCGTGTCTTCCGGGCCGACGGCATCTTTATTTTAGTGGGCCCGCGCGAACAGGTGTACGCCTGACAACTATACAGCCGCAGGGCCCGTCGGCTCCGGAAACGTTTTCCTTCTTCAGCTGCATGTTCCATCTCAGTCGTCGAGAGAAGATTGTCACGAGCTCTTGGGACTCCTTCGTCTGACAAACGCTGAGAAATTCAAATGCCCCCATCGGCTCTTGAAACACTACTGTCTAAGTCTCTCGCTACAAGAAATAGAAAACCATGGAGATTTAACCGTCCAGTTTCAAGAGACATAGATCTTCAGGTTCCCCCGCAACTTTTGCTGAAACCGCTTTGTATCCACGTTCCTTAACCCATTTTACCCCACAGCCGCATTTCGCTGATTTTCCTTTAGGCGCCAAGCTCATCTGGCACTACCCTTGAATTATCATGGACAATCCGTCCCCTGCTGTAGGGCGTCGGGGCTAAATGGGTTAACTGGCTGGAAACCGTTGGAGTTGAATTAAGAAATTTGTCAGAAACAAAATCTGCGTCCACTGCACCGGCAGCGGAGAGGTAAACCCTTGCCTGCTACTGACGACATCGTTTGGCGTAACATAAGTTTTTTTTTTTTCTCTCAGCCGAACGGTATCGACAGTAGCAGTCAAGGGGTTAAACCTTGAAATCCGACCGTAAAGCCGTCAACATGTAGACTGTGACATCTTTACCTGTGTGGTTTTCGTCAACGTAAACTACTATCTAAGTAGGTCAGTCTTGCCAAATGAAGTACCTTAGTCCTAGGTAGGTTCTCTTGACTAGACCCATTACCACAATTCTCCCGATTCGCATCCTCCCCCGCAGAGCCACAAGCCGAATGGGATGAGCGAAGTGGCGCAACGATCTGCGACGGAGTATGAAGATCCGCTTGCCTGGTGCCTTATCTCCCCTCGTAAAAAAATGAATATGAGTTAGTGTTGGCGGAGACGGTTATAGTAGTTGCTTCGCTTAGGTCACGCTGGTAGCAATTAACCTTATTGCTCAGGGTATGTTTTATGTCAGTCGCGTTGCTACTGAATCATGTAGGCAGGAAACATTCTAGCCCTCCGACTGTCGGTTGTGCATTTTGTCGTGATGATTCCTGCAGGACAAAACGCACTGCCGACAGCCGAAGAGTTAACATTCCAACCAGAGTTATTTCCTATAATTAGCAGCTCAGTCCATTTCGTTCAAGGAGGGTATCTGTGCACTCAGAGGCCCATACGCATTCTATTCCGCTCCACCCCCTCAACAGTTCCTAACTCAGAAAGAGGTATAAGAACCGACACAAAACACATAGGTAGTGTCCATTCACAGTCCAAACCCGTCCATCGCAGTATCGGGGCATGATAGGGGTTTGTCCGGACTAAATTTGAAGTAGGGCAAACATTGAACGAGCTTCAAACATTCTGTGAATTCATCCAGCTGGCTCCGTCTGCCAGAGGCTTTTAATATTCTCATGACACCGAGCTGGGGATCATAGAATTTATGACTCTTCCTTGCACAAGATCTTGCTACGGAAACGACAGTCGCCTCAAGCACCAGACGGCGCAGAGAGGACTGAATGAATTGCACAAATTCCATTTAGAAATGTCTTTTCAGTGCGCGAAAGGTCCTCGGGCCGACGCCGGCCGATGTTGGCCCGTGCACGGGCGTGCGCGGGCCAACAGCGGCCGACGTTGGCCCGATGGACTTTTTGCGCCCTGGGGGAATTCAAACTAAGGGGCATCATCTTGCCCAGACAGATCCATCCACAGCAGGCATATTTATATCTAGAATCTATTTGAATCTCGCCTCCACAGATCGGTCCCAAAAGGAGACACTCACAAACCAGAATCAGGACAAAGACAGGAAGTTTACAAAAAACCCCACGTTTTACGTTTAGGGCTTAAAATCTTTTCGGTCCACCACGAAGGTGAGTTCAAAGACGGAGCACCAAAAAGAGGTCTGCACAAATTTTAAACCCCAGCTGGGTTCTAAACCCACGACCTTTGGGGCGAGAGTCGAACACTCTTCTACCTGAGCCACCCAGCTCCTCTCGGAGAGTGACATGAAGTTGAGTCCCTTCATACTTAAGGAAGACAGCAGGTTGAGCCTTTTGCAGTAAGGACTAAAGTGGCCGCTTCGCTACTAGATTGTCCCGATCTCTGCAGCATGCATGCGTACCGTTAGTCTCTTCAAAGCCTATTGTTGCAAATTTCGTTATTGAAATTATTGCCTGTTCAACGTCCAAGAACTTCAGCCGTTATAGGAACGTGGACACACAATGGTCTCAACAAGAGGCATAGATCCTCATGAGCCCCCCCGCGATCGCGGGGGTTCATGAGGTTCTATACCTCTTGCAGTTGAGTGTGTGTTCAATTTTTCTCGCCAGTCAAAGGGCTAATGACTGATATGTACCTCAAACTGTGGATGCCAATGAGGAAATTCCGGCCTTGGCCCGGGAGAAAAAGGCTTATATTAAAACCTCATGAGCTCCTCCAGCTGCTGTTGCTCATGAGATTATACGCCCCTTGCAGATGGAGCCAGCTGAATGTTTGAAGTCCGTGCAGTGTTTGAACTACTTCTGATTTAGCCCGGATTACCTCTCTTATGTCCCGTGACCGCACGACTTTCCTCCCATTGCCCGACCGCAGGGGGAGGGAATCAAATTTTCTGGCCAAGAGTTTCTTGCCCTTGACTCGGAGCGTCAGTTGACGCTGCGAGTCAGGGGCACGGAACTCTTGGTCAGAACTTCGATTCCCTCCACGTGTGGCCCGACGGATCTATTTGAGCACGGGGACTCCTGACAATGGGCTGTGTGTCTGGCAGCGATAGCCGCGTTCTATTTGCTTTCTGGAAGGGAAGGATTATTTCTGTGCAAAGCGGGGCACAGCCGCGGAACCAAAATGATGAGAAATTGCTGACCTACACGTAACTGACGGCATGCTGGCGCCGTGATAACCTCCACATAGTTACGTCTGCCAGGACGATTAGGTCTTGGTGCATCCACACAGAGTATACAGAATTTTTCTCTATAGGTGCATCTTTCTCTCTTTGTAGGTCCTATCGACCATGATTATTCATTGACCATTATTCAAGGGTAGTGCTCGATTAGCTTGGCGCCCACGGGTGCCAAGGTAATCAAGCACTACCCTTGAATAATCACGGTGGGTGCATCTCTCGATGAGATTAGTAACGGCAATAACGAAAAGTGGTTAGCCTTTTGGCTGTCTTTAGCGTTTTTGTCACGGTGATTCCTGCATGAATCAATCCGACAAAAACGCTAAAGACAGCCAAAGGGTTGATCCTATCAAAACCTTTAATGATGTGAACTTGTATAAAATACCCCACTCTCTCTCCCCTAATTCGCTTCTTATTTGTTACGTGTGTGTGTGTGGTGCGTGTGTGTGTGTGTGTGTTGTGTGTGTGTGTGTGTGTGTGTGTGTGTGTGTGTGTGTGTGTGTGGTGTGTGTGAAGACATGACTAAACAAAGGTCTCTGTATCATTTATCCTTGAGAAATAAAGTCTCTCTCTCACTCACTCTCTCTCTCTCTCTTTCTCCAGACCAGACTTAAAATAATCCGCCCGTTTCTTGGACAACCGGGGGATGGTACATCCGCTTGCAAACTAAATGTTTTGAAACAAAAATTGAACTTGCAATTTGTAACTGGAATCAATAATCAGTCACGCACGCCGCCAGTTGATTGAACTCATCCATGGTCGGCTGGATTAGCTGGAATAATTTGAAAACAATAATGCACGATGCACTCTACTAGCATTTGTTTTGGTGAAATTAAATCTTGAATCTGAATTCGACCCATCACAGCCGTCTTAAACCACTTCCTTGCCGAGAAAAACTGAACACAATCCAACTGCAAGAGACACAGTCGCGGGGGCTCATGAGGATCTATGCCTCTTGTTGACACAACTGTGTATCCATATTCCTTGCACGCCTGGGGCTCTTTGGCGTTGGATTAACAAGATTGCAGAAAGACAATTTGCGTCTAGTGGCAATGAAGGTTATACATATGTCACTGAAACACTGCTTCCTGTCGTAGGAAACAAGCACAGAAACAAAGAAACACGAACGCCTGGACAACAATGAAAATACAGCTGTGTATATATATATGCATATGTATATATCAGTGCTTTTGATGTCTGCGTTGTTTATAGCATCAAAGGCACGGTAGTATGTGTACATGATGAGTTCTGCGAGCGTAAACAGCAGCACCCTTTTACTCACACAGACTGACTGACACATAGTTTTATACAACTTTGAGAGTCGTCCTACTCAAGTACTGAGGGAGATTGTTCGATCGTGATAGCTCAAGGGGAGCGCCTCAAGTGTGAACCCTGATTAGCTTGTCGCCTAGCTAGTCAGGTTCCACCCTTGAGTGATCATCATACACAATCCATCTCTCGAAAAAAACTTTCGGCACTACCCTTGAATTATCGCAGTCGATCCATCTCCCGCAAACTGGTACAAAGTCGTTAGGTGTCACATCCAAAACCTGGGGTGAAATGGGTTAATGCCGAGCAAGCTACTCAAACCATCTCAAGGCGGGCCTGGGGTTTGCATTGCACGCTGGGGTGGGCTCGCCATTTCTGTTTTTAACGCAGCTACGAAACAGACTCCGTCTTGTTGAGTGAAAATAATGACTTCTACCTCCATCTCTCATCGTTTTCGACAGAGCATTGACTGTTTTTCAGTCATGACTTGACTGGCATCCAGCGCAGAAAAAAAACCCGATTCCATTAGGACTCATGTTGCCAAATATGCTTCGACAGACACAACTGTTTTACTTCTAGCATCGATTGCTAATGATTGATTGTTTGGGTTGAAGTTGTGCAAACGACATCAGCTCACAGCAAGCAAACGTCGGAATCCAGTTCAAAATGGTTAGAAATCCCACCCAGAAGTGGGTCAAAACTGCACGTGTTCCCGCCCGACGAAAACAGTGGATTAAAAACCTGGACAAAGGTGGGATATCGCACGTTAGTCCGCCCTTTTAATCCACTGCAATTCCGACCTACTTCGGATTTCCGGAAAAATCGACTGTTGGAACTGAAAGTGCAAGAGATATAATGAGCTGTCAGCGCGCTGATTTAAGGAGGGGAGGGTCACTGCCGACTGATCTGACGAACACCAACTTCCCACAAAAGACACAGAACATAATGAGTCCCCGCAGTAACGAGGCTTTATGAGAATAAACACGTTCAGTAACGAGGTTTTAAGAGCGCTAGCATCACCTATCTGGTTTGTGAGGCTTTATGAGAATAAACACGTTCAGTGTCCGTGGACTACGGAAACTGTGTTTCAGCAGTATTCGTCAATTCAACATCAACAAACCCTGGCTGTTCTAGGAACACGGATTCAAAGTGATGTCAAGCAAGAAGCATAGATCCTCATGAGCCCGCGCAACTGCGGGGGCTCATGAGGATCTATACCTCTTGCAGTTGGGCGTGTTCAAATTTTCTCGGGACTGAACGGGTTAATGTCTAATGCGGGACAAAGTACACATAGGCTACCTCCGTGCACATCATGAGAGATACGAGAGTGTGCTGCCCCGAGAGGGAGGAAAATCCATCTTTTAGAAAAGCAAGATTTTCATTGTAATACAACGGAAATCTCGCTTTTGCTGTCAATTGCCCTCACAGGCAAAAGTAACAGGGATGGTGTTTATTCAAGGTCACAAGGTCAATTCTTTCAGGAATCGGGGTGGCAGGACTTAAAACGAAAGCTACCACTAATCACGTTTGGATCGCGTATTACTCCAACAGCCTAAAGGGTTTGAACACCAGTGTGCAATCGAGGTGTCGCCAGCCAACCTTTACACCGATAAGCATCAAAGGTTTTGACATTGTTCACAACCTCACTGAACAATAATCGTTGGTGTGCCAGCGACAGCCACCCCAGTAGAAAATCGTCTCGGGCCCACGACGGCTGCAGTGGGCCCGCGCAAAGCCGTGCGCGGGCCCACTCACTGCGGCCGTAGTAGCCCCGAGGACCTTTGCTTACTGGGTAAGCTACACAACCTGTCCACCTCTTGCTAGAAGACTGACGCTGCCCTCATTAGGTATGCACTTTTTTGAGATAAGCGAAATTTTCATGGTTAATACAGTGAAAATCTCGCTTTTCTCAAAAAATGACATACTGGCTTTTGCCAAATGGACGGCAGCAGTACTGTATTTCATGAAACGCCCAGTGACGTCATACAACCGACAAACACAGACGTAAACACGCCCCCCCCCCCCTCCCCCCCCCCCCAGCAAAACGTCATCGGGCCCACGACGGCGCAGTGGGCCCGAGGGCCTTCTGCTTACTGGGGCCAGAAAGTCTGTCGCTATTTGGCAAAAAAACATCATGTCCATATCATGTTTTAGAAAAGCGAGATTTTCACGTTATTGCGGCAAATGGATATCCTACTGGCGTTTCCCAAATAACTACAAACGTGAAGCGACGTGGGTCCTTGTGATTGTGCGTCTGAAGTGTAACGCCGGATGACCAGGATCCAACAGCAAGAGACATATATAGATTCTCATGAGCCCCTTCCCAGTGAGCCCCTTCCCAGTGAGCAAAAGTCCACGGGTCCACGTCAGTTTGTCCCGATTACCTTTTGCGAAATGTTTTTCACCCGGTTCGTTACACCGGAGAACAGAAAACTGAAAATGTATAGATCTATCGATCTAGGCATGTTGCAGATATCATCTAGATAGAGGGGTGTGTTGAGCACGTGTCAGTGAGAAAACAAAATTTAGCGAAAAATCGACAGTAGAGAAATAGTGAACAGGATCAAACAGCAAGAGACATATATAGATCCTCATGAGCCCCCGCAGTCGCGGGGGGTGAGAGGGGGGGGGGGTCATGAGGATCTCTGTCTCGTGCTGAGATTAATTTTGTTCTATATTCCTTGGGCGGTTGTAGCATTTGGTCGATCAACGAACAAGATTTCAGAAAGAGAATCTGCGTCCTGTAGCAGGGAAGGGGTTAAGTAGAACACTCCACTACCTCCTACAACTAAGAAATACAAAAGAAAAATAGGGTATGAAAACGGCAAGGTCCTCACGAGTCCCCGCGACTGCGGGGTCTCATGAGGACCTATGCCGCTTGCAAACAGGTACTTGCCACTAGAGAGTTAAAGATCAATCGCCAGGGGGAACTGGCAGCGGAAAGCCAACAATCCAAATCAGGACCTATCGACCACAAAGTGTCAGGGGAGAAAAATGTAGACATCCAATCTTTTCAGCCCGCAGACCGGAAATCGGTACACTAGCCAATCGGAAATGCGCTCCTGACAACACGCCGCGCGTTCGATCGATTTATTAGCAACTTTTTCGTTACATGATGTTTTCTGGAGTGAATGCAAATTAACAATTAAGCGATCATTATCATCACCGTTGTGGGCACGTGGCCGTGAGGCTTTTTTTTTTATTATTTTTTTTAGTGTTCTTCAGCGTTATGTGAGATCGCAAGCGTGCGTGATACCAAATAGAACATCCTTGAAAACTTGTCTAGGATGGACTTTGAAGGTAGTTAACAACTTAACATGCTGACAGCGTGCACAGTCTCGGGCGATACAAACTTTCGCTTCAGATGTTCATGTCGTAACCGGGCGGTTACAGCCTGATTTATTTATTTTTCTTAATTTGTGGCGTCAGCTTTGAAGCAGCTTATACAAACGGCGATATTTAAATAGCCGTTGTTCGGAAATCGGAGGTAGGACAGAATTCGCACGTGTCTCGACGAAAACGGTGGATTAATTAAAAAGCCCGGACAAACATGCGATATCAGTCGTCCAGCTGCACCAAAGCCACTTACTGTCCAGATTACATAAGCAAATCGGACGCTTTGTCGTAGGTTTGTCACAGAAAGAAAAGTACACGATCTACGACTGGCAGGGAAGGATTAACTCCTTAACTGCCGGGGCAAGACAAACGCTACCCAGCTGCAAGAGACATAAACCCTCATAAGCCCCCGCAGTCGCGGGGGCTCATGAGGATTTATGTCTCTTGTTAGTTTATGTTCTTTATGTCTATTGGCGTTCCGTTCACAACTGTGTTTTTTTTGGTTTTTTTTTTCATGCGAATGTCGGTCAGTGTGCAGTGATTTCAGACGCGAAATTCGTGATCACTGGCAGCCAAGGCGGGGTTAATCAGTGTCGGGCATCCCTTGCCTCACACTGGTTGAAGGACACAACCAGTGTGTTCTTCCTGTGTTCACGGCTGTAAGTATGACGAAGCATTTTGCCCTTTATTCAACGGCTGTGAGCGTTTCATGTTTTTGTGTAGGCGTGTTATCCGCCACATTTGGCTAATTAACTCTACCACCCTGCAGCCAGCGGTGTTAATGAGCGATTGCGGTATTTCACACTTTTGGCAATTATTTGGGTTTGGTAGGGTAATTAGCTACAGCCGGCTCATGTCACCTCACTCCACTTAATTCCATCTCAATCGAAACAGCAGCTGAACTGCTGGAGACGGATTGAATGTGAGAGAGCTCAATGTTAGTACCTGATTAACTTCGCGCCTGAAAAGGCGCCAAGCTAATGAGGCACTAACATTGAACTATCATAGATAGCCAATTCCTATTGAAAGACAGGTTCGTAAAAATATAGTGGTATACAATCTTTTGCTTTCATTTCTATTAAAAAGATTTCTTGAATTACTTTTCCTAAAAAAAAAAAAAAAAAAAAAAAATGGAGCGGGGGTTGGGAAAGGGGGGGGGGGGGGGGGGGCGGACAAGGCACTAATTGCATCCCATACTTTTTCTTTGGGGGTGGGGTGGGGGAAGGGTCTCCTCCCTCCCTGCTTCTTAAGCCACTGAAAAGCGCAATGTTCATCTACACGAAGAAGAAGAAGAAGAAGAATGACAAAAAACCCAAACAATCCCGTGCAACGGATAAGTGCATAAAAAGTGACACGCTTACTATAGCTCAATTCCAGAGGGCAATGTGAGGTCATTATTTCCCAACTCTTTTCACCCCCTGAATACAATAACAGACCCGCTCCATCTGCTAGAAGATTGGCATAGAGCCCCATGAGCTCTTGCATGTTGCAGGGGTTTATAAAAATATATGCATCGTGTACAACAGAACCAGCCCAAAAAATCAAGATAGCACCACGTTCATGAAATTTTCGTCTGCAAGAGGCATAGATTTACATGAGCCCCCGCAAATGCGGGGGCTCATGTAAATCTATGCCTCTTGCAACAGGAGATTGCATCAGTGTTCTTAAGGAGGTCTTTGGGATTTTGCTTGAGGTTTGCCGAGGCAGCAATATTCGTGTGTTTTTCACATCACGTGTCCACGGTAGATAACCGTCTACGAGAAGCACATTTTGAGCCCGCGTATTTTCGTACACGTGTCAATACACCCATTACTGCGCATACGTGACTAAAATGGGCGAGTCCGACTTTTGAGCCCATTATTTTTGGTCCACAGGAGTGCTTCTAACTTGTTCGAATGAGACAGGACGGGCTAAATCTCATTTTCGATCGGTTTATTTCCACGGGATTAACAATAGGGGAGACCGGGGCAGGTTGAGACACGGGACAGGGTGAGACACCCCAAAAATAAGGCTTGTAATGTTATAATTCAGCCGTTCTTTTTCCACTGATAATATTCCCAAAAGGCCCGATCTACAGCATCAGCCAAATTTTAGTGAGGCTTGTTTTTGAAGGGTACAGAAATTTCTGACAATGTTGAAATATGTTAATTTTAGAGTTATAATGCTCGAATGACAGTGGTGATACATGGCTTTTTTTCAAGAGCGAAAAATCAATGAAAGCTTGTGTTTGCATCGGTTTAGTTAACAGTGCGGTAAATTTGGAATACTGCGAGGTTTTTCTTGCAGGTACCTGCTTTGGGGCAGGTTGAGACCGGGCAGGTTGAGACAGTGTCTCAACCTACCCCGGGCTGTCACAATCTGCCCTGTGCTATTATGGTGAATAGGCCCATTTCCATTTTTGGCTCACGTGCGAAGCACAAGTGAGCCTATGTTCTGGGCCGGTTTTTGTTGTCCATCGTCCGTCCGCCGCCATCCGTCCACCGTCGTCCACAGTAAACTTTAACGTTGGTATTTTCTCCGAGATTATTCAAGCCACAGTCTTCAAACTTTGCCCACGAATACTTTGTGGCAACAATTTTTTAAACATATCAATTTGCGTGACCTCTCTCGAAGGTCAAGGTCGCAGTGGATCAGGAAATAGGTAACAAGAAAGGCAAATCCATTATGGCTCACGTGTATGACCTATTTACATTTGTGTGACCGTTGTGACACTAAGTAAAGAACAAAATGCATGTTTTCTCAAAATTTAAGCATGTTTCACACATCTGTCAACCCCCCGTGACCCTTGACCTTTGCGATGAGTCGACTAAATTAGTATGCATAGGAACGTCTTATCATCAGCTACCTTTATACCAAATTAGATTGAAAAATTTGCAAAAATGTTTATAATACCTACAATGTTGTTGTTTTTTAATTGGCATTTTACACACCTTTGTCGGCCTCTTGTGACCCTTGATCTTTCGAGTGGTCATCCAAATTAGTATGCATAGATAAGTCTTACCATCAGGTATTGTCACGGACTGTCGGAAAGATGGTGGTTTAAATGTTTGTGATGTGGGTGTAGGTTATAATATAATCTTGTCAACAGGGGGAATCTCCACTCACACTCTCATACTCTCATCATTGTAGCCCTCAATCATCTCATTCAATTCATTTCTCCCACTCTGGAGGGGACGTCTCGCATGCGTTCTCCACACACGCAGCCATACAACTGATTACTACGAACTCAGTTGCTGAAATGCTAACTATGTTAATTATTTACATATAAACAATCAAACATGTCACACTTAGCTAATGTCTAAAGTATCTTCTTATCTCGCTGTCAGTTCATCTTTGTTCTACCTAATTCGGTTATTTCACTGTCTAGTTCTGTGCACAGAAACATAAAAGTCACCTTACCTGGCCAGGCTTTCTATACACTACTTCAAGTTATACGGTGGTTATCTCAGTGGTCTTCGGCGTCGGCGCTGCGTCTCAGTGTCGACCCTCTGGCCCCGGTGATCTGTTAATGTTCTCTTTCGGCACATTCACAATTGTCACTGCTGCATTTTTGCACCCATCACGTCTCACGCTTGGGCTAATCCGTTCACTGTAGTAGAAACGTCAAGTTCTTCTCCGCGGCTTTTCCTATACACTATAATAGTCCATATTGGAACCGGTTATTCCCGATCACTGACACAAGTTCAGTCACACCACTTTCCATCTCCGACCTCACGGTCTCTCTCTCTGGCTCTCTCAGCGCCAGTCTTTTCTCTCTCAGCCCATGTCTCCAAGTGTTCTTCTTTTCAAGTCTTCTTAGCGCTTCGCTTTATATGTGGTACATTTGGTCAGCGCACTTTTGTTTATCAAGCCCCAGTTTTATGGAATACACTTCCTCTTGAGGTCAGAGACAGCGAGTCTGTCTCTGACTTCAAGAGGTCGTTGAAAACTCACCTCTTCAAGCTTTACTTTGAATAACTGCCAGTGTCTGATGCCTTAGTTGTAGTTCTGCAACCCTCCTTGTTTAGACTGAATGTTAATTAGAATATAAATTATTATGTATGTATTGTTGTTTAGTTTATTGTAAAAGTTGTGTGTTCGGGCATTGTGCTTTGTTTGTTATGTGCATATGTCATTGTATTTTTATTTTTGTGTACAGATTGTAAAGCGCTTAGAGCTTTTGAGTAAGATTAAGCGCTATATAAATACTCATTATCATATATCTAATCTACACAAGTCTCTCCACCTTCCTCATTTTGTATTCCTACGCGATGTCAGGACTATTCACTCACATTTCAACATCCAACTAACTTCAATAACTATATAACATATACTAAACATGCATTTCACATCCAATCCATGCATAAAATGTAGCCTAACACCCGTATCACAACATTAATATACTTATTTTGTGTACGGACTATTTTTTTTCCAAATTCTGGAATTTCATCAGACACTACTGAGTAAGTGAGTTCTTCGATAGACTCACGCGGGAAAAGTTCTGACCCCATTTCCACTCTAAATAGGTGAGGCCCTTTTACTACCGCACGTACACACTTCCTCTCATCAGTAAAAATACATCACTACTGACCCACTTTCCCAGCCAATTAGTCTAGATATTCTTATTTCGGCACGTACACCCTTCTGGTTTCCCACTAAGGAATCATGTGTACCGGCACGTAACCCACTTAGTCCGGTCGCCACTTCAAGACTTACTCGCAGTCTGCGATATAAATTTCCCTCATTCAATAATTTCACTAGTACTTTAGTTCTTAACCTTCCACTTAATTCCGCATCATAATTTTGGCTCCCTTGACAGGTATATATGGGCCAAGTTTGGCGATTGTGGCTTGAATAGTCTCCGAGAAAATGCCAACGTTAAAGTTTATCACGGACGACGTTACGACGGCGGACGGACGATGGACGGACGACCACTGGCCCTGAACAAAGACTCAATTTTGCTTCGCACGTGAGCCCCAAAATAGCTATATTTTGATATTTATGTTTTCTCAAATACTATTCACAACATGAAACCCAAACTTGGTACAGAGATACCTATGGTGTATATTGGATACCAATTTGGATGACCCTTCGGAAAGATCAAGGGTCACAAGAGATCATGAAATAGGTCACAAATAGTCATTTTTGATAAAAATTGTTTTTTCTTAAATAGTATTTGCAACTTCCATCCCAAACCTGGTACAGAGAAATCTGATGGTAAGACATTTCTGTGCATGCTTATTTGGACGACCCGTCGGAAAGGTCAAGGATCGCAAGAGATCAGCAAATGATGTGAAAAAATGTCTTTTTTATATTCTTTTAGTTCTTATCAGGATTTTTTGCAAAACTTTTCAACCAAATGTGGCAGAAAGGTAGCTGATGATAAGACCTTTCTATGCTTACTAATTTGGTTTACTACTCACAAAATTCAAGGGTCATGGGAGGTTGACACAGTGAAAAATACGTAAATTTTTAGAAAACATTGATTTTGCAGTTACAAATGCCAACCCTTTCCTTATGTTAGAACACTTAAACACTTGCTTATTTCAGTGACCTGTTGGAAAGGTCACAGTCAAAAAGGTTTGATTAATTATGTTGATCGGTCATGCACGTGAACCTTAAGGGCTTTGCCATTCTTGCTTTTTCTTTTTCAAGAATAGTGTATGCCAGTGCCAGTACTTTACTAACATTTTATGTTTTTAGTATTATTTGTCCAAGCTGTGTATGTTCCTTTACATAATGTATTACTTTGCCAATTGATGAATCTTTTGGAATGGTCTATTACAGATGGTGAGGTTAGCTCAAAAGTAAATCGAATCGGGCACATTATTCCATAGGAAATCTTGCCACAGCTATGCAGGTAGTGCATGAAGGACAGTCGCTGTACAGTGCTGCTGAAGCTTCTTTTAGTAAACAAAATTACTTTGTGGCATGTCATAAAGCCCTTAGCTAAACGCAAACGGCTTTAAACTGTCATTCAGAGATGCAAAACAAGGCAGGTTTTCTTTTTTTGAGTTTGAACACACGAGCAAAAATATTGATGGCATTTGAAAGTAGTTTTGATGACGACTGTTTTAAAAAAAAAAATCTAGTCACTTTTTAAGCGTATGATTTTTCTTTTAGATCTATGACTGCTGTATATCTAACCAGAGTGGTGCCTGTAACTTGATATACTTGCAAAATTAATTCTCGTTTCAACCTGCCTCAAAAGTTTTCTGGTCTGATATTTGCTTTTATCTCTGAAAACAATGCTGCATCTCAAGCTGCCCCATCTTTGTCTCAACCTATCCTGCTCAGTGTCTCAACCTGCCCTGGGGTGTATCAATCTGCCCCGGTTTGATCAGCGTTTCTAATCAGTTATTGTGGCAAAACTGTCTGCAATTTTTGTTAATTTTTTGTTGTGTATGTGCCAAAATGGTTTAATTTCCATTATTAGTTATTTTACGGCTTTATCTTCAATACGGCCTGCCTGAAAATGAAAAGAGACGTTTGTGTCTCACCCTGCCCCGGTCTCCCCTAAACACAACTTTACAAAGGTGATGAAATCGGCGATGTCACCAGCACTGGATAGTGTTACAGGAGGCAGTGAAGCTAAATGCCGGAGTTTTCCTAAAGTGCTTTGAAAACACGAACCCTCTGAGTCTGTTTGGTACAACACCCGCTCCAGCATGCATTACTTGTCTGAGATTCCCAATGGGTGTATTCAATTCTATTTCCGCTTAGTGGCTTGCATACAGCTACTGAAGAAGTACTGCCGTTATAAAATTATATCAAAAGCCAGCATGTACATACAACAGTGAAATTCTGGCTTTTATAAAAAATGGACATACTGACTTTCGTCAAATAACGACAGATAATTGACAATATATATTGGTATTCTTTGCATTCCAATCGAAAATTTGGCACACGAAGGACCAGTTCTAGTGGAACTTGCCCCGGAAGTGTGCGACCTGTGCAAAAGCTTTCTTGCGCGGTACCATGTTTCAGCATACGGTACGAAGTGACAAATAGTGTTGAATGTTTTTTTTTTCTGTCTCATGTGTTTTAACTCTTACACTCCCAGAACTAAATGACTTCCATTCTTTTAAATGGGAAGTCATTTAGTTCTGGCAGTTCAAGAGTTAACAATGCAGAATACATTGCATTGCTCGGTTGCCCACCGTGACGGGAGACATGATACACACAGAGGTATAAAAAAATGGATTGAAAATCTTACGATAAAAGCATGAAGAGTCAGTGAAGGGGAAAATTGACAAGCCACTGTGTGAAGTTTGCTATGAGAAAGAACAAGAAGAAAGAACAAGAAGAAAGAAAAATCAGAAGATGTATTTCGATAGCAAAACTGAATATCACATGCACTTCTAACTCAGAATCAGGTGAACGACTGAAAAGTAGGTCGCTCACTCGGCTCCAAACCTATTCGCAATACCAATTGTCATTCAGCCGCAGCCCAACGCGCAAAAAGTGAGCGGGCCGTGCGCGGGTCAACGGCGGCCGACGTCGGCCCGCTAACCTCTTGCGCACTGGCTGGAGCATACTGGGATGTCTGCGAGACAGTAATGTGTCGAAGATCAAAAGAAAAAATAGTCATGGCGTAAGGTGATAGAAGTTTTCTTAATCGGAAATGTCTATAGTTGGCAGGTATCAGCTCAAGTGGTTTCCTCGGCTGGATTGAAAGAAATCACGCGTGCTAAAGCTCTGCAATTGGTAATAAATTCTAGCGCTGAGAGGAAAAAAAATCCTTGCAGAGTTTACACAGTCCTCAGCGACCCAATCAAACCCTGCGCGCGAGTGCTCACGCTTCATTTAACTGCTAGCCTTAAAACGGATCGCTATCACTTTTAAAGGGTTATTTGGGTTTAACGCCGAGCAGGCAACGAAGGCCATGTCACAGCGGTGCTATCACAGCTGCAGTAGCGTTCAAATAAGCAGTTTTTATTTTTATTTTTTATTTTACAATAGTAGAACATTTAAGTATACTGTTACGTTTGTGGTTGCGTTATTCTTTTTAGGGCATGTGTGTGTTGATCATGGGGAAGATCCGATGTTCATTTGAGCTATTTTAGATCAAAATCAAGTACCTTTTTAGTATGATTAGTTTCCTTTTGCATTTCGCTAAATTGTTGCAAAGTCCAACCTAGATTAAGCTGGAAGGTTCTGGAAAAGGCGTGATCGTTCTAGTGACCTCAAATATGACATCAAAGTTTAGTAGTACACATATTGGCTATATTTCGTAACATTTAGTACATCTAAATTTTAGTGGAAGATTGTAGATAGATCTAGAGTGTTCTTTTTAATGAATATTAATGAGTTTTGGTTACGTTTTCTTTTCTGATTGGTTGAGTGGTGTAATTTGCGGGATTGTTCTGAAAATTTGTATTAGTATAAAAGAGGGTATTAGGAGATATGTGCATGCATTGTATTAAAGACACAGTGTATCAAAAGTGTGAGTGCATTGTAAAAGACAGTGATCAAAGTGTGGATGCATTGTGCTAAGAGCGTTCGACCCTCGTCCGAAAGGTCGCGGGTTCGAACCTTCTGGTGACCAAATTTGTTCAGAACCTGTTTGGTGCCCCTTTGAAATCACCTTCGTGGAGGACAACAGACTACAAGCTTAAAATGTTTAACTTAAAAAAACTGCTCTATAAAAAAACAAACAAACAAACAAAACAAAACTCTCCGTACCCCACAAAACAAAACAAAAAAGGAAAAAAAAAAAAAAAAAAAAAAAAAAAAAAAAAAAAAGAAAAGGAAAACGAAAAAGAAAGAAAAAGGAAAAAGAACCCAAAACAAACAAAAAAGCCAAACAAACAAAATACCTCCTCCCTCAAAAAAAAAAAAAAAAAAAAAAAAAAAAAAAAAAAAGAAAAGAAAAGAAAAAAAACCCCAACAAAAACCCCCACAAAAAAACAACAAAAAACAACAACCACGCCACGCACCGGCAATAGGCAAAGATCCTCATGAGTCCCCACAATGCGGGGACTCGTGAAGATCTATGCCTCTTGTTGGGTGAATCTACGTTTGTGTTTCAAAGTCCTAAGACTACGCTGTTTAGATAGGTGAGAAAGTAACAGTTTGTGTTGTGATTCCCTTTCATGTTGTGACGTCTTTAATGAAGCGTAACACTAGTGCGTGCTTTATGGGTGGGCAGCGCAATTTGACGAAAATTAGTTTCTGTGATCGCTGAAATAATTATGGTAGTTGTGTGTCTCATAACATTCCCACCATCATGTCATTCTGCTCCGTTGCTCCTTGTAATATTCTCAATTTTATCTGCATTACGTCATGCAATTATAACACTAAGAGCGATCCAATGACACAGACATCACACAACCTCTCTCTCATTAATTACATACTTATTATTTTCTTTTCACGTCATTCTTACTAAACTAATTCATATAGCCCCGAAGGACTATTACAGGAAAAGGGCCTGACCACGATAATTCAAGGGTAGTGCCAGATTAGCTTGGCGCCATCAGGCGCCAAGCTTTTCTGGCACTACCCTTGAAGTATTGTGGTCAATCCATCTCTTTGAACTGGTACATAGTTGTGAAGTGACACTTCTAAAATTTTGGAAATGTGGCCTTGGTGTTAAATGGGTTAACACAGCTAGACTTGTTGGGGTTTTACCGCCAAACCGAAACCGCCATACACGAAGACAGTCAAGATCGCAAGCCTAACGATGGAGGTGGAGGCGGTGACTCACGCTCTGACGTGGACTGCTACGCTGGATGACAGCCAAATCAGTCACGCCATCATTCTCACAGACTCAAAATGCCTGATGAAAAAAAAAAAAAAATCGATCCAGGAATGGGAATCCCAGACTGGTACTATTTTGCTGTCATTTATTGAAATAAAGACTAAACCAAAAGGGATGACTCATACTGCTAATATGTGGGTAGGCAGGCACACGGGGGTGTATATGCACATTTACTGGAGTGCGCGGGGGTTCATGAGGATGTAGGCCTATGCCTCTTGCTGACACCACTTTGAATCCATCTTTCTTCGACGGCTAGGGATCTTCGGCGTTGAACTGACAGATTTCAATTTTTAAAATCTTTTAATTCAACGCCAAAGAGCCCTGTCCACAGTCTGCGTCGTGGCAGAGACGGGGCTAAGCACTACCCGTGACGTATCATGAGCAGTCCATCTCCAGGAGTCTTTGGCTAAGCACTAAGCAAGTAGGTGTATTCGAGGCAACAGAAAGCCATTACCATACAGAGTTTTTGAAACACCTTCCGTGCTACAAGCACCCACTAGATCGTAACAAGTTCGTAAAACAACCATTAACCACTTTACTCCGCAAGTATCTTGTCTCCTCAGATGATCGCGAGGAACACTGTTATAAACAGGGCCAGAAAGAAGCATGGATCTTCATGAGCCCCCGCAATTGCGGGGGCCCATGAAGATCTATGACTTGCAGTTGGCGGATGTTCACTGCACGAATGCACAAGTGTGTTGGTATGGTGGTATCTTGGTACTCGATGGAGGCAATGAGCGTAACTCACTACGCTAAAACAGCAATTACCGAGAACAATTCCTTCATAATCTTGCTTCGTTCGTCAGATAATCTCTTCACAGTCCAAACAACTCCTTCAGAATCCCAACAATTATAAATTCCTTCAGAATCCCACCAATTATAAACTCCTTCAGAATCCCAACAATTATAAACTCCTTTAGAATCCCAACAATTATACATTTCTTCAGAATCTCAACAATTATAAACTCCTTTAGAATTCCAACAATTATACATTTCTTCAGAATCCCAACAATTATAAACTCCTTTAGAATCCCAACAATTATACATTTCTTCAGAATCCCAACAATTATACATTTCTTCAGAATCCAAACAATTATAAATTCCTTCAAAATCCCAACAACAGACTGGTATTTTAAAACAATGTTTATAATCCAAACAATTCTGTTAGAATGGTCGACTTAGCTGAAATTGTCTTCTCCTGCTGCCATGCGGTGTCGCTGCTCTCATAAGGGGAAAAGTCACTATTCTCGGTGTCTTAGGTGGTAGCTGTTCGTCTGCATAGGCTTCAGTACTCGCGCTACACTACAGGCCGCAGGTATATCGCTCCTAAACTCGGTGCCCGATTGGATGGCATAGAAAATTAGAATCCGGACACGCTAAGCGCAGTAAACCACATTAACTAATCCTACGGTGCGATATACCAGATGAAAACGGAAGCCTGTGAACAGACCAGGACATACCTGTGGCATGCAGTATATCGCGAGGACCCAAGATAATGTGCACGGACAGGGATCAACTAAAACACCGAGAATGCCGAGTTTAGCCCCTGCTGATTTACGCCACTGACCCTGCGGCAGCAGCAGCGAGCTAAGTCGCTCATTAAATAAGACAATGTCCGGCTCTTGATAATAACATATGCACCACACGACCCAAGTTTGCCTGCCGTGGCGATGGAACATGTCTTCATAACTGATACAAACAGGTTCAGCGCCGGATCAATGAGTTTTCAAGGGTGGTGGGAGTGGGGTGGGGTGGAGTGGTGGTGGTTGCTCAACACCAGTTAGAAACTTTCGAAAACGTCAGAAGAACAGTTTCGGTTGTGGTGTTTTGATATATACTAGACCCTGGCAATAGAAAAAATAAACTGGTGTTACGTACGGCACTGAAACACAAGCGTTACAACTCACAATTTTAAACACACTTATTTATCAATTGATGCCAGCCGAGGGGGGTGGGGGTGGGGGTGCTGTAGTACCAAAGCACCCCCTGGATCCGGCGCTGAGGTGGTTAAAATATGGAAATCGAATTATCGCAGCCGCTCTGACACCTTGGTCCTAGGCAAATCTGATCAGTCAGGCTTAATGTGTGTGTTGGAATGTGTGGACCTTATGGCTCAATGGTGTGAGATCGGCAGACATGTCAGATTTGCAGATGATATTCCCTTTTGCTCGGCATGAGAGTGTCAGAGAACTGTCACCTGGATGTTGCCCGGCCACTGTCACAGAGTGCATGTTTGGTGTATTGAACACTTGCAGTGTCAGCAGCGATGGCGATAGTGGGGGCGTCAAACGCTAGAGTTTCATCGACCGGATAAACAAATCGTCGACAGGGCGGGAGAGTAGAGGTGAGGGGCGTGGGAGGGGGAGTGGTTGGAGGAGGGGGATGGGGGGAGGGTGGTTGGGGGAGGGTGGTGGGCAAGGGGAGCGAAAGCTTAGAAGGGGGGGGGGAGGGAGAAGTTCGTGGGGGGGGGGGGGGTTGGGGGGGGGAGGCGAAAGGCACTCCCGCTCCCTCTACAATCAAGGTCTCAGTTGCACGAGTGAGCTTAAATACTGCGCAAGACGACTAAGCTATATGCTTCGCTATTGCGAAGCACCTTGCTTACTGGCTTGCGTAGAATGTAAGCTCACTAATGCAGCTGACCCCGGTTCCTACGTCACTGAGTGTTGATTACCAATGGGCGGATCACCAAATATCAATGTAAGGCCCATTGATTAACCCTTATAGCCCCAACACCCTACAGCAGGAGATTGATTGACCATGATAATTCAAGGTAGTGCCAGATTAGCTTGGCGCCTGAAGGCGCCAAGCTAATCTGGCACTACCCTTGAATTATCATGGTCAATCAATCTCCTGCAACCGGTACATAGTCGTTAAGTAACACTTCCAAAATTTGGGAAATGCATCCTTGGGGCTAGGAGGGTTAACAAGAACTTCGCTGTGCTGTAACACAACAAACGATACCCGCATGCAATGGACATAGATCCACATGAACCCTTGCAGATAAGCCAGGCTCATGAGAGATCTCTGCCCCTTGCTGGCATATCTTTGTGTAATTCTGCCTAAATCAGATAGAGTTATCAGTGGTGGGTACTATTTTATGTTTTCGCCTGACAAGGACGGAGTTATTACACATTCGAGACGCTTTGCATTCGTCGGATATGCTTTCAATCTATTTCTGGCTGCGTATCCAAATGAAGCTTATCACGAATGAGTTAAATGACATTTTTTCCCCCGCATGTCACGTCTTACAAGCTCTGAGAGAGAAACTTTATGAAATGAAATGAAATGAGAGAGAGAGAGAGAGAGAGAGAGAGAGAGAGAGAGAGAGAGAGAGAGAGAGAGAGAGAGAGAGAGAGAGAGAGAGAGAGAGAGAGAGAGAGAGAGAGAGAGAACGAATGGATGTAATATGATGTGTTGGTTAGGGATGGGGTGGGTTAAAGTAGTGTATAGTTGTGCGTGTGTCTGAGAGAGAGTGTGCTGTTGTGCATGCGCAGTGAGTCAAGTGTTTTCCTGGAAAACAGAACTATAGAAGAACTATTTATTATTATTATTATTAATAATGGTGTGAACGCCACCACACTTTCTACACTGCACGCTCAGTAGCAAACACAGATACCTCTGTACTAATGAGAGTACGTCACTTCCGCAATCTGGGTCACCGGTACTATGTATCCACAAACCAAAACCACATGCATCATCCTAGGCTTGCCCACCTGGGAACTGCAGACGTATAATGTAAGCATATGCACCTACAACATCATCTAGCATATGCACCTACAACATCATCTTCGTTTTGTTCGCAAAGCTCAGTAACATACTATTCCGGCTTTGTCTATTACGTGTGGTTTCGTACTCGTAATGACGTGTACTCAGACGGAAGTTAATTTTCAACCTGAAGCTGGCTGATGTATGTGTAACACATGCATACAAGAGACATAGATCCTCATGAGCCCCCGCATCCTGCGGGGGCTCATGAGGATCTATGTCTCTTGCAGATGATTTGAGCTGCTGATAGTAAGTCATGTACTAAAAAAACAACAACTGGGTAGCATGTTAATGACCAGCTCTGTCTTTTTGTTTGTTGATATGAAAGTTTCTTGCCGAAGGTGACAAGATATACGCAGACAGTACTTCTTTCTTTCGCTTCCAAAACTATATGAGCCACCGTTAGAAGTCGCCAGTATTTTTACATCGGAGTCAGAGGCGGCGAATCGTTCATGCCAAAGGCCGGCAATCGTTTGTGTTCACGATCAGTTACCTCTTCAGTGACATTTTGGCGCGAGATCATGTTTTGATGCGATCGCCTTCTTTGATATTTTGTCTCATTTTCTGACGAACCGATAATGTTACCTGTAGCTCAGCAGGAATTGCCCATGACGCTTTGCGAAGAGAGTTGCACCAAAAGCTGTGAAAGTGTCGTATAGCATTGCCGGCGGCAACGCTATGCGACACTTCCGCAGCTATTGATGCGGGGCCACCTTGAATGAGTTAACAGCGGCTAAGACTGAAGGAAGGATGACGTAAAAATCGAAGAGCCGTGTGGGTTACGGGGGGGGGGGGGGGGGGGGGAGCGGGCATCTCCCCAGTACGCAAAAGTCCTCGGGTCTACGTCGGCCGCAGTGGACCCGCGCGACTGCGACCCAGGTCTTTTGCTTACTGGTACGGCCCAAAAATGCCTGGAGTACCTAGAAGAAGTGTACTACAAACACCGCGAGGACTATAGCCTTCTCGCGGGAAGTGCACTCACTGGACACGGAAAAACACTCTCAGACAGGGACACTCATTTAGTTCCTTAGGAATAGCAACGTGTCTGCAAGAGGCACAGATTCTCATGAGCCCCTGCGACAGCAGGGGCTCATGAGAATCTATGCCTCTTGCTGGCATTATTATCGTCCTCAGACTAACGCGGTCATCTGGGGCATGTTCCACGTCTGCGTAATTTGGTCACTGTCGTCCAAAGAGCAGCCGGCTTCCGCCATTTGCCACCACGACAGACAAGGCCGACACTGACGCAGCAGCGAAAAACAAGACGTTGCAGTCAGTATCCCTCGTATCCTCGCATCGGTCAACAGACGTACTGAATACAGAATACTGCAGAACCTTAGAAAACAAAACGAAACCACATTCCTTCTGCGATAACTGAGATAAGTAGCGACTGATCTCTATACTTGCTTGTTTGTCTATTTTGAAGAAGGGTATTTACCCGAAATATTAATAAATTGTGTTGTAATTGGCTTTTCTCAGCGTGTTTCTTTCTCCGTTGAGTTCTTCAAAACAAAACAAAAACAAAACAAAAACAAAACAACCAACTAACCAACCAAACAAAAAGACATTCATACAGTCAGCTACCCAGCCAGGCAAATGAACGAACGAACGAGCGAGTTCAGTTGTTTAGTTTCAGTCAAGATGGGATCTGTGCTTTCGGAAGGGCCCATACACGCTCCAACCCACCAATCAGAAGTCTTCCCAGAGTTCCTTTCGACATATCTGAACGAGCGAACGAACGTACGAGCGAACGAAAGAACGGACGGACAGACTGAAGAGATCGACAGCCAGACAGAACACCACCCACCCACCCACCCACCCACCCATCCAATCAACCAAAAGCAAAACCATAAGACTCTGTGGTGGGCATAACACAAAGATGTTTCTTTTCTTTTCTCGTGAAATAAGTTGTTTTTTTTTCTACCATTCTTTAACTCATTCTGCCCGTGACACACCACAGCAAGATATGGCTCGAGCATGATAGTTTAAGGGTGGCCTATAGGCGCCAAGCTATTCTGCCACCACCCTTAAACTATCATGGTTGATCTGTCTCCTGAATTGTAATGCAATCCGGCTTCAGAGGATAACTTGCGCAAGAAGACTCCATATGTCTGAAGAACAGTCAGAACCGATCTAGGTTAGTAAAAAGCGTAGATTCTCGCGAGCCCAAGACAGATGTGGTGTGGAGATGCTCTGTCAAGGGCTCATACTTATCATAAAGCTGACTGAATATTTTCTCAAGTGCTCTTGCATACAAGGGTTACAGACAATTAGCGGCGGCAGACGATGAAAACTGTTGATAGGTGAAACTGAAGAGTTCCAGTAATAAAGTTGTCCCGTATGTCCTTAAAACTTCACAAAAGACTAGTTAGATGTGCAGTTAGACATATTTTCAACATAGACAGAAGTATTATGGTTTGGCTCGATGCCTGTTCTTTGATGATGTTACTGAAACATAATATTACCCCAATTCCCCCCTTCGTCCCCCCCCCCCACCCCACCTCCCCCTCTCCACTCCCTGGCACTGCCCGGGCAAGACGAACACCACCCATCTGCAAGAGACATAAACCCTCATGAGCGCCCGCTGTCGCGGGCGCTCATGAGGATTTATGTCTCTTGTTAGTTCTATGTTCTTTACGCCTAATACTGTCCCATTTACATCAGTGTTTTCACGCGAACGTCGGTCAGTGTGCAGCCGTTTCCGACACGCAAGTCGTGATCACTGTCAGCGAAAGGATTAAGACCGTTGGGGCATCTGGGTAGTTTTACACGTCTTGAATATATGAGATAGGTGCTGGCCTGCGACTTCAAGTTGGACCACAGCCGTAAGATCCAAAATCACAGACCAGCACGGACCACACCGTTAAGTTCCAAAATATCAACCCGGCACCCAAATGTGAAGAACAAATTGTGCGCAGCGGTAAATTTGGCTACAAAAATGCAGCTTGCCTTCAAGACGACGATAATTTGACGAGATTAGGCAAGACTGGGAGAACCGCTATGCTTTTTCTTCTTCTGAATAGTCCCGCCGTGCAATGGTCATAGTCAAATAGACTTTAGTGGTTTCAGCCAGCTGTATCCAGCACCCAATGCGTGTTGCTGCAGCTGTGCGCGGGCCGCACAACATGGGCCTAATGATCATTTACACCTGCACTGAAACAACACTGGCAGTGGAGGCAAATACGAACGAAATCACCGAATTACAATCCCGTGAATCTTACTAATGATTCTTCAAATACTGACATGCATATGCAAGAGTTCAATTCAGTTCAGCTTAGTTCAGTCAAGATGGGATCTCTGCGCTCAGAAAAGCCTATGCGCACTCCACCCCACGGCCATCACAAGCCTTCCTAGAGGGTCTTTCGCTATTGTACCAATATTGGTCTGGTTGACTATCGATCTCTCGTGTCTTTTCAAGTCTGCCCTATGCAAGAAAACCGTGCCAGTTGTGGTAGGTCGTATCAGTATAAACCCCTTACCTTACGTTTCCGAGTCAGTGTTCCTCTTCGAAGAAGAAGAGAAGACGTGACATTGCACAGGCAGGGGAGTCATAAAGCATCCCCAGTGAGCACAAGGCCCGAGGGCCGCCGTCGGTCGTAGTTGGCCCGCGCACTGACGTTTTCGGCTCAACTGCGACCGACGTCGGGCCGAGGACCTTGCGCCTATGGCCCCGCTATTCCTATTACATCTTTTTACTGATGTGCTGGGAGAGTAAAACAGACATAGTGTATATGTATGACTTACGACGCAACAACAGAGGGCAAGCCCTGTGCATACCAACCTGATGTGTTGCCGGCAACGGTCCAAAGGTTGTCGTACTCAAATCTGGACGGAATAATAATAATAATAATAATAATAATAATAATGGAGATTTGTTACACGCTTATTTAAAAAGTAGCTCTAAGCGCTAATAGAAAGAGAAAACTAGGAGTTAACACACACACACACGCGCGCGCACACACACACACACACAACACACGCACACACACACACAGACACCCACACACACACCATCACATACACACACACACACACACACACACACACACACGCACGCACGCACGCACACACACACACACACAGGCAAACACACACACACACACACACACACACACACACACACACACACACACACATACAGACACCCACACACACATACGTGATAGTGTTGATAAATTGTGCATGGCTGGGGAAATGGACTAGTAAAAGGCAGCGTTGTAGAGGTGGGTTTTGAGAAGTGATTTGAAGGAGGAGAGCGTTTGACAGTGACGGACAGGGGCGGGGAGGCTGTTCCAAGTGACGGGGCCAAGGCAGTCTTGAGTCAGCTGGTCGCGTATACAGTTTACTTCGCTTATAACAAGGTCGGATATAAAAAAAGTCGGATATAACACCCCTATTTTTTTCTCAGAAGTCCCGTCAGCACCCTTTCTATGTAAATTACTTCGCTTATAACAAACACCGGATAAAACAAGAAAAAGTGGGCCCCCTGGCGATTTGTTATATCCAAAGTTTAATGTATTTGTATAACGTTTACTATGACACGCAGTTTAACCCCTTCAGTGCCGAGGAAAAAACGAACCTCACCCAACTGCAAGAGGAAGTATAGCTCCTCGTATGCACCAGCAGTTGCGTCCACTGACAGTGAACGGCGGGTTAATCAGGCACTCCCCTTGGGCTCTCACAAAAACGGTCACCCACTGCTTTCAAAGTATTAGGGTCTGGACACTTATACCTCTTGCAGTTGGTGGTGTTTAATGTTTCCTCGGCAATGAAGGGGTTAATCACTGAAGGCCCGTGTAAACACCACCCACTGCCAGAGGTATAGATCCTCGTGATCATGAGCCCCGCAGCTGCGCCCACCGGCAGTTCACAGGTTAAACCCTCTTAGCACCACGGCCGCATGTCCACACTTTTGGAGGCGTTGTCTAACGACTATGTACCAGTTGCAGGAGATGGCTTGATCATGATAATTCAAGGGTAGTGCCAGATGAGCTTGGCGCCTTCAGGCGCCAAGCTCATCTGGCACTACCCTTGAATTATGATGATAATCCATCTCTTGCTGCAGGGTCCCGGGGCTAAATGGGTTTATCTGGCACCACCTCTAGCAGTTGGCAGTGATGTGAAAGGGGTGCACGCTGTGTGTTCCATTTGTCAGATCACCGGCCTCAAGCCGCTGACACCCAAACATTTGACTGCCGAGTCTTTGTACAGCTGTTCAATGCTTGCAACCATCACGTTATGTGACATCGAACCCATTGTTACAAAACATATGCCGTCATTTGCATTTTTGTTGGTGCCAGCAGACAGCCGCCACAACGGCGCCAAGAAACGCACCACATTACACTCTGCGCAAACATTATAACAGGGCACGTTGCACATTTAACTCATTCGAGACGGGCCGCCTCCGATGTCGCGTATCCGGAGGCGGCACGTCTCGAATGAGTTAAATCATTTTCGCCCTGACACACCGCAGCAAGATCTAGATCGACCATGATAGTTCAAGGGCGATGTCAGAATAGCTTGGCGCCTGCAGCCATGACACACCATGGCAAGAAATAGATAGGACCTGCTGAATTTAAAACGAAATATAGTATAAATATTGATTTTCTAACATATGTAGGGTGCATTCAAGCTATAAAATACACTCGCAGCATGTACATTAAAAAAAATAACGCAATGTATGATAAACCAAAACCTCTGCAACTCCCCGTCACTCAGTGCAAAAAGGTTCGAAGCGTTACTACGAAATCTTCACAATGAATAACAAAAATCCACAAAGCTTAGATAAATGGGATAAAGAACTTAGCTATGATATGGACTGGAAGAAAAAAATACACAAACTGCAACAGGTAAGTGATGTCAAACTGAAGTGATTTCTGACTAGAATTATTCAAAGAACTATTGGCACAAATTCAGATAAGTGTACTGTATCTCATTGAGCCCTAGGTACAAAATGCCCACATTTTGGAGTTATCCTCTGAGGACTACATTACAATTCAGGAGACAAATAGATCATGATAGTTCAAGGTGCCTATAGGCGCCAAGCTATTCTGCCACCACCCTTGAACTATCATGGTCGAGCCAAATCTTGTTGTGGTGTGTCGCGGGTAGAATGAGGTATACATGAATGACAAAGAAAGTACTGAACATGTATTTTGGAAATGTGGTTATGTACAGCGGGTGAAAAACGTGATAATAGTAACGTAGGTTGTTTCAGTTTCAGTGAAAGACAACAACCCCAAAACAAAAAACAAACAAACCAACAACAAAAAAACAGATCGGACCAGTTCGTCTCCTAAATTATACAAAAGCCTTCAGATGCCAATTCCAAAAATTGGGGATTTCGGCCTTAGGGCACAATGATTTAAAAAACGCGGATACCCAGTGTGCAAAAGGCCCAGTGTGCAAAAATTCCGTGTGTGGCTGGCCCGTGATATAATTCAAATTTTCCTAGTGCAGTAATATTTGTTATTGACACTGTATGTCTCAGTTACCTTGTGAGAAATTGCTGATCTTGCCCGAGATGACACATTTAAAGGTTACTTTCAAGAAGGTTTCTTCACTTGGGTTTTACGATCGAGCGAAGTGTCACTCGTCACTTGTCTGGTTTATTTAAATTCGAAGTCGATGAACTGAAAAGCAATAATCATAATAATAATACAGCAAAAAATCATCCCACTTTGGTATCAGTTTCAGTCCACTTAATCAAATTTCAAATACAAACGATTTTGAATTTCCAAAAACTACAGTAGCTCGCTTGAGCTTGCCCTTAGAAGCTGGGCCCACGCTACCAGAATTTGCCACTAGCAATGTGTGGCAACAATTTGCCACCTGCCACATCGGCTTCCTGGCACACGTATCAATGTTCGCGCAATGTGTTGTACTGACTGACCTGCCATTACTATTATGGAACAGCTCTCACGGCGCGCCCGGTGAAATATTCGGAGCTGCAGGAGTCCCATATGCATGGGAACTCTCGGACAAGGTTGATCAATTTACTCACTGGAGACGTGCCGCATACGGATACGCAGCTATTAGCAGCGTTTTCACATGCGGCGCGTCTCCAATGAATATTACAGTCTCAAAGCCGTCGGCCGTCGCTCAGCTTCTCCGCCATTTTTTCCGGCTCGCCGGAAGATGAAGAAACGGGAAGTGGCGCAAGAACACCGCTGATTGGCTGAGAGGCGGCAACATTGCTCGAGCCTTGCCGGCTACCACAAATGAATAGACTCGGTTTGTATCGGGTCGCAATTTGTGGCGGCAATATTGTAGGCGCCCCTAATTGAGGCGGCAACATTGCCGCCTCAAAATTGCGCCCGGCAATAGGTGTTTGTGGTAGCGTGGGCCAGGCTTCTTCTTAGCACCACGTGAAAGTTCTGTGTTTACGTTCAGTGTGTGAGTGAATGCGCGTGATTCACTAACGTGAGCGTGCTTGTTGGGTTCAGTTCGCGGCGGCGCTTTGAGCCGATTTTCAATTGGGATAAAGCGCCTATTTAATGCGCTTATTATTATTATTATTATCATCCCAGGATTCGGAACGGGTCACAACAAGAAGAAAAAATAAGTCGCCCCGAGCCTTTGGAACAGTCTTCATGACGCCCTGCGTAACGGCGTAAAGACTGGAAATTTTCGACGTTGCGCCGAAAATGCCCAGTCTTTCCGCCGTCAGATGCAGAGTCATCTCTTCACTAACTGCTTCTTGTGATTTCGCAAAGCCTTTCTCTTTCTTATTCCTTTATTTTCTTCTGCGGCAATCGAGTGCCACGAGCATTGTATAATGGAAGTTGCTGCGCTTAACAAGTGGACTTGGACTGGATCAAACATACTTAAATATTGATCGAAACAACACTGCTTGAGACGCTTTACGCGTCAAGCGGGCCAATAGCTATATCGGGGGAAAAGGCGGCGGGTATATCTGAATTAGAGCAAACTAACTACTTCGTTAGCTGCTTGAATTCAACGAGTTGAAGACTTCGTCCGTATAATTCTGGACTTTGTAATCATAAGGACCTGAAAACAAGTTCGAAATAAGCAATTTGAGTGAAACAAAAGTAAGTTAAAAAAAAACTGCGCATCTTTTAACGCAAACGATGGATTAAAAGCCCGGACAAACCTGCGATACCACAAAGGCAGTGGATTAAAAACCCTGACGAACATGCGATATCATTACACTTTTCTTAATCCATTTTTTCGAAAGATGTGGATTAAAATAAGTGTAACGACATGTCATGTTTGTCCGGGCTTTGAATCCACTGTTTTCCCCGAAACACATGCGCATTTTGACCGACTTCTGATTTCCGAACAACTCCTATTAGGCCAAAGTCGTGTAATCTCGTTTCCTTTCGGTGTCCTAGTTTTGACGTCGCCTTCCGAACGGGAAATTTACCCATTTAACTCCAAAGCCGCAATTCCAATATCCGGGAGGTGTCACCTAACGACCATGCACAGTAGCAGGAGATGGCTCGACGATGATAATTCAAGGGTTATAATTCAATGCCCGAGATGACACATTTAAAGGTTACTGTCATGACGGTTTCTTCACTTGGGTTTTACGATCGAGCGAAGTGTCACTCGTCACTTGTGTGTGTCTGGTTTATTTAAATTCGAAGTCAATGAACTGAAAAGCAATAATCATAATAATAATACAGCAACAAATCACCCCAGGATTCGGAACGGGTGTCAAGAAGAAGAAGAAAAAAAAGTCGCCCCGACCCTTTGGAACAGTCTTCATGACGCCCTGCGTAACGGGGTAAAGACTGGACATTTTCGACGTTGCGCCGAAAATGCCCAGACTTTCCGCCGTCAGATGCAGAGTCATCTCAAATTTTACGTCTATTGTAATCCTTTATCCTTGTAATTCAAGGACGGCGCCAAGCTAATCTGGCTCTATCCTTGAATTATCATGGTCGACCAATCTCCTGCTGTAGTGCGTTGGGGCTTAATGGGTGAAGAGCTGGACATCTCTTCCCAACCTCTCAATAAAAGCCTCCGCGTGTGCTCAATCAAACTCATTAACTCATTCTACCCCATCACCGAAATCCCCAAATTTTGCCGTCGTCCTCTGAAGACTGCTTTGCAGTGCAGGACACAGATCGACCATGATAGTTCAAGGGTGATGCCAGAATAGCTTGGCGCCCATAGGCGCCAAGCTATTCTGGCATCACCCTTGAACTATCATGGTCGAACCTTATCTTGCTGTGGTGTGTTTGGGGTAGAATGAGTTAACACGTGTTGGCAAGTCACTTGACTATAGATGACGCGCACTACAAGGCGCCATTGTTTGCCGGTCTGTGCTTTCGGACCTCCCGGCTTCTAAGCCGTAAGGCCCAAAATCACAGACCAGCGCCAACCCCCCCCCCCCCCCTTTTCGCCCCTCCGGTGAGCTATCCGACGGAACAATCTTGTTTCACGCTAATGCGTCCGTGAGCAAGAGTTGTTGGAGCAAAGCAACAGTCGTCCACTTTCGGTCCTTCAGACTGGAACACCCTGGGACCTCTTCCCCTCTGCCCACGCAGCACAGACGTAAATAATTAGGGCCGGTTGCATTCAGCAGCTGACATCATTGTCTACAGGTCGAAAAAAAGTGCTTTTAACGATGTGTATCGGGTATACACTATCAGCGTCCTCTGTCCCTGTACCATAGATTTATAAATCGATACCGACACGTCGTGAACAACTGACGCGTGCCTTGTCCACGGCTGCAATGTTTATGAGAAGCATACTAGATTCTCACGTGCCACTTGCGGGCAAGAAGGAAGGGATCATCGTGAGCCCCTGCGACTGCAAAAGTCTCATGAGAATATCTGCCTCTTTTTTGAAGATAAAAATTCCCGCATTATGACCTAAGCCTTGTAATAGTCGTCAAAAAAAATCTGCCTATTACCCCGGGAAGAAGGGCGGTAATTGGTTATTTGAAGGATTGCGGGCCTTGCCGAGACATCAAGCCTCGAAATGTGTGCCGCTGGTCTGTGATTTTGGATCCTACCCGTAAGGTCCAAAATCGCAGGCCAGCACCCACAAATCACGACTTCTCGCAAGCGTCGATACATTTGCAACTGACAGACCAATGAGGTGGTTGGTGTAGGTAAAATCACCGTGCGCCATGGCCTGGAAAGCGGACGGCTTGTTAGGTCAAGTGTGCGGGCCCACTGAGATCGGCGGTAGCGAATGGGGGAGAAAACCAGTGGTGTGTGTGCGTGTGTGTGTGTGTGTGTGTGTGTGTGTGTGTGTGAATGTGGGAGAGGGATCGACCATGGCAGTTTATGAGTACTGATTGATCAGTTTGGCACCTGTAGAAAGATCTTGTGTCTGCGACACTGAGCCACCCATCTGTAACTGAGAGGAATATCTAGATGGTGTTCACGTGCAACCTCGCAACTACCATATCTGTGACCCCCCCCCCCTCCCCCCCCCCAAAAAAAAAAAAAAAAAAAAAATCCCAAAGAAAAAATACGAGAAAAAACAACTGTTTTCATTTTGTGAAATTGTGAGTGGAGACTCCCCTTCACACGGCGGGAATGAGAATTTCCTCTCATACTACAGGTTCCAGATTCTTGTCAGAGAATGGAAAAAATCAAAAGATGCAGTCGCATGGGAACAAGATTTCGGCTAGAATATCAATTAGAGACTGCACGCAAACGCTTTCGGAATGCCGGAGAAGCAAGATGTCCATTATGTCCCTCGCTCACAGTGAAAGCACTGAAATATGCTGACTCGCGGAGTGCGATCTCAGGAGGCCAGCGCTGCTTCAGTGTTTATGGGGCCGCAGCCGATCGACCATAAAAGCTTAACTCATTGGAGACGTGCCGTTTACGGATACGCGGCGAATCGCCGCGTATCCGTAGACGGCACGTCTCCAATAAGTTAACCTTTTGAGCTCCTTCATCATGCTGCGGCTTATGAGAAGTTATTGCTCTTGCCGATTCGCTGGTTTAACCCTTTGGCTGTCAGTAGCGCTTAGGGTAATGACTATTGAGCGTTTCGCATAAGCTAAGAAGATTTTCTTCTTTTCTTGGCGCCGCTCAAGTGGTAACAGTTAACAGCCATTTATCTTTTTATGTACGGCCTACTCAACTAAAATTGGTGAGTGGAAAATCCGCTTTGCTATAGTGAAACCCTCGCACTGAGCTGTCTCAATGCTAGAAAAATCTCCCAGCCGTACTCGCAGTCGGCATAACAAAGCATCCAACCTACCGCGAATGGTAGTGGCCAAACATTTGAAGGCCCAATACCGCCGTAACTGTTCAAATATACACTTTTGTAACAGATGGTTACGAAACGTTACACACAGGTCTAGTTATGGTTCATGTAGGCTCAGGACAATTCAGTTCAGGACACATCGTCTTTATACCAAGTAACCTGACAATGACTCCACTCGGTTCTATAAATACAACGCTATCAGTACGAGAAACAGCTAAAAATAGATTGACACGCTAACGGATGAGCAGAATAAATAAGCGCGATTACGCGTGTGCTTTTGCTGCGCGCCAAAACTGCCGTAGAAGTTCATCAGGTGTGTCGACAAAGCAAAACAAACAGAAATAGTGCAGAAATGTGTCTTCAGTTTTACGCGTTTTACTTTAACTGCCTGAACATCACACTTGTTTGAAAAGGTCAAGGGAGTACAATTATTAAAGCCAGCAGTTCATGATCATAGTGGTGTAAATGGGGTTCCATGTCGTGCGTAATATTCATAGACTGACTTGAAACAACAGCTCTCGTTGAGTCAACACCAACACGCTTACACATGATAATTACCGTGATTGACCGTGATGGTACAAGGGTATTGCCTGATTAGCTTGGCGCTTTAGGATTACGGTCGATCCATCTCCAGTTTCTGGTACGTAGTGACGTTTAACCCATTACATCCTGAGGCTGATGTTTTACAATTTTCTTATTGTCCTATGAAGGCTACATTACGGATTAGGAGACAGATCAACCGTTTTAGTTGAAGGGTGGCGCCAGAATAGCTTGGCGCCTGACAGAGGCGCCAAAATATTCTGGCACCACCCTTGAACTATCAGTCAAAATGTATTTCAAGCAATGGGTGTATCAAGATGAAAAGGGTTAAGGAACACACCCAAAAGTTATAACTGGAATGGCGCGACGATCACCTGACTGCCGTTCAGTGCTGCACCTACGCCACAACAGGAATTTACTACCAGTTACCGCCAGGTCGTAGTTTGTCTATAAAGGCACCTGAAGAATGCTGATCACATGTGAAAATCAGTTGCAGGACCTTTGACCGGCCACATCAAAAAACATCGTAAAACTCATCGTTGCAACAACTATGGCGTGTGCTTTGGGACGTCCCTCAAACCGACAGCGGAAACAACTGCGGAATAATCGCACAAAAATCAGCACACCAGAAAAGCATGTTATGTTAATTACATGCATTTCTTGGCAGCTGCATCTGCTGGATTGTTTTCTGAGAGAAAAGAGTCAGGCTGACGCTCCGGTGAAATATGTGACGGTCAGACACCCAGCGCGGAGACTGTTTTCGCATACAGTTTGCATTGGCAGAATCACAACGTATTATTTTCAACTCAGAATAGATTCACACGATATGGTTCTGATACGTTGCTACCCAAATACCCTAAAACTTGTGCATCAGTAAAACACTCTTTTAACTCATACAAGGTGCTCCGCATCAACAGTGATCTGCGGACGTGTCGTATAGCGTAGCCGCCGGCAACTTATTATGGTCACTTCAGAATGGCTCCACATTGATATGCACACACATTGCACAAATAACCCTAAAAGTGTGCATCGGTAACTCGTGGCGCCTTGAATGACTTTTAAATTTCTCTTCATCAGGTCGTCAAGTTCAAGACGCTGAGCCATGGGAGTTATCGGGAAATTCTGAATGGGGATCGCAATTATTGTGAAAAGAAAACCTTTTCTACACAAAGCAATCGCTTGTCAGCAAAACACACTGACTGTTTTGAGTAGGGGGAAAGTGAGAAGACGTGAACACTGAGGAGGAAGAAATCATGAAATACAACAACTCTCAGTGTTTAATCTGCTGTTTATCAGTATCGCTTCTTGTCGAGGGGAGTTCTGAAGGAATCAACTCAACAAAAAGAGCGACCGACAGTCAAAGAGTAGTCGGTAGCGCTTTTTGTCGCGATGATTCCTACAAAAATCATCGCGACGAAAATCGCTGTCGACATCCAAAAGCGGATTTAAAGAACCAAGCCAACACGAACCACCACATTACTATGCGAAATACTCACTGCGCTGAACTTAAGTTTACGCTGAATGCGCACCTTTATAAACGTACTGATACCACAAGCATCGCGGCCGTAAGGTCCAAAATCACAGACCGGAACCGGCACATACCAGTTTAGGCGGCGGCACGGTCACATTAATTTGCCTGAAATATTTAAAGAGCAGCAATGACAGAAGAAAGCCGGCGCGGAAAGCGCGACTTGGGTCACATCCAACGACGCGGGACCTTTAAACGGTTCTACTATCGTCTAATGAAGTCCGGCGGGAATATGCTGTATGCTGACCACATGCATCTCAGCACGAAGCCGGCGCCTGCCGCACACACCAAATGGCGATAATATCGCGGCAGGTGGGTTCTTCACCACTTAACTGCAGAAAAAAACTTAACATCACTCAGCTGCAAGAGGTATAGATCCTCATGAGCCCCCGCATTCGCGGGGGCTCATGAGGATCTATACCTCTTGCTGGGACCGCTTTGATTCTATGTTCTTATGACAGCTGGAGGTCCTTGTGAGAAATTAACGAAGATTGCGGAAACATGACACAATCTGCTTACTTACTTACTTACGCCTGTCACCCCTACCCGGGTATAGGCCGTCGACGAGAGACCTCCAGCAACTCCTGTCCTGTGCTTCTCCTTCGATTCTACTCCAGGTGGTTCCCAGTCTCTTGATGTCTGCTTGGAGGTCTCGACGCCAGGAGTTTCTCGGCCTACCTCTTTTCCTCTTTCCCTGGGGGTTCCATGACAATGCCTGCCTAGTGATACTGGAAGCTGGCTTTCTCAGACTGTGACCGATCCATCCCCATCTTCTTCGCCCAATTTCATTCTCTGCTGTTATCTGCTCTGTTCTCTCCCAGAGTCTGACGTTGCTGATCTTCTCTGGCCAGTGGATTTTCAAAATTCTCCTAAGGCAACTGTTTATGAAGGTCTGTACTCTGTTGACTGTGGTTTTTGTCAATCTCCAAGTCTCTGCTCCATATAAGAGAACTGCTTTTACATTGGAGTTGAAAATCCGGACTTTGGTGTGTTGTGACAGCTCTCTGGAGCTCCACACTTTTTTCAACTGGAGAAAGGCTGCTCTGGCTTTACCGATTCGTGCTCTGACATCTGCATCAGTGCCGCCTTTTTTGTCTATGATGCTCCCGAGATAGGTGAAGGACTCCACCTCCTCCAACGGGGTGCCAGCAAGCAAGACTGGTTCTTCCCTGGTTGCGTTCAGCCTCATTGTCTTTGTTTTCTGTTTGTGAATGGTGAGGCCCACTTGGGACGAGATGTCAGCAAGCCTCGTGGTCTTGTCCTGCATTTGTTGATGAGTGTGGGACAGTAATGCCAAGTCGTCTGCAAAATCGAGGTCATCAAGCTGTGTCCACAGTGTCCACTGTATTCCACTTCGTCTGTGCTCTGTGGTCATCTTCATGACCCAGTCTATGGCCAGTAGGAAGAGGAACGGAGACAGCAGACACCCCTGCCTAACACCGGTTCTGACCTGGAGCTCCCCGGTGAACTGCCCTTCGTGGATCACGCGACATGTCATGCCATCATAGCTGCTCTTGATCAGGCGGACGAGCTTACACAATCTGCGTCAACTGGCAAACTGGCAGCGACGGGGTTAAACCAGCGAACTAATATCGTTTGCAAGAGACATAGAGCCTCATAAGACCCTGTATGATGCAGAGATTCACGAGGATCTACACTTCTTGCAAATGATGCAAAGGTTTTGCACTGGCTGATATGGATCGGTGTCAGACTTAGTTATACAGACAGAAAAGGTTGCAGAGCTAGCGGGACATGAAGATCTATGTCGTCGTCCCGCAGAGAGAAACTGAAAGCGGCAGAGGCTCGTGAAGATACATGTCTCTTCACAAGTACAGGGCTTGGACATCTATAGGCAGAGGCTCGTGAAGATACATGTCTCTTCACAAGTACAGCCATCAAACTTGCTGTCTCTCTCATCTTATCTCGCATCGACTACTGCAACTCTCTCCTTCCGGCCTCCCTCACTCCACCACTTTCACTCTCCAACGCGTCCAGAACAATGCTGCCCGCCTCGTCCTCAGAAAGAAAAAATCCGACCACATCCCACCCCTGCTCAAACTCCTTCACTGGCTCCCCATCCCCCAACGCATCCAATACAAAATTCTGTCTCTCTGCTACAAATCCCTGAACAACTATCTCTCCAACTTACTTCACCCCTACACACCTTCCCGCTCCCTCCGCTCTGCCTCCGACCCTCTCCGCCTCCACATCCCTCGCACCAAACTCAAAACTTTCGGCCCCCGCTCCTTCTCCGTCTACGGTCCATCCACCTGGAACACTCTCCCACTCTCTCTTCGTCAGAAACACTCTCCTCCTTCCAGTCCGCCCTCAAAACTCACCTCTTTCAACAGTTTTAGCACTATATCACCACACTCCCCACCGCAAGCTGACCGTCGTAATGTATTTCACTATTTGTGGTACGTAAGTCATTGTCCAAAGCGTGCGCATGCGTGCGCGAGTTGTGAGTGCGCGCTTAGAGTTATAATTATTATAAGATAAGCGCATTACAAATACCGTAATTATTTTTAATTTTTTTTTTATTATAGGGCTTGGACACCTATAGGCGGAGGCTCGTGAAGATACATGTCTCTTCACAAGTACAGGGCTTGGACATCTATAGGCAGAGGCTCGTGAAGATACATGTCTCTTCACAAGTACAGGGCTTGGACATCTATAGGCAGAGGCTCGTGAAGATACATGTCTCTTCACAAGTACAGGGCTTGGACATCTATAGGCAGAGGCTCGTGAAGATACATGTCTCTTCACAAGTACAGGGCTTGGACATCTATAGGCAGAGGCTCGTGAAGATACATGTCTCTTCACAAGTACAGGGTTCGGACATCTATAGGCAGAGGCTCGTGAAGATACATGTCTCTTCATAAGTACAGGGTTTGAACATCTATAGGAGTACAGATGAACCTGTTTTGAGCAACCCGGCGACTGTATTATTATTTTTTGGGCTAGATAAAGTTTTTTTTTTCAAAGAAAGGTGCTCTCTCAAGAGAAGCTTTGAAGGGAAGGACAACAACAGCAGAGATCTCCACGTCCCTCTGCAGCTTTCCCTGTCTAACGCAATAAAGGCGACATAAAAGTGTTACCTGTCATGTAAAACCATCATTTAGGTCGACAATAGCCACCTGAAAGTACCATTACGCATAAATCTGAAGACATATTTCAGCACTATTTGTGTTTGTTATGCCTTGTCCACACACCTAATGAACATTAACAGCAGTTTGGACATGCAGCAAAAGCACACGCGTGACGGCACCTATTTATTCTACACAGTGCCGTTAGCGTGTTAATCTATTTTTAGCTGTTTCTCGTACAGAAAAGCGTTGAACGGAGTGGAGTCATTGTCAGGTTACTTGATATAAAGACGACGTGTGCTGAACTGGATTGTCCTGTATCTAAATGAACCAATAACTAGACCTGCGTGAAGCGTTTCGTAACCATCTGTTACAGAAGCGTATCTTTGAAAAATGACGGCGCTAGTGGGCCTTCAAATGGCGGTCTTCAAACCATTGACTGAAGTGGACGCAGAGTGTTTTCTTGAAATCGTAAAGTTAACGTCAAAAATCCCCGGCCGTCACGGAACATGTAGCCGAGCAGCTATGTGACAAAAGTAGCTTGAATTGTTCAAAATGCTGTAACAAGTAAGGAAAGGATGGAAAACTATTGTCTGGATGTAAAACAAGGTATTCCAACCCAGGGGCATCGGGAAAAATAAATATTGTGCATATAATAAGCAATTTAAAAAATACACATTTAGCAGACGACGCAGACACGTGCTCTGAGCATAACCGCTCCGCAACAAATAAAATTTTATTTTTAAATTACAAAATAAAATACTATAGCAACAAAAATTAGTGCAATAAATGATACAGTATTACTGCCTTGTGTATTTTTGTTCGTAGCAAGGCAGTGATAAATTATAATCGAGTTTTCGCGGTTTGAGGATCGAGGCAAATGAAATTCCAAGATGGCGGCCTTCGTCAACAATATAATGTGCCATTTTGTCTGCTGGCTGTTGTTCTTTCCTCAAACGCTCGTAGTCTATAGATTGTCGTCTTCTACTGTTCTTAATAATAATTGTGAGCCGAAGTGGCTGCTTTTTATTAGATTTTGTTGCTGGAGAGGGCACAGGAACTGCAGACTACTTGGAATCGCCACGTGCTGTCAACAAGGTGGGTTGGTCTGTTGTCAGTTGTGTTTGTTTTTGAAGTTTGTGTGTGTCAGTGTGTGTATTTCTGTTTTATTATTATTAACCCCGCCTCAGACGTAGTCTGAGAAGGGGTTTTTGTACTCACTCGTGTCTATGTGTGTGTTTGTGTGTACGTATGTGTGTGTTCCACTGTGGCTGTGACACGAACTTTTTACCACGACGTCACTAGCACGAGAATATTATTAGAAAGGGGGAGTTGACCCGCATATGGCAGGAGCACCAAAGTGAAGCTGTGGAAATTATCAACAAGGACAACAAGAAGCCATCCTCCATCCGCTGCAGCATCGACCGAGACAGCGTTTATGAACATTTTCACACACGCTGTCGGAGAGTGCTCGCTGACACACCACCGCCGCCATGGCGCGACGACATCAACATACCCCTTCCACAGTGGAACCCGCCGCCTATGATATTCAGCGTGAAACAGTGAATTTGTTTGTCACTTTTCTATTATTGTTTGTATTGATTTGGACTACAGTTTGGAGAGGGAGATGGAGAGAGCGAGAGAAAAAGAGAGAGCGAGATTTTGGTTTTTATTTTTATTTTTAATTTGGGTTTTTAATTTTTTTTTTAATTCTGTTGTGTGTGTGTATGCGTGTGTGTGTTGGGAGAGCGAGAGCGAGGCATATTTCTCCGAGTGATGTTGAAATGGCAAGTGGGTGTGTATGCGTGTGTGTGTTGGGAGAGAGAGAGAGCGAGGCATATAATTTCTCAGAGTGATGTTGAAATGGCAAGTGTGTGTGTGTGTGTGTGTGTGTGTGTGTGTGTGTGTGTGTGTGTGTGTGTGTGTGTGTGTGTGTATTGATACAATTGTTTTCATGACTGTGCCTACCCATGATGATGTCTGCATTCTTGCCTATTAGCAACTTCTCTGTATGCATATGTTCATGCGCTGTATGGAGAATACAATCTTGAAATGTGTGCGTGCGTGTGTGTGTCTGTAACGGGGTTTTCTCAGAAACTACTGGACGGATTTGGTTCAAACTAGTTATTATTATTATTATTATTATTATTATTATTATTATTATTATTATTGTTAACATATTTAATTATTAAAATATTTAAATTTATTTGAGTGTGATCTTGTTCCTGTACGAATTCCTTACTGAACTAATAAAATATGTTGAAGTTATTTTAATTACATGATTAAACGGCTAGAAGAATTCTTACTGTTTGTCCTATAATAGTTTTAAACTTTAATTTACAGAATGATGGCTAGCAGTGATGAGCAGCAGGCTTCTTCTGTGACTCCAGCTGCATGTGTGACAGACTGGACACTCTGTGCCCTGTGTCAGAAAAACACAAGGGAACGTCTACAGTGCCCTGCTAAGAACAGCAACAAGACAGCATTAGGTGCTAGCTATAAAACTTTGGCTCAACATCTACTGAAATTTGAAGAGTTGGGAAGTAAAATGCCCATGTCTGTTAACCTGGCCAGATTAGATGAAGGCGGTGGTGTGGAAAATACTTTTCTCAAGCGTTCTGCAGTTTTTCACTCTTCGTGTCGGTTAAAGTTCAACAAAACAGAACTTAAAAGAAGGGCAGCTTCTGAGGATTCCAGGTCAGTAAAAATAGCAACTTCTGCAGAGTGTGTTGATGAAAAAATTCCCAGTCCCACGCCTTCAAAGCTGCTCCGAAGACATTCTCATGAACATGATACTGAGTCTCAACCCATTTGTTTCTTGTGTGCTCAAAAGGCACCATTGGCTAAACTTAGAAATGCATCCACATTCAAACTCGATGCCAAGTTATGCCATTGTGCAGCTGTTTTACAAGATCATAATCTGCAAGCAAAGTTAAGCTGTGGTGATGTGATTTCACAAGAGGCAAAATACCACCCAAGCTGTCTTATATCGTTGTACAGAAAGGCAGCAGAAATTGAGAAGAGTGAGAAGAAACCATGTCATGTCACATCAGACAAAAATCATCTAATGTCGCTTTTGAAGAAAAACTGCAATCTCTTCAGCAGGCTGTACATTGCTTGTGTGTCCAGACATGGCAATCTCCAGGAATTTTTCCTCCATGAGAACTGCCCATTCCCACCATCTCTCTCTGACTGTGGGCTCATGCGTCAGACACAGAAATCAACTTTGCTGGAATGCTTAGAGTCACACTACACTGCACAGGAATCAGTAGCCTTGCCACAAGTGAACATGGTCCTGGTTGATGGGGCTGCAGTGGTAAACATGATTCCACCAGGTCGTGCAAAAACCTTTGGCGAATATGCTAGCATTGTCTTTATACCATTTCTCTTCAGCCAACTTCAGTATGCTTCACACCGCATGGATATTGTTTGGGATACATACTCCACAGACAGCCTGAAAAGCCAGACAAGGCAGCAGAGAGGAAAAGGGATGAGGCGAAGAGTGACAGCTGATGCCATGCTTCCAGGAAACTGGGCTAACTTTCTACGATGTTCAGACAATAAAAAGGAACTGTTTGTGTTTTTGGCAGAAAACATTGCAAGGATGGAAACTGGAGGGGTGAAAAAAGTTGTCACGACAAATGGCCCACATGTTTTGTGCAATGAAGTCGTGGAAGCAGATTTAATGATTCTCCAGCCGTGCAATCATGAGGAGGCAGACACCCGTCTTATCTTGCATCTTGCCAATGCTACTTCACAGCATCAGACATTCCTCATTCGAACAGTCGATACTGATATAGTGGTGCTGTCTGTCGCTGCAGTTGTGAACCATAAAGTGCATGAACTGTGGGTGGCATTTGGCAGTGGAATACACTTCAAAGTACTTCCGGTGCATGAAATTGCTGCATCTTTGGGTCCCAACAAGTCTAGGTCACTCCCCGTATTCCATGCCATAACGGGCTGTGACACAGTATCAAGTTTCAACAATATTGGAAAAAAGAAAGCCTGGAAGGTCTGGGAAGTGTTTCCAGAAATCACAGCATGCTTTCTGCGTTTGTCAACAGCACCACCTGCCATCAATGACCTTGACATGGCACTAGTCGAAAGATTTGTTGTGTTGATGTATGACAGGACCAACAATGAACTTGATGTAAACAGTGCCAGGGTGAACCTGTTTACGAAAAGATCTCGGCAGATTGATAACATTCCACCCACAAGTGCAGCCCTTTTGCAGCATGTGAAGCGTGCTGTGTATCAGGCAGGTCACATTTGGGGACAGTCGTCTGTGGCATCCCCTATGCTATACTTACAAACCCAAGTGACTGGGGTTGGCAGAACCCTCGAGGCCAGTGGGAGCCTTATTGGACACACCTACCAGAAGCTGCAGATGCGTGCAGAGAGCTCATCAAGTGTGCTTGTATCAAAGGCTGCAAGAAAAGATGTGGCTGTATCAGAGAAGGGTTGAAGTGCACAGCTTTGTGTACCTGCAGGTGTAGCAGCCTGACAAATGGAAGATCTGCTGCTGTTCAGTGAAAGTACATTTGGTAAACTGTACATTTAGTTCATATTAAAGGTGTTGAATTGGGAAGCATATGTAACTTGATTGAAATGTTTACATGTTCATCAAATGTCTTATCTCCCTCTCATCTATTTTGTGTCCTAGTAACGGACAGCCACGGGTTGGCATTAGAGAAAGCCAATATGGCTCGTCCTTGAGGCGGTATCAGCCATTGCGGGAGGCAAATATTTGATGCAGAGATAAAGAGATAAAGTTACTAAAACTGACAGTACATGTATTACATGTATTATGTAGAAATCAGGTCGCAAGTGACTGCTAGATAATAGAAAGTTTTAGTGCGTTAGAGTGACTGCTAGATGATAGATAGTTTTATTGTGTTAGAGAGACCTTATTGGAAAGGTTCCACTGTACATCGTGCATTTCTAATTCAATTTTTGAGTGCCCGTTTCATTACAATATTAGCACTATTATATTATTAGGTCTAAAACAAGAATATGCATTAATTCTAGACTCATAATTTCAAAATATGTCTCTTTATTCCACCCAGTTTGCTGTTTGGGTAGCCATTTTGAATGACGTAGCCTAAAAATGTTTTTAGGTCAAATTCAAAATGCCCCTGCCTCAAAAATGATTCAAGACATTAATATAAACCATCCTACCAAATTTCATGCTTGTTACATGATTTTGAACAATTTTAGCACATAGCTGCTGGACTAATGGATGTGAAGTGGTTTCATCAAGAGGCATAGATCCTCATGAGCCCCCGCAACTGTGGGGGCTCATGAGGATGAATACCTGTTGCAGCTGGCTGGTGTTTAAAATTTCTCGCCAGTGAAGAGGTTAATGCCAGATGATCTAACACAAGGTCGGTTTAACTCATTCTACCCCAACACCAAAATCCCCAACTATTTGGCGTTGTCCTCTGAAGACTGCATTGCAGTGCAGGACACAGATCGACCATGATAGTTCAAGGGTGATGCCAGAATAGCTTGGCGCCCATAGGCGCCAAGCTATTCTGGCATCACCCTTGAACTATCATGGTCGATCATATCTTGCTGTGGTTTTCTCAACTGGGGTAGAATGAGTTAAACATACTTTGCAGTATTTCATATTTAACCCATTTAACCAAATGTTGGAAGTGTCACTCACCTAAACGACTATGTACCAGCTGCAGGAGATGGATCGACCATGATAATTCAAGACGGGTATTGCCAGGTTAGCTTTGGCGCCGTCACTGATGCGCCAAGCTAATCTGGCACTACCCTTGAATTATCATGGTCGATCCATCTCCTGCTGTAGTGCATCGAGACTAAACTGGTTAAAACTGATGAGGGTTTCATAGGCTCATGAGGATCTATTTCTCTCGCTGAAGCTTGGTCAGCTTCATTCATTTTAATGCTCTCAGTCGTCGCGTCATGTTTCAGCGCACGAATGGGGACGGAACCCCTGCGACTTTATTACTGTGGTGCAATCCCCCTGCAGTCATCAAATCTTAGACAGAACACTCATTGCCTCGTCTGTTTTCGGAACACAGATAAGCAACCGGCCAGCAGGAGCGATGGGTCCTTACAGAATCCGCACTGAGATGTGGGGTTTTACATCAGAATGTATGTCACTGGTACAGTAACAAACGGACGGTGTTGGCTGACAGGGAGTAATCAGTGTTATGGCATGTTTCTCACTGCAGGAGCACTAAGCCTAACACGGCAACACATAGCAGGCTGTAAAGTAACTGCTGGCTCGCTAATACAAACCATCCCGAACAATGAGGCAAAAGCCGGAGTGACGTAAAAACACGGTGTGACGTACCCCGAACTTTAATAAGAAGCGGAAGTCACTCCGTTTAGTTTCGAATTATTATACGCTTTGCATGGATTAGGGTTAGGCTTGTAAGCCTGATCCTAACCCACCCAGAAACGTACAAAGCTGATGAAATAAAGCAATTGTATTATTTAGATCAGTGAACCGATTTTAAATTTCATGCTCAGCAGTCGCATGGGACACAAATTGCGTGCAAACTCAGTCTTCTTAGTGATTCACCGTGTCTGCGACGACCGAGACACGCTTCAAGTCAGTTGAGACCCAGTACAAAATCGTTACTGTTTGCGCTGGCTCCATTCGTTTTTCAGTTCACGCTGGAAACAAACTAAACCCGTTGGCTGCAGCGGTTTTTGTCGCGATGGCCGGTACCGGCAGGAATCATCGCGACAAAATCCGCTCAGTTCCGACAGCCGCCGAAGGGTCATATCCACTAGACTACACAAAGTCTTAGAGCCCTTACCGTGCACACCTTCCGTAATCCAAGCGCGTGCGAGAATGCCGGCCTGATTGCCAGAACTTACGTGTTGTGCACGTGGACTGCACGCGGAGCTCCGCCGCTCTCCGCGTCCCCTCTGGCAATTGTCTATAATCTACCTGGGGGAGTAGGGTAGGAACAGCGAACAAAAGTCCCTGGGGACCGTCCCATGGCTGCGCGCACACGTGTTTCCATGTTGAAAACTGGATAAAGACCCAATGCGCAAAAAACCATCGGGCCGACGGCGGCCGCCGTTGGCACGATGGTCTTTGCGCACTGGGGAGCGACTCTTAAATAACTGTGTTCGTTAAAAAAAAGCATGCAGTTTTGGCCTACTTCTGAATGGATGATTGGATATAATCAGACTAAGTCACAATGTGAGACTTTGACTCTGAGAGTAAAAGGGTGTGCAACAGGAAGTGACGTACCAGTAGTTGCTCATCTCCCTGGAGCACGAAAAACCACTCAAGTCGAATGGCACTGATCCAGCAGAAAATCCGACTGTCAGGTTTGATGTGTCGTTTGGTCAACCAGCGATCAAGGGCAACACAGATCAGGGGGGTTTGTTTTCAAAATAGAATGCACGAGTAGCGTCTAGCCTGGTCTGCGGCTCTATCTATTTTGGTATGACCAATAGTCGACTGCTCCTAAACACCAATAACCAATAATCAGATCAAGGTGTCTGGACTGGCGAAGGGGTAAGAGACAAAATTTCGATCATCCAAACATACCCCTTCCCGCTCCCCCCCCCCCCCCCCCCCCCCGACACACACGCACGCACGCACGCGCGCGCGCGCACGCACGCACGCACGCACGCACACACACACACACACACACACACACACACACACACACACACACACACACACACACACACACACACACACACACACACACACACACACACACACACACACACACACACACACACACACACACATCCTGCCTACCCAATCCCATTTGAGCCCATTACATCCCGAGGCTGATTTTGTAACATTTGCTTTCTATCCTATGAACGCTACATTGCATATTAGGACTGAGATAGATCAACTGTTTTAGTTCAAGGGTGGTGCCAGAATAGCTTGGCGCCGGAGGCGCCAAGCTATTCTGGCTCCACCCTTGAACTATCACTCACACTCATTTCAAGCAATGGGTGTATCAGGATGATAAGGGATAAAGAAAGTTGTCCCCTCTTGGACATTCAGCATCAAACAAGGCCACATGAGTCACAATCAAATGTAACCTACGGTCGCCCCCTTCCGTGACTGCCGAGAAAAACTTAACACCACCTAACTGCAAGAGGTGTAGATCCTGTTGAGCTCCCGCAGTTGCGGGGCCTCATGAAGCCGATCTATACCTGTTACTGAAACGACTTTGTATCCATGTTCCTTGCACGGTAGATGATCTTTGATGCTGAATTTATAATGATTCCAAATATAAAGCACTTAGACTGTTTGAACTGACTGAACGACCCACTGGCGGAGGACTCACAAAACCGCGTCCTCCCCGATGTTTACAGCTGACTTACACCAAAACATAATTAAAGAAGAAGAAGAAGAAACCATCTACAGGAAGTCTGATGAGCATCAGAGGTCGTCATCAGTTCAAGTTCTACGCCCCCATTTCACAGGGGTGATAAAAGATTATATTAATTATAATCAAATCATGAAGTCATTCAGCCCTGACGCACTACAGCAGGAGATGGGTCGACCATAATAATGTCGATCCATCTCCTGCAACAGGTGCATAGTCGTTAGATGACGCCTCCAAAATTTGGGAAATATGTGCGCCGGGCTGAATGAGTTAATCGTGCAAGTGGAAATAGCCTCCCTCCCCTTCCCTCTTCTCCGTCAGCTCTTAAGTCAGCACCCAATGGAACCCTCATCCTGACCTACACTATTGTGTAAATGGGGCAGTCAAGATACAGAGTTTTTCATGAGCCCCCGCATTTGCGGGGGCTCATGAAAATCTATGTATCTTGCAGCTGGATTGGACTTCCTTTCACCGTAACCTTCGTCAAACATGTTTTGCACTAAACTGGATGAGCCGGGGGCCTTGTTTATAATCAACTGAATTCTGACGAGAAACAGCGATCAGACAGTATTATGTCTAGCTAAAAAAACACACGTGAACGAAAGAATGAACACGCAGAACAAGGAATGAATTCATTCTCAACTGAACGCGGAAGTGTCCTTTGCCTGACGGCTTTTTTGAGATAAAGAAATTTAAAGTACAAAGAAAGAAAGAAAAACAAACAAACACTGAAACGAAGAAGCAAGCAAACAAAGAAACAAACCAATAAAAAATAAACAAATAAAAAAGCAAAACATCCGCCCCACCAAAAACACCCCCCAAAACAAAACAAAAACAAAACCAAAAACCAACAAAACAAACAAACAAACAAACAAAACATCCGCCTCACCAAAAACACCCCCCAAAACAAAACCAAACCAAAACCAAACAAACAAACAAACAAACAAACAAACAAACAAACAAACAAACAAACAAACAAACAAACAAACAAACAAACAAACAAACAAACAAACAAACAAACAAACCAAAAACAAAATAAAACACGTACACAAAAATCTACAGCACTGAAAAAACAACACCCCCCCCACCCCCCCAAACCCCCCCCCCCGAAAAACACCACCACCACCACCACCACAACCACCACCACCACCACCAACAACAACAAAAACAAACTTGCACAACTATGCTAAATTATTTCGTATTACGTGCAAGTCTTCACTCAACTTGATCACGCCGCCCACATTCCAGAGTTGAACCCACTTAGCCCCAAAGCCCTACAGCAGCAGATGGATGGACCACGATAATTCAAGGGTAGTGCCAGATTAGCTTGGCGCCAATCTAATCTGGCACTGATCTTGAATTATCATGGCCCATTCATCTCTTGCAACTGGTACATAGTCGTAAAGTGACGCCTCCAAAATTAAAAAAAATGTGGTTTTGAGTTAATGGAGGCTATACATCATAACTTTGAAAAAACATTCCCGGTCCATGTTTTTGACCGCACCGAAGTGCCTTCTCTAATAGGCACCGAAGTGCCTTCTCTAATAGGCCAGACGTGGCCCATAAGTCACATTAAGCCAGAAAAGACTGTCGCGAACCGGCTCTATCCAGCAAAAGATTTTCGGACCGATGTCGACCGCAGTTGACCCGTTTACGGACGTCAGCACATGGACACTCTTGCCAAATGGGTAATTTGGGGTGAGAGGGAGGGGTGAGGGGTGGGGGTGTAAGATCAGACATTACTGACGTTATTTGAACCCTGTAGCGCCCCATTCATTAATACCACGCCGGTGCGCAAACGGTCATCGGGCCAAGGGCGACCGGTATCGGCGCAATAATCTTCTGCGCACGAAACACCTTCAGTCATAGACAACGCAACTACAACCTTTAAGATTCATCGAACCGTGATGTGCTAACTAAATATGGATCGACATTGACATTTCAAGGGTAGTGCCAGAATAACTTGGCGCTATTCTGGCACCACTCTTGAAATATCATTATCGACGTATCTTCTGAACTCTTGTGAAGTCTGCAGCGGACAACATCCTTATTTGGAATCGAAATTTGCATCGGAGATCTCAATATGAGATTTAGCACATTGGGCCCTAATGTGAAAGCTTTGCATCCTTCGACCAGGGCTGAAGTAACGCTGTCGGTACCGACAGCCAAAAGGTTAAACGGGGCTAACCCCAACTGCTGTGATGCCAAGAGGCATACATTCTTCGTGTGACTTCATGTTCACAGTTCACATCCTCCAGGACTGTGGGAGTGACCACCAGTTCCTCAACTCAGGGAGGAGATATGGCCGAAGCCCGCCACTCTACAAGAGAAACTGTACGGGCCTCAGTGTGGAGGCGCTACAGAAGACCACAGATTTCATTTTGAGAGCCAAACTCCAAGTGTGACGGCGTTCCGCGAGAAGAAGAAGAAGAAGAAGAAGAAGACTTCATGTGACTGCAGGGTTCATGGGAATCTAGCGTACTTGTTGATCTGTACAGGGGCTGGGTGCGGAAACTGAGGACCCTACTTCAACACACTTCCACGGTATTCGCATATTGCAACCTTGTAACACGGTGTTCCCATAGTGCAACCTTGTAACACGGTGTTCCCATAGTGCAACCTTGTAACACGGTGTTCCACGCTGTTCCCATAGTGCAACCTTGTAACACGGTGTTCCCATAGAGCAACCTTGTAACACGGTGTTCCCATAGTGCAACCTTTGTTCCCATAGTGCAACCTTGTAACACGGTGTTCCCATAGTGCAACCTTGTAACACGGTGTTCCCATAGTGCAACCTTGTAACACGGTGTTCCACGCTGTTCCCATAGTGCAACCTTGTAACACGGTGTTCCCATAGAGCAACCTTGTAACACGGTGTTCCCATAGTGCAACCTTTGTTCCCATAGTGCAACCTTGTAACACGGTGTTCCCATAGTGCAACCTTGTAACACGGTGTTCCCATAGTGCAACCTTGTAACACGGTGTTCCACGCTGTTCCCATAGTGCAACCTTGTAACACGGTGTTCCCATAGTGCAACCTTTGTTCCCATAGTGCAACCTTGTAACACGGTGTTCCCATAGTGCAACCTTGTAACACGGTGTTCCCATAGTGCAACCTTGTAACACGGTGTTCCACGCTGTTCCCATAGTGCAACCTTGTAACACGGTGTTCCCATAGAGCAACTTTGTAACACGGTGTTCCCATAGTGCAACCTTTGTTCCCATAGTGCAACCTTGTAACACGGTGTTCCCATAGTGCAACCTTGTAACACGGTGTTCCAATAGTGCAACCTTGTAACACGGTGTTCCCATAGTGCAACTTTGTAACACGGTGTTCCTATAGTGCAACCTTGTAACACGGTGTTCCCATAGTGCAACCTTGTAACACGGTGTTCCCATAGTGCAACCTTGTAACACGGTGTTCCCATAGTGCAACCTTGTAACACGGTGTTCCCATAGTGCAACCTTGTAACACGGTGTTCCCATAGTGCAACCTTGTAACACGGTATTCCCATAGTGCAAAACCTTGTAAGTGACATTCTGGCGCCAGTTGATTTTTCCCCACTTCTGACGAGCATGAGACTGTAGCTCAAGAAGAAATGCCAGTAACCGACTCGTGAGGAAATACAAGCATCGGATCACACATTCTGACCAGATTCAGTTTAACCCTTTCAGCCCCAAGGTCCCATTTACCAAATTTTGGAGTCATACCAGTTGCAGGAGATGGCTTGACCATGATTCAAGGGTAGTGCCAGATTAGCTTGGCGCCTTCAGGCGCCAAGCTAATCTGGCACTACCCTTGAATTATCATGGTCAAGCCAAATCCTGCTGTAGGAATCCGGGGGTAAAAGGGTTAATTGGAACCTTTCCCTGACCAAAAAAGACGGACTTCCTAGCCTGCAAGCCCATGAGTACCGCGGTGGGGCTGACGCGGGCCGGCTCTGAGTGGTTTGCCTGTGGCTATCTGGGGCCTGCGTCGGCTCTACCTCGGTACTCAGTCATAGGCTTGTAGGCTGGGTTGTTCTAGACAGCACGTTCGTCGACAGGTCCTGGTAAATAAAAGTGGCACAGTTGCATTACGCCTAAACTAATCAATGAGGTTGTACTTCACAGACAATAGTTGAGCCGCTGTCCCCGTCTCGCCATAACCACGTGCCGTGGACCGTGACACGTCAAACCGCGAAATAACTTGCCAACCCAACAGAATTATTAGTTGAGTACGAAGTTGCATCCGATCACCATCAACTTGCTGCTACGCCAATCTCTCAGCCACTTGCTGCATCTCAAAGAGAGAGGTAGGTCTGCACAATTTAATGAACCACTGCAGGCCGCAGGCGTGGTAATCCGATACACGGGGAAAAAAAGCTTTGTACGTACAACAACCATACAAGCACACTTCCTGCTAAGCCACTCTGCGGTCCAGTAGATCCACCTTCATGAGGCCGCATAGATGCTGCTGAGCCCCTGCAGGACGCAGAGGCTCAGGAGAATCTTTGCCCTTTGCTCGCACAGACAAGTCCCATTTACCTCCCTTGACTGAGGAATTAATTCAGGTTAACTCTCCTGCTTACGTGCCCGAAACGCACAGAGATGAACAGCATGGAGGATTTTCCCCGGTGAAGACAAGGCGTCTGGGGTGGGTTGCATATGCTTGCTTAGTGCGCAAATTTCTTGCTTAGCAACAGAAAACACTCGCGCACTAAGCAAGAGCTTTACTAAGCACGAAAGGCCTTAAGTCAGCGAGCTTAAGACACTATATTTAAGCACGCTACATGCAACCCACTCCTGGTGCGGATCAGTCGAGGGTAATGCGCGTGCGCAGTTAGACTGGGGTTAACTCAGTACATCATCAGGATGAAAGTAGGGCTCCGTTAGAGTTGAGACAGATCGATTACGATAGTTCAAGAGTGGTGTCAGAATAGCTTGGCGCCCGTGGGCGCCAAGCTATTCTGACACCACTCTTGAACTATCGTGGTCGAACCATATCCTGTCCCTGCATTTTAGAGCTTCATGGGTTAATCTCGAACACGCAGAGAGCAATCCCCAAATGAAAGTGGTATAGATCCCCATAAGCCTCCGCATAAGCCCTTGAAGAAAATGCAGGCTATGCAGTAAGCAACAAAAGGCCCGAATGAAAATATAGATTGTCATTTGTAATTTTCATGAGCATAAGCACTTCAAGAAATTGTAGGATATGTAATGAGCAACACATAACTCAAATGAGAATGGCATAGATCCCAACATGAGCACTGTTATAAACCGTCCGAGAAACTGTAGGATATGCAATGATAAGCAACGAACAACTAAGGCCCAAATGATAGTGACATAGATCATCATAAGCCCTCGCGTAAAACATTTAAAAAAAAACATTAGGAGAAATCAATGAGCATCAAATGTCAAGACCCAAATGAAAATGGCATAGATCCTCATATGAGCCCTCGCATAAACCTTTTAAGAATCTCCACTGAACAGCACAATCCCCAAATGCAAGAGGAACTAATCGACATGCGCCCCCGCAAATGGAGCGGGTTCATGCTGATTTGTGCTTCTTGCTGCCCCCATTAATATCCTTTTTTCCTGAGGAAAAGACAGCTCTACCTCCATTTTCACTCAACTGAAAAAAGAAAGATACCCATGAGCCCCCCTCCCCGCCGCCCCCCCCCCCCCACGCGTAAGACCTCCAATGCAGGACCTGCAAAAACCAACACGTGGCTCATGAAGATCTTTGCCTTTTAAAAGCAGCATTTATGTGTGTGTGTGTGTGTGTGTGTGTGTGTGTGTGTGTGTGTGTGTGTGTGTGTGTGTGTGTGTGTGTGTGCTTGAAGAGGTAGGGTTTTCCTGCGATAAATCCGCGACGGTTTCACACACATCGCTCTAATGAGACCGTATTACGGCATCAGATAGGGGCAGATAAAAAACTGACCCTACCATGCTTTGCCAAAACCAGAGAAGTTGGATCAGAAATCAATTAGCTGAGATAATTATTAGCATCTGCGGCGGTTCTGAGTTACGCGTAATGACCTCGGTATTCACACACATACGTACACACACACACACACACACACACACACACACACACACACACACACACACACACACACACACACACACACACACACACACACACACACACACATAAAGGTAATATCGGGTAGAGAGATCCAAAATCAATTAGTACAGGTAATCTTCAATATCTCGAGAAAGATCTCTTGACTTGTTCACAGCCGAGGAAAGCTGAACTCAAATCCAACTGCAAGAGACATAGATCCTCATGATCCCTTGCAATCGCGGGGGCTCATGAGGATATATGCCTCTTGCTGAGACCACTTTGTGTCCATGTTCAGTCTTGGACGGCTGGGACTCTTTGCCGTTGGGTAGGAAGATTTTTAGAGAAGGTATGATCCAACTCTTGAATTAAAAGACGGGCGGGGTGCCGTGTGGAGACTGAAGCACGCTGTGGTCAACAATACCGAGCAGAACCGCAACAAGCGGGTATGTAAAAGGAGGCGTGGTCACAGGAGGTAGGCCAACATCCAGAGGAGGAATGGCCCGCCAAGCAATACGTAGCGTCCCCCCTTCTCCCCCTCACACCCCATGGATTCCTACGTCACTGAATAAAACCGGATTCAGAAACAGAAGTGCGCAGAAATAGTTTTTAATTTTGTCTATTGCATTCGTTATTGGAATAGCCGGTTTAGTTGAAACTGATTTGAGATGTAGCAACGTCTAGATACACCGCCAAGGGGCTATTAGGGATGAAATATGATAACTCAAATTGCACACGGTCTGGGATTTGCTAGGGCCGCTTTGGGATATAAAAGGTACAAGTTACAAGTGATATGAGAGCGCGAAACGCGAGCCACACTCGGTGTGGAAAACAAAAACCCTGGCGTAGTTCGCATCTGGACTGGATTACCCACAGACTCAGGAAACCCACACAGCGGATCTTTTGTGCCACTCACAAACATGCCGAGTTTGTTATGTATGTACGTTAAGCCTTTGGCTGTCGGTAGCGTGTTTGGTCGAGGTGATTCCTGCAAGAATCACACGCTACCGACAGCCAAAAGGTTAACACTACACCAAAGGGGAGACAAGCGCTGATAGATCCAGTACAAATGTAAAGGGAAATCACACAGCGCTGGACAAACCAACAGTAAGATCCACTGTTGGTTTGCCCAGCGCCGCGTGAATTCCCAAGGTACGATATATTTTCCACAAAAAAAGAGTCGAATGTCAGGGTCACTGAAACTGTGGTTTAACCCCTTCACGGCAAAAAAGTCAACGCGATCCAATTTCAAGAGACATAGGTCCTCCTGAGCCCCCGCGACTGCGGGGGCTCAGGAAGATCTATGCCTCTTGCTGAGACTAAATTGTATCCAAGTCACTTGGACGGTTGTGGCTTTTGGTCTTTCAATGAACATAGCTTTTAAGAAACAAAAAATGCATGGAGTGGAGGGTTATTCGGCTGAAGGCCGGTCGGCTGGTGACTTGGGGTATACGATCGCGTCTCGGGCAGACAACTGGAGAAGGATACAGTCAGCAACCATTATCCGAAATGAATCCAGATCTGGTAGCCGCAACGACACCTGTGAATTTGATACACGAGCTGACAACACCGTATTCTGTCTGACGTGTTTGCTTTTGGAATGGCCGGTCAGATTAGACACAAATTATACGGACTGTCATTTCTGTCTAATCCCAGCATGCTAGAAACAAAAAGGCCTTCGGGCAGAAGTCGGCCCTAGTTGTTATCACGATACATTTTGCTCCTCACCTGTCAAACTACTGGGCCAACAGAACACAGCAGTTGCGTGATATGTTTGTTTGGTCGGTGTACACCTTTACCAGTCTTTACACATTTACAGTATTTAACTCATTCGAGGTTGCCGAATCTGGATGCGCGGCGTTAAGCCGCGTATCCGAATACAACACCTCTCGAATGCGTTAACTCGTTCAGGGGACCCGGCATCAATAGCTGCGTAAGCGTCGACACTTTCGCAGCTATTGATGCGGGGGCACATTGAATGAGTTATGAATCACACACATATAAAGCTTTTGTCTATTTGTGCACGAGTACAGCTGAAACCGCACGATGAGGCGTTTATCACGCCTTTCTGTTTCTCTGGCCCGTGAATATGTTTTAGAGCAGTGCAGCACATAAATGCGTCATGCGCCTGTATTGTTAAGGCCGATATCCCAATTCACGAGGAGACCACTGATGTAGAAGCACTCAACAAAAGGTATAGATCCTCAGGAGCCCCCACTGTTGCGAGGGCTCATGAAGATCTATGCCTTTTGTAGATGGGTGTTTCAGGTGAATACGTCATACATGTAGGATTACTGCAAGTGAAATGTTAACAACGTAACAATTAGATACAGCATGCTGAAAACAAGCACAAGCATTTCCTGCCCTCTCCCAACACAAACACTCACACAACCCCGTTACACACACACACACACACACACACACACTCACACACACACACACACACACACACACACACACACACACACACACACACACACACACACACACACACACACACACACACACACACACACACGCACACGCGCACACGCCGCGCACACACACACGCACGCACCCCTGGCATAAGTGTTAATGTGCAAAGCAACACGCAACACAAAAGACATGACGATTTCCCATGTCGCCACAACAGACTGTAGAATCATGATATCAGTAACAGCAACAGAAAAGATGTGTATGATGACATGCTCGTCGCGCTGGCGTGGCTTAGCAATGAAGGGTATATGAGGGGGAGGAGGTTGTATTGAAAAAAAAGAAAGTTAGAATCAGTTAAGCGAAGATATTGAGTCTTGAGCTTTCTGCCTGATGGTCGTGTTGGCGTCCGATACAAATATTGAAGTCGTCTGGGATATGGTTCCACAAGGAGTGTGTACTGGGTGTCTTATGACGTTAGTAACTCATTCAATGTCGCCCGCATCAATAGCTGCGTAAGTGTCGTATAGCGTTTCCGGCTGTTTCTAAATGACTGTATGATTATTCTTTTTTTGTAACTCAAGATTTGTGACGGACGGCCTTCCATTTTTTTCCCGTCCCTGTCCAAATCTGTCCGTCAACTGAAATACGGAGGATTTTTACGTTCTTTAGGAATCATCGCGACAAAAACCGCTACCGACAGCCAAAGGGTTAATGGAAAGCCTGGACTAATACGCACACCCGATAAACAGAACAATATTATGTATTCTATGCATTTACATGTGGACTTGCACAACGCAGATGCCACGGTGTCGGTGTACAACAAAATCAAGAACGTGGTGAGTCCACACCTTGATGGTCTGTGTCCTCGGTGTTCCGACCCTCACTACAAATTCCCGCATCCATGCTCCTGCCGCTGGCGGGTCATTTGCGGGTATGCATGACAGGTGAGGTGTTTAGGACTGCAGGGAGTGCAAGGGTGCAGACCAGCGGAACAGACAGGTAGATGTGGAGTCCAGGTAAGCGATGACAGGTGATGATAGCCGTGCGAAAGATCTATCTTTCTATCACCCAAGCGGTACTCGACGTTGTGAAAATTTAATGCTAGCTGTGGCTAGTCGCGTGGCTAGTGGCGTCTACGGCAAGTTACCTGTCATGCCTATGGGCAAATAAATTGCCGTAGACGCCATCAGAGGTTCGTGTGGATGGATCCCCGTGTGTACGGTTCGGCTACCCTGCACATAAACAAGTTAGTAAACCAGATTAACTATAATGAACCCCCTTTCCCCTCGTAAGGGGAAGGACATACAATGCAGCTACTACTGTAAGTAGCAAGCCGACCACGCTCACGTCACACTTCCACTGTATCCACTGTTTAACCCATTTAACCCCCATGCCCCCATTTCCCAAAGTTTGGAGGTGTCACCTAACGACTATGTACCAATCGCAGGAGATGGATCGACCATGATAATTCAAGGGTAGTGCTAGGTAAGTTTAGCGCGACGACCATGATAATTCAAGCTAATCTGGCACTACCCTTAAATTATCATGGTCGACCCATCTCCTGCTGTAGTGCGTCAGGGCTGAATGGGTTAAATTCTTAACCTGCCTAAGGCACAGGCTTCGGAAACCAACGCAGCTTGCTCCTCCCTGGACCTGCCACTTGTCACTAAAGTACTGGGCTGTGATTTTGGAACTTACGGCTGAAAGCTGTAAGGTCGAAAACCACAACCCAGCATACAAACATACCAAACGGGGAAAAAAACCCAACAATAAACCCGAAACGGGACACCTTATTCGCTCAGTCTTTCGTCAGCTAGATGGTGATTTCAATCTTTCCTGTCTACCGACCTACTCAATGTAGTAAAGGGCGAGTAGACAATTCTTAGTGGAGGCATCGGAGAATTGTAGCAAGGCCGCCATGGAACAGATCGCTTTAACCCGTTCAGTGCCAGCTGACGCAGACTGTAGTTTCTGCAATCTTCGTTCGTTAATTCAACACAAAAAATGCCTAGCCGTCGCAGAAACATGGACTCAAAGTGGTGTCAGCAAGAGGCATAGATCCTCACCAAGCCCCGCAACTGCGGGGGCTCATGACGTTTTTTAGCTCTTGTAGTTTGGTGGTGTTCACATTTTCTAGGCACTGAAGGGTTAAGTACCTCAGTCATGAAGGTTCCCACCTGAAACCTGTCGGCCTAAGGTGGTCTTTAAGTGGCAGATAAATTTAATGAGATCGTAAAAACACCACGCAGAGAGGTGTTAATGGGATTTTCAGCACATGGCTAAGTGGGGAGCCGGGCGCAGTACTATACGTTTGAGTGGTCTACCATGATCAATTTGTTGTTTCCAAGAAGCCTCAAACATCACAGCACCAAGGGGAATTACTCAGCGCTGGACAGACAAACGGTTAGATCCCCTGCCCCATCCTATCAGGCATCAGATCGCCAGCCCACAGAACAATACGCAGATAAATAATAAATATATTCGATTGCCACCAGCTTCTTGTGAGAATCTACGGATATGACTGATAGGCTAAACCGCGATGTTATTGTGTGTGTGTGTGTGTGTGTGTGTGTGTGTGTGTGTGTGTGTGTGTGTATATATATATACATATATATATATATATATATATATATATATATATATATATATATATATATATATATATATATATATATATATATATATATATATATATATATATATATATATATATATATATATATATATATATATTTATATAAAGACCTGGGGTTAGATCCCCTGCCCCCTCCGATTAGGCACCTTCTTGTTTGCGTATGTGTTTCCCCTGCCTACTTCCTAACTTTGTGTATGTCCAGCGCTGAGTAATTCCCCTTAGTATGTGTACTGTTCTACCAGCGCTAGCCTGATCTGGTTTGTGAGTATTCTATAAAAATCGAGGCAAAATTTGTATAGTTACATTGTTGTGTATTGTCTTGTGCATCTGCTGTGGGCTGGGCTTTCAGGGTATTTACCCGACCACATTAATTAGTAGTGCACCTTCTTGTTGTGTATGTGTGTTTCCCCTGCCTACTTCCTAATTTCCAGAAAAAGACATGGGTTAAAGGCATGACCTGATGCATCCTTTTTAGGGATGTACTATGGTCTTCTGGTTTGTGAGAGGGGCAGTTGATTAGCAGCCACTGGCTTGGAAAGGTTTCCTGCAACTGGCGGTTGAATGAAGAACTGGTCAATTCTCTGAAAACGAAATTAGCAGAGACCCCATGAGTATGCCTTTAACCCCTTCACTGCCGATAAAACGTGAACAATGTACGTACTGTGGCATGACTCAAGTAGCCCCAAGGTCCCATTTCTAAAATTTTGGAGGTGTTGCCTAATAACTGTACCAGTTGCAGGAGATGGATTGGCATGATAATTCAAGGGTAGTGCCAGATTTGCTTGACGCCTGCCGGAGATGGATTGACCATGATAATTCAAGGGTAGTGCCAGATTAGCTTGGCGCCTGCAGGCGCCAAGCTAATCTGGCACTACCCTTGAATTATCATGGTCAATCCATCTCCTGCTGTAGGGACTCGGGGTGATTAGGGTTAAATGCCGCCGCTGTAACAAGCACTGCCATTCTCGTGTGGGCCTACACAGCCACAGCAGGCTTTGTTCAACAACATAAGACCAACGTGACATCTTCCAGGGCACCAGTGCATGGTCTTTCGAGACTGACGGACGCCTACTACTACTACTACTACTACACAGGCCTACATGTACATCATTACTTTTTGTTGTGAGAATCCGTACTGAACTGACACGCAGGCAGAATATGTTACTGTTAATCCACAGTATAAGTACTATATCTCTGGCGGGTATGCCAAACATAGACACGCCTGCTTCAGTCTCGCGAGGATTAATGAAACTGAATGATAAACCATACTGGCATTGTTCAAGACAATAGCATTGACGGCTGCGCCAAGAAGTCACTGAAGCTGCCGCTCAGTGCCCCTGGTGTGACCTTCCCGGGCGAGTCTTGTGGCATATCAGCATATTTACGGTCCCGCCGTACAAATGTTTCCGTGGACATTTCCCTTGTTTAATACCCATGGGTCAAATGAGCGGCATCCCAGCGTTACTAACACGTGATTGTCTTTATTGCCACATGCACGGCCACTACAAGACGGCCAGGCCCAAAGGCAATACTATGACAACCCTGTGCGCGGGCCGATATCGGCCCGACGACCATTTGTTCACAGGGCGGCAGCCCTGGTGCATCACGAAGCCACCTCGGCTGCAGACGGATCGGCCATGCCAGATCATCGAGGGAAGTGGCAGATTAGCGGGGCGCCTATAATTATCTGGTGCTACCTTTGTATATCGCACGAAGCAAAAGACTCTGGGCCCACGTCGGTCCGAGGGAGTTTGCGTATTGCCGGGCATATCAATGAGCGGCAAACGAAAAGACATACTCCATGGCGGGCCTAATATATTGATTGCCTAATATAGCCTCATAGAAGTGGAATGTTCAAGTCGTGTACTATGATTTCTAGACAGACCGAGCGGCAAACACTTCTGGAACTGTTTGGTCCATAGTCACCGAGCGCGTTCCGCGCTCGGTGACTATGGATCAAACAGTTGCAGACGCGTCAGCCGGGAGGTTTGACCAGAAATGATACCGGCCCAAACACTCCCTTAACATAAATGTTAACGTCTAAAGTAGGCCGGCCTGATCACAGGCAACATGGTCAGCTACGACCTGCACTCTCGCGTTGCTTTCTGCACTGAAGGTATGCGTATGTCAGTGGCCACGGGCAGCGCCTCCCGACATTCCTAACTCTATTTGTATCATGTTTCACAATAACTAAATTATTCACCAGTGTCACGCGGCTGAGTCAGTGTGATACCGCCCATCAGCCGCGGTCTGGCTCAGTTATATACCATTTGTTAATTACATTTATGGAGTGTGGCAGTACAAGCATTCAAAACTATTAAACAACTACCAGTCGCAAAAGTGTGTCTGCGAGTAAGAGTTATTAAAATGTTTGATATCTGTAATTTGGGACTATTGGCTAAGGTGCTCCGCTACGGCAAAATATTTAATTAACTCATTCAGTCCCGACACACCACAGCAGGATATGGCTCGACCATGATAGTTCGTAGGCGCCAAGCTATTCTGGCACCACCCTTGAACTGTCATGGTCGATCTGTCTCCTAAAATGGAATGCAGTCCTCAAAGGACAACAATAATAATAATAATACCGTTATTATATAACAACTCCAAAATGTGGGTGGGACAATTAAAAAATGTGGGTATTTCGTACCTGGCTGGGACACAATGAGTTAACCTCATTCGTGGAACGTGTCCTAGAGCACAAATCACGAAACGCAATAGCGTTTGGGCCAAAACCAGTAGGCCACTGTGAACACGCACAGAAGTTTACGTGGCCACAGAGAGTTAACTCATTCTCGACGTACCGCATGGAGCTACAAGGCCAAAGGCAGCGTATCCCCATGCGGTACGTCGCGAATGAGTTAATACATAATCTGTTCAGTGTCAGCTGATGTAGACTATGTTATGCAAACTTCGTTTATTCAACCAAAAATCTTACTTACTTATGCCTTACATCCCTACTGGGGCATAGGCCGCCTACAAGGGATCTCCAAGAGTCTCTGTCTTGGGCTCTCTTTTCCAGTTGGTTCCAGGTCATCTTCATGGTCTTAAGGTCTGCATCCAGTTCTCGGCGCCAAGTGTTTCTTGGTCTGCCTCTTTTCAGCGTGCCATGTGGGTTCCATGTTAGGGCTAGCCTGGTGATGTTGTCCGCTGGTTTATGTAAAGTGTGCCATATCCATCTACAACGTCGTTTTTTAATTTCGTCTTCTGCATGCAGCTGACTGGTTTTATTCCAGAGTTCGCTGTTGCTGATGGTCTCTGGCCAATGGATGTTTAGGATCTTGCGTAGGCAGGTGTCCCATTTAGTAATCCAGAGGCTGCTGGCACGATTCCAAGAAACTGTAAGGGCAGAACGACGACCCTGCTCAGGACGCCCGCGCTGCACCAGCAGAAGGGAGGACATATACCTCTGTGTGGCAGCTCTGCGTGACCGAACAGTCACGTAAACCACTCTGCGACGTCAACTGATGCAAGCTGCAAACGTTAACGTCAGCTGAAGCACAGTCTGCCGACGTCTGCGCGAAATTGGCCTGGCTTCATGCAGAGCAGCAGTGAGAATATCCCTTAATCCAGGTCATCGCAGAGCCCGGGTTGCCTGGTGTCGTCAACATGCGAGTTGGAACAGACTGCAGTGAACTCAGGTTCTGTTTACTGATGAGTCACGGTTCACTGTGTCCTTCAACGATGGCAGCGTGAGGGTCTGGAGACGCCAGGGGGAACGATTCACGGATGGATGCGTCCAAGAGGTGGATCGCTACGGAGGAGGCTCAGTCATGGGCAGGCTTTAGCAGGGAAGGCAGGACCACCCTCCACGTCATTCGAAGCACCCTGACAGAACTGCGCTATCGGGACGAGATTGTGCAGCCCCTCATCCAGCCAGCTCTCCAAGCCATAGGCGACAATGCTGTTCTGCAGGACGACAACTCCCGACCTCATCGCGCCCGTGTGGTGGATCAGTACCTTGAGCAACGGGGCATCATGCGGATGGAGCGGCAAGCTCGTTCACCTGATCTGGCTCCCATCAAGCACCTCTGGGACGTGCTGGGGCAAAGTGCAGTCAGCAACCACCCACCACCTTTTGGCGTCCCCCAGCTGACTTAGTTCCTGCATCAAGAGTGGGAAGCGATCCCACATGTTCTCCGAACCCTGGTAAACTCCATGGGTCAACGCTGCATTGAATGCTTAGCTGAAAACGGTGAGTACACTCGCTACTGACTGGACGAGTCTTGAGTGACTTTTCAAATGAGGGGTGGGTGAACATTCTAACGTACTGCTGTTGTTACAATTGCTTGATTTACTCAAAAAGTAAATGAAATTGTTACTGAATAAATTAGCAAAGTACTGACTCCAAGTATTGTTACATTATTTGTGTGGTGTTGTCTGCGATAGAAAGTGGCCCTTAAGTTTTGAACATTAGTATATATAAAAAAGAAAACACAAATGCAAAGAAAAAAGTGTAAGGTACAACTGTGCAAACTTTCTGCTCAGATCTTGGCATACTGTGCGACAGGGTGCATATTTTACCTTAAAATAATTTTTTCCCTCCTTAATAAACCTCTGTGATCTTGACCTTCACAGAAGGTCATCGAAAAATACTTGTGTACAACTGCACTACAATCAACTACCCATGCACCAAGTTTGACATTATTGAAATGCACAGTTTTGAAGAAATATTATTTTATGTATTTACTATACAACATAGCAGAATGACAAGGAGTGACGGACAATTGGACGGACAGACGGACAGATAGACTGACAAACAAACAACACATGGTGATTTACGTAGATGTACTGTGACACCACATACTAAACCCCGCCCCCCCCCCAAAAAAAAAAAAAAAAAGAAAAAAAAAAAAGAAAAAAAAAAAATCAAAATCAAAGCAAAAGGGTATGCTCAGTGATGAAAATAGTGATACATTTTGTGACGAGTTTCAGCATTTTGGGGGGTGGGGGAGGGGGCGGGACATGACTGTCGCGAAAATACAAACCATAAAAAAGTACCACAACCAGTGTGACCATATTAAATTTTAAGTCGCTTACAAAATTGCAAGTCGAAGTATAGAAATCGTCAGAAATTATGTTTTTAAACAGATTTTGTGTGTGTAGATATCATCTGAGGTCTATATCACAGTTCTGCAGAGAGATCGACTATGATATTTCAAGGTTGGTGTCAGAATAGCTTGGCGCCTAGAGGCGCCAAGCTATTCTGACAACAACCTTGAAATATCATGGTCGATCCGCATCCTGTTGTAGTCTTTCAGGGCTGTATGGGTTAATGCACGTTAATTTCTATACTTTAAGTGATGGATGTTGAGAGATTAGTGCAAACAACGCAAGAAGAAGTAAGTAGCCACGAATTAAAACTGTAACATTCCAGCTTGTTCAAGAAAATTAGCAACTCTGATACACAAGCCACGATTAAACTTATGGAAAACCAAATTTTCGAAAGATATCACTTGTGGATGTTCCCAAACTCTCTCTGTTCATCATGTAATACTCGAATGCTCTGTTACAACACGTTTGTTTCACACAAAATGCTATGAATATTGATGATCATGTAGCAACAACTATAGTTAAATTAATGTCAGACTCCTAAACTTTTGTAATGCATGTATAGTTTAGAAATTTAAATTTTAATTTTATAGAGTTTTTGTGTGTGTCTTTTAATCACCAATATGTAAAGAGACAATAAATAAAATTCATTCATTCATACAAGTAGCCTGGAGCGTCTCATTTCAGTGGCAGTTTTATGTACTAAATTACAAGACTGATTCACAGGATAATTGCAGACGATTTCTATACCTGAAGTGCCGCATCTCGCCGCATTAGCGCCAACAATGCCTGGAATAAATAAACACGAACGCCTCGCGCACAATAAACTATTGATGATACTCTCAGGCCGGCGCGGTTCGATCACCAACCATTCAACAGCTGTGAATCAGCAGAGCTGGTCTTTTGGGGACAACCCGCCATAAGACTAATCAAGTGATTGTTTGCGTACTGACGTCTTGAAGGCGACTCAGGCTATCTCGCGGAGATATTTTGACATTGTGTGCTGGTCTGTAATTTTGGACCTTCGGCCGTAAGGTCCAAAATCACAGACCAGCACAAATCATTTGTTTTTCTTCACTAGGATAAAGATGGAATCATTTTTCACACACACGCTTATTCCGTCATAATTTTCCAGTTGCTTAATTCCAACACTCTGAACTCCAATTGCTCTGAATGCCTATGTTTACTCTGTAGAAAACATTAGTATAAGCATTATATTTCTCTTTGTCTAGGACGATACCAGCGGAAGCAAAGGATATTGAAGATGCTGCAATAGGCTAAGTAAACACAGCAAATATTGTTACACATTTTACAACAATACTGAATTTCTCTATATTCGCTGAAAGGAAATGGAAACCACGAGAGAGAGGGAGAGCAAATGTTTAAGGTTTTATCTTGTTGGGCCGATGCTCTGTTTAATGAAAGTGTCTGCAATCTTACATGCATCATTTTGCTGTATTTGATCACATCATTCGATCTAAGGCAATTTTTTTGTTGTTGTCAAACTTATATGTGGTTTCAGCAAGAGGCATGGATCCTTATGAACCCCCGTGTTGCGGGGGCTCATGAAGATCTATACCTCTTGCAGTTGGGCGGTGGTGTTCAACCCGGTTTATTTTCGGCAGTGATGGGCCGGGTTACAAATACAGTGTGCTGGGTGGGGCGTTCCTCTACCATTGTCTCAAGGCTGTCATCCCGGAGGGATGCCGTAACGCTGCTTTCATGTTCCTCTTGCAGATGTCTGCCGCGGCTGATCTAAGGGCTGGCGTCAGTTGTTATCTACACTGGTCGTACTCTATACCCCGAAATAACACGCTCATTTGAAGCACAGATCTTAATTGGAGAAGATCTTAATTATCAGGAGCCAAAGATCAGTTCTCAGCTTCTCACAAGCCGGCTTTTGCCTGACAGTGATAGCCTAAACTGAAACCCGGGGCTCAGTTGCATGAGTGAACACAGTCCTACGCCAGCCACTAAGCAAGGTGCTCCGCTATAGCGGAGCACCTTGCTTAGTGGCTGGCGCAGGACTAAGCTCACTCATGCAAATGAGACCCGGAGCTGGACTCGTTGCGTCTTACTACACAATCTTCAGAAGTGCTAATCTCGACTAACAAGAGATACACAGATTCTCACGTGCCTTTGCGACTGAATTAGGCTCGTGAGAATCTATGTCTATGACGAACATGGGGACTGTATTTCTTTTTTGACCGCTGTGAGAGAAAATTAATTTGCATACACTTTACGAACGACACGAATCTTCCGAAGAAGAACCCATCGAAGACAAAAACACGATTTCTTTTTTCGCTGAGTTCTTCTCTGCATTTTATTCTTGTCCTCTTTGAGTCTTCCGGAGGCCACAAAAGCTGAGGGGACTTCAACATTTGCGGGGGCTGATGAGGACTTCTTATGCTGCTTCCCAGACTGCCCAAGGAAGTAATGCTATGCTATTTTTAAAGGATACGGACTTCCAGCTCTCGCTGATTTCGTCCGGGGGGGGGGGGGGGGGGGCGGGGGTTGAGGGGGGGGGGGAGTTATGTTCTGACTGGTTGTCGCTGATGTCCACGCATCGCTTTTGATCTACCTCTCGTCATGTCTGTAGTTTGGTTAGATGTATCGGATTAGTGGGTGCTTATTAAGCAGGTGTATTGTGTATTTGGTGGTGGTGGACCATGTTTTAGGGTCGGGGTTTAGGAGGCCTTCTAAGGTGAGAGGTGCGTTGAGTTTATCTGCTACTAGGGTTCTGGTTTGGGCTATGCTCGGGCAGTCTAGCAGTATGTGTTCCGTCGTGAGTAGGTGGCCGCATGTGCACATTATTGGGTTGGGGTGGACTAGGTATCTCTCGCCCCCTAATCGGATCCTTGTTAGTCGTGACTGGTCTCTCCTCTTACCTATTAGGAGGGTGGGTGTATTGTTCAGTACCCTCGTGAGATTTTTGCGTCTTCCTTTTTTGTTCTGGTGGAATTCTTTTTCCCATAGTTTTTGGAAGGCGGGCCGGAGAGCATTTGACCGTTCATTTGCTGAAAGTGGTAGGTTGAAGAAGGTCGATTCTTGGTCGAGGCCTTTCTTCGCTACCCTGTCTGCTCGTTCGTTGCCTGGGATTCCCACATGGGAGGGGACCCACATAAATTTGACTGTTTGGCCGCGTTCTGAGAGTTCGGCTGCTCTTAGTCTGACCAGGTATGTTAGATCTTCTCTGAACGAGTCTAGGTTCTGAATCGCTTGTATTGCCGATAAGGAGTCCGTCACTATGAGTAAGTGTTTAGCTTCCTGAAGGTCGTCTCTTATTACTTTGATGGCTCCCAGGATGGCCGTGAGTTCTGCTGTGAAAACTGATGTGTGGTCCGGTAATTTTATAGCCCGATCCGATTTGTTGGGGACGTGGATACCTAGTCCGGTTGCGTGGCTGGTTGGGTCATGGGACCCGTCTGTGTAGATGATTGTGTAGTTTTTGTATGTAGTAGTTCTTTTAATATCGAACTCCGTCTTCATTTTGGGCCCGTCTGTTGCTTTCTGATATTTTGTGAGGTCCAGGTCTACCTCTATTTGTGGGAGTTTCCATGGAGGCGTTGTTATTTGTGGATTTGGCGTTCTATTTGGTAATTTGAGGTTTATCACGTCTTCTAACTTTTGGACTTCGGTTTTTATTTGTGGTGTTTGGGTGGGTTGATTTATGGGCTTGTGGTTGGAGGTGAGCGTGAGCTTGGCCGGGTGGTCTTCCGGCATGCATATCGTTTTGTAGTAATGGTTAGCTGTCCTTTCCTTTATTATTAGTGTTATGGGCTTTTGACCACATTCTGCCAGCACAGGCAGGTTGGGGGTGTGTCTGGGGACCCCCATGACCACCTTCAGGGCGTCTGCTTGTACTGACATCAGTGTTTTGGTTTGGGTTTTGTTTAGGTTGGTAAGGAGTGGGGCTGCGTAGAGTAGCCTGGACATTACAAAGGCGTGGTAGAGGTTTAGCAGTGACTTGGGGTCGGTGCCCCAGTCTGCTCCGCTGACTTTGCGCATTAGGTTTATTCCTTTCCTGGCCGACTGGCATATTTGGTCTATGTATGGTGTCCAGTTGTTGCTGGTTGTAAATATCACTCCTAGGAACTTGATTCTTTGGCAGTATTCTAGGTCTATCTTACCAATTTGTAATTTGGGGGCGGGGGCTCTTATTTGATATTTGTAGCTGCGGTTTGTTCTGAAGATGATTGCTTGGGTTTATGGGGGGAAATTTTTAGGCCTGCTCTTACTAGCCAATTTTCTATTCTTGTCAGATCTTGTTGGAATTCTTGGAATCCTACTAGTTCCCAGTTGAAATTTCTTTGTCTACTCTTAATTTTCCCTATTAGTGAGGTGTCGTCTGCGAATTGCATTATTTTGTTGTGCCTGACAACGTGTTGTAGGCCTGTGAGTAGGAGTGTGAATAGGAGGGGGCTGAGCACCGATCCTTGTGGTACTCCGTTTTCTAGGGTGTGCTCCCTTGATAACGCATTGCCTATTTTAACTGTTATTCGCCGGTCGGCCAGGAAGGATTTCACCAGGTTGTACATTTTGTTGGATATTCCTAGGTCGCCCAATCTACTAAGTAGTTTACCGTGCCAAACCATGTCGTAAGCTTTTTCTATATCTAAGAAAATTCCTATGAGTTCTGTTCCTCTCTCTTTGTGGGTATTTAGGATTTCTTGTTGTAGGGTGGTTAGGTGATCGAGTGTGCTGCGCTTTTTCCTGAATCCGCTTTGCTGGGGTGGTAGGATATGGTGTTTGTCGCAGTAGGACATGAGTCGGTATTTGAGTATTTTTTCCAACGATTTACCCAGTTGAGATGTTAGTGCGATGGGCCTATAGCTATCTGGTTGGTGTGTTGGTTTTCCTGGTTTGGGGAGGGGGAAGACTACTGCTTTCTTCCATTGTGTGGGGAATATCCCTTTGGAGTAGATGGCGTTAAAGAGGGCGGTTATGGCTTTTTCATGGAGGGGTGGCTTCTTTGGATCATTTCGTATGTAATTAAATCTATGCCGGGGGCTTTGCCCTTTCCGGTGGTTCGTAGGGCTTGGTTTAATTCTAGGATAGTTATTTCGTTATCTAGTTCGTAGTTGTTTTTCTGTGTTGGTTATTCGAAACATGTGCTTACGTGGGGTTTGAGGTCCCGGAATTCCGGGGTTAGGTTGTCATTTGAGCTGGCTTGGCTAAATGTGTGGGCTAGCAGGTCTGCTTTGTCCTGATCGGTGGCGTATACCCTGTTTTCTATTTTTAACGATGGCATGCTGGTTCTTGGGCCGTTGTTGATGGCTTTGATTTTATCCCAGCTTTCGTTAATCCTAGTTTTGGTGTTGATTGATTCTGTGAAGGCATGCCAGTCTTCTTTTTTGGCTTCTTTTACCGTTCGGTCTGCTATGGCTTTGGCACGCTTGTATTCTATTCTATTTTCGGGCGTTTTGTGTTTTTTCCAGATTTGGAGCTTTCTTTTCCTATTTTTTACTTCTCGATCGCAGGCCTTATTCCACCAGGATTTACCTGGTCTCCCATTATCCGATCCGGTGGGGGTGCACTCCTTGATTGATCTGATAATGTGGTCTGTGATGTGGGCCGTTTTATCTTCTATGTTGTGTTTATCGTCCCAGTTTGAGGTAAACCTGGTTAGTTCATGGTACTTTTCCCAGTCTGCTCGTGAGGTGTTGATTTTTTGTGGGGCCCCGGGGTGTTGTGTTGGCGGGGGTTCGTCTCTATCATTGATAGTTATCAGGGTGGGGAAGTGGTCGCTCCCTAGGTTATCGTTGTTCACTTGCCACTGTGCCTTAATGGCGATGGTGTTGGTGGCTACTGCTATGTCGAGTGTGTTCATGGTATCTGCGTTACCTTGGGCGAACATATGGGTGGGTTCAAGGAAGTAAAGTGTCTCTCCGCTATTTATAGAAGAGTGAGTGTCCGCGCCGCGACCTACAAACTAGAGGAACTGAAAGACCGCACCCCTCACTGTGACCCAAGACGACGCCTTGGGGAGTGGAGGGGTGGGGGTGAGGTGGAGGGGTGGGGGTGAGGTGGGGGGTGGGGGGTGGGGGTGCAGGGGAGGGCGGAGGGTGGAGGGTGGGGGTAAAGGCACATAATATACGCTCGGTCCGGCTACGAGCTACACTCACTGTGGAATATCTCCCAGCTTTGGGATCACAGCACATTCTTTGGTTAAGTGAATAATGGTCATTAACAGGTTGTGAAGAATCTATACCAGTCGTTAGACCCATTTACTCCCTTGTTTCTGAGCAAGAGGAGATCCTTGGGCGATCAAGCTAGCTACAGTGTGCAGTGAACTTCCAAAAACACAATCTGCGTCCGAAATAGTTCAGACGGTTAAGCGTCGAAGCAAAACTGACAGCGAAGGGAATCACCAGGTCGTGGATTCGAGTCCCCATCCTGGCCCCGGTCGCTGGACTCGCAATCTAGGGAAAAAAAGACGGTCTTGTTCAATAGCAAGTCCGTTGAAAGGCCCTGGTAAATCAAAGTGGCACAGTTGCTATGCACCTGAATTGATCAGTGTTCAGGTCGTACTCCAGAGTCAATAGGTTTCCTTATCCCCCATATCCCCCCCCCCCCCCCCGGCAGAGCCGTCCATGATCACTTCGGTGCCGTGGACGTTAACTCATTCTACCCCAGACACACCACAGCAAGATATGGATCGCCCATGATAGTTCAAGGGTGATGCCAGAACAGCTTGGCGCCTATGGGCGCCAAGCTGTTCTGGCATCACCCTTGAACTATCATGGTCGATCTGAGTCCTGCACTGCAATAGCAGTCTTCAGAGGACAATGGCAAAATTTGGGGATTTCGGTCTTGGGGTACAATGAGTTACAATGAGTTAAACCCCGAACTAAGCAAGCAACCGAACAATCTGCGTTGACTGACAGTGTCCCTCATACGCCTTTTGGCGTCAGCAGGGACAGTAATCTGGAAGGGGATTAGTGACAGCCTCTCGGCTCACGCTGCAACATATACAGATTTTCATGAGCCCCATGCAGCGGCAGGAGTCATGAGAATCTATGTCTGTTGGTCAAGCGGTTCAGCAGTAAGATCTGTTTAACCCTCTTACCCGGGGCGGTCCGTGGCGCAGTGGTAAAGGCGCCTGCCACCAATGCCGCTAAAGGTGCGAGGTTCGATACCGGGTTCCTCTAGTAAGCGTCACCGTTAATTCGGGCGGACCGTCGTGGGGTTCTTCCTCCGGGTACTCCGGCTCTTCCTCCCCCTCCGTCCACTTTGGTATCGGTTTCCGGCCACTTATTAAATTTCGAAAATAAGCCATAAAAATTTCCGAAACCGCCTCAGTAGCTGAGCTGACCTTTCGCACCACGTGAATGTCCTGTGTTTGTCTTGCACTGTGTTTGCCATTCGCAGAATTGGGTAAAGCGCCTATGTAATAATCGGTATTAGTCTATTACTATTAAGCCCTCGGCCGCATTTCAAAACTTTTGGAGGCGTTGTCCAACGACTACGTACCAGTTGTAGGAGATGGATTGATCATGATAATTCAAGGGTAGTGCCGGATGAGCTTGGCGCCTGAAGGCGCCAAGCTCATCTGGCACTACCCTTGAATTATCACGATCAATCCATCTCCTGCTGCAGGGTCCCGGGGCTAAATGGGTCAAACGAAGCCAGTTCTCTGTCGGGGTCAGCTGGAGGTAAATACTTTGAGCGGCCAAACTCGGACAGTCACGAGTTGGAAATCGTGACGGAGACAGACCGACAACGGATCATAAAAAAGCTCATCACCATGAGAACGGTCAGTCTTCCAGTAAATGTCCCGTCCTCAGACGTCTGACATACATATTTAGACTAGTGGGGTGGGTAATTGAGTGACCCCGGGTTGTGATGTTTCCTATCCCGAAAAACGAGGGCCGGCCCGCCAGCCGAGAAATTTGTCTCAGCCGCCTGCTAGCTCATTACTAAAAAAAAAAAAAAAAAAATCATAAAAGACTAGAGTCAGAATACGCTGGTAGTAATGTTTCACTTCAGTGTAGAGTTAACTCATACAAGGCACCACGCATCAATAGCTGCGAAAGTGTCGTATAGCCTTGCCGACGACACTTCCGCAACTGGGTTGATGCGGAGCGCCTTGAGCGAGTTAACTGATTCGATATGCCGCGTATCCGAATGCGGCACGTCTCGAATGTATTAACCCACACAGAGCACAGAAAGATGCAAATATGGCTGATCCGGCTGTGATAAAATGAAGCATAAATTTCCGTAAGCTTATGCAGATGCTACAGCTACCGAGTATCTTTCATCTTGCATATAGAAACAAATTACAATCTGAGTTTGTCGCATAACAGGTGCGTAAAAGTACGTTTCCATAAGCACGAATCCGATACGAATACTATCCGAACCCGAGGCGGTGATTTTCCGTCAAAAATTGCGTCATTTTCGTTCGAAGCCGGATGTGAATTCGTGCCCGCATCGGGCACTGATATGGAAACACACAAACATGAAAAGGACTCGCACGAACCTTTCGGTTTCGCGGGACCCGCTTCGTATTCGGATCGGGTTCGTATCGGATTCGGGTTTATGGGTTGGCGCCTTAACCCTTATCATTCGGAATACACCAGTGTGTGAAATAAGTTTGACTCTAAATAGTTTAAGGGTAGTTAGGCGCCAAGCTATTCTGGCACCACTGACCCTTGAACTAAAGCCATTGGTTTATATATCCTTATCTGTAAGTACTATAACGTAGCGTGCATATGGCAGTGTACAAATTTGAAGCTTTTAGCCTCAGTATGACTGATATGGGTTAAGAGTGAAGACATAGCCATCAGAAAACACCACCACAGATACTAAATACACACACACACACACACACACACACACACACACACACACACACACACACACACACACACACACACACACACACACGCACACACGCACGCACGCACGCACACCGGCACACACACACACAACCACAACAAACATAAAAAACAACAACGCATCAACAACAATGACAACTAAAAAACCAAACATCAAACAACAACAAAAACAACAAAAATTTAACACAATCCATTAAGGACGTTTTGCCGAATGTCAGCATGAATATTGTTGTTTGACTGTGTGCTATACAGGTTGTACTGGTTTTACTTCAAGTTCGTGTTTCCGGTTCACAAGCACTTGAGTGCCTATGGAGTACAATTCTGACGGTACGGACACACTACGACAAACATGCAGCAGACTCTTCAAACGTCACGAGAAACATTCTTACCGCTCTTCAGAACGCGAAGCAATAACCTGAGGTGAAAACTTGTCTAAGTTCCTATCCTAGTATCCACACGTATCACTTCAAAATAGCTCAGTGAGGAACGCAGAAAGCAGTTGGGTCAGCAAGTGGCATAGATCCTCATGTGACCCCGCTAGCGGCGTCTCATGAAGATCTTTGCCACTTGCAGATGGGTAACGTTCGTAGGACTGTCTCGGTTCAAACAAAATGTCCAAGATTTTCAGTCACTAGAAAGCAATACGTGTGGTGGGTATAGGTTCGTTGAACTCATGACTTCACAGTACGTCATCGTGGAGCCAGGTATGGTTCAGCTCAGGTCGTTCAAGATGCGATGTCTGCTCTCGGAATGGCTCATTACGCGCTACACCCTACGCCTCAGAAGTCCTCCCAGAGTTCCTTTCGCTATCGCGTCAGTATTGGTCTGGTTTACTATGGATCTCTTACGTGCTTTCAACTTTTGAACACGCGTTGCAACTAACTTTTTTATACAGTGCGCAAAAGACCGTCGGGCCTATGTCGGCCGCCGTTGGCCCGCGCACAGGCTTGCGCGGGCCAACGGCGGCCGACATCGACCCGAGGACCGGCTTCGGCGCATTTGGCAGACCTATGTCCTGCGACTGTCGTGACATCCAACTTTGATATTAGCGAAGTTCACTGCATATAGACAATCCGGTTGAACATGACGTGGCCGCCCGAGGGAAGAGGGACGGCAAACAAATAACAAGACGAAAAACTAATAAGAACAAAAGGGAGAAAACCTCAGGAAGATCTTAAATCTGTGGGCATTAGCAGAACATTATGCCGGCGAGCGTAGAACCGGCTAAACAGGGAGACAAGGGAAGATATTTCGAAGAGAAAAAAGTAATGAAAAAAGAAAAAGAAAAGAAAAGAAAAAGAAAAGAAGAAACGAGAAAATATAAGAAAATAAATCAAAAGAATTTTTTTCAAAGAAAAGATAAAAGAAGAAATCCAAAGAAAGAAAAAAGAAAAAAGAAAAGAAAACGAAAACAAAAGGAAAGGAAACATTTGCAAAATCAGCGATCAGAATACGATGCATTTATGTGGAGTCCATGATTCTAGATCTCCTGGCGCTGAAGCGTAAAGGTCCACAATCACAGACAAACACCCATTTCATGAATAAACCGGTTTGTGAATGCAGTTGTGTGTTTGTCTGTGATTTTGGACCTTACGGCGTCAGCCGTAAGGTTTACAATCACAGACCAAGCACACAATCTGCGAATATCGTACAATGAGCAGAACGCTGTGAGGTTTGCGATAACGAGTCTCTAAACATGCCTCGCGTCTCCACCAGCGGTTCCGGTGCCCGAAAATAAACGTAAGAGGCCATCGGCGCAGGTTTGGAAGCGTAGCGATAAACAGGAAAAACAACTTTTCAGCCTGACAGCGGAAACAAAAAAAAAAACCCCACACACATAAACACACACACGCACACGCACACGCACACACACACACACACACACACACACACACACACACACACACACACACACACACGGCACACAAAAAACCCCAATAAAAACCACCAGCAGACGAGAGAAAAATATTAAAACACCAAGAGATAATGAGGTGAAACTGGTAGAACATTAAAAGACAAGCAAGTTTTTTTTTTTTTTTGGTTGAAAACGATCGTGTTGACAGGTGCGTTTCGCAAACAGCAGCTTTATTTCAAGAAAACAAGTTTAGCACATCATTAAAGTGCTGATAAATTGTTTTCTCAATGATCAGCTTATGTTTTAACCCCCTTCACTGCCGAGAAAAAGTGAACGTGACCCAACTGCAAGAGATATAGATCCACATGAGCCCCCGCGAAAACGGGGGCTCACGAGGATCTATATCTCTTGCCGAGTCCAATTTGCATCCACGTTTCTTGGACGGTTTTGGTTTAAGGTCGTTGAACGAAGATTTCAGAAACAAAAATGTACGTACGGTAACAGGGAAGGGGTTAACAATTTGCACGTCGAGATGCGCGTTATAACGGGTACTTACATTTGCAGCCAAACAGATATATATCGTGGCAGTCAGGTGGTCAGATGCTGGCGCTGAGCGCAGCATTGGCACACCTGAACAACTACACACGTGCCGGAGCGTCAGGACGTCGGCTGCGTACGCGCACCTCGCTGCTGCCCACGGGAATAGGCAAAAATAACAACACCTGTTTGTAATTGCCAGAACCAATTATTTTGCAGTGAAAACATCGGGAGATGTAATTATATATTCATTTTTTGTTAAAACAAAAGGCCATCGGGTCGATGTCGGCCGCAGTGGACCCGCGCACATCTGTGCGCGGGCCCACCGCGGCCGACTTCGACCAGATGGCCTTTTACGGTCTGGACATCTTCCTCGCCATTGAAAAACTAAAAATGAAAGAAAAATCTCTGAATTATCACGGTCTCACTGCCAACAACCCAGTCTGTCTGAGATACACAGATATAGATGTTGCCGGGTAGAGACAAATGAGGATCTGTGTCTCTTGCATTTGGGTGTTGTTCAGTGTGTTCCGACAGTGAAGAGGTTATGAAGTAGAAGTATCTTACTTATACTGAGCAGTTTGGAAAAAAATAAACAAATGAGACTAAACCAGACGAGACTGACGTGACGTGACGAGACGAGACTGCCAAGATTGACGAGACGAGACTGACAAGACGAAACGTTAAAGTCTAGGGCTTAACGTCTTTTGCCCACCACGAAGGTGATTTCGAAGACGGGGCACCGCGACTGACAAATTTTGACCCCAGCTGCATTCGAACCCACGATCTTTCGGGCGAGAGTCGAACGCTCAACCACCGAGCCACCCAGCTCGCCCTGACTAGACTCGACGAGACGAGATGAGACGAGACGAGACGACACGCAACGAGACCACACGAATCGAACTGAAAAAAAAATCCGGCCAATGACAAATTTGGCCCCGGCCAGACAATTGTTTTGCTCATCGCGCGCGTAGGGGAGCCGGAACTGAACAACTCTGAAGAAGTTCGATATTTATATGAAACAAAGATATATTCGTCACCGTGGAAAAGGATATAAGAAAGCACACATTCATTCGTCTCTTCGACGCAAAAGTTGCCCACTTCTCCGAAACTGAATCGAAAAATACGCATACACTCACTGCATTAGTGCATTGCTTTTCACGTGCGTCAGTCAGGCCGGCTCCCGACTACAAGACATTTTCCGGCGCGGCGCATCGCCGAACACTGACATTATATCTGCAGGAGGCATAGATCCTCATGAGCCCCTGCACTTTAGGGGCTCATGCGGATCTATGCCTCTTGCATACATTTCTCTATTACATTTATGTTTGTCCTAAGTGGAGCAGCGCGTGGGGTTTTTGGAGTAAGGCTGAACTGGAATCCCGCCAATGCGTCCTAGCTACTTGAGGCGCATACTAGGGAGTACTTGGAGAACACGAGCCTACATAACACAATGTCAGGCACACCTTTTGGTTAGTCTCCCAGAACCCAAACTGCTCACATACATTCACTTGTAAGACACTACATTCGGAATTCGATCGATCAAGCTAGTAGTTCCAGGGTAGTGGAAGATTAGAATGAGGCACTGATCAGCCATTACCGAAAACGTAGATGATCAGTTGTTCACTGATTGAGTTTAGTTGTTTAGCCGTTCGTGCCAAGTGTGTGTGTATATGTAGACTACTATGCAAAGAAAATCCCAAGAAAGAAAGAAACACGCTTAGAAAAGCCAAAATACAACACATCTGTGTCGTAATTTTCTTTTCTAAGTGTATTTCTCCTTGTTCGGCTTTTCTCATGTTTGCATTTTACTTATGATACGCTTTAATTTTTAATTTTCGGTATGACATCATCACGAACGTCATCATTATATTATTATCGTCGTTCTTATTGTCGTCTATCTTCACCTTCTCCTTTCGCACTTAGCACAGATTAAGTCCATAATATTGTCATCATTCTAAATTTGGCCCGGTACAGTGAATCTAGTATTCTAAAGTGTACAAAAATATGTTATGTAAAGCGTTTTACAGACATCGATTTGGGCCGTTTATAATGTAATACATTTTAACACGTGGTATTCGCATCACGTTCAGCACCGTCAGTTGAAATTCTAAAAAGTCTCTCATCCAAAAAGAGACTGCGGATGATAAATATTCGCATAGTTGTTCCCTGTAACGAGTAACACAGAAAGCGAAAGCTACTCGGTCTGACATCGGCTGTCGTTTGCCCGCGACCAGCTGTGCGCGGGCAAACGACGGGCGATGTCGGACCGATGACTCTGTACTTTCTGGGAATGCACACATCGTGCCAGTTCATGCCATCGCGCAACTCGTTCATCGGAAAAGTTAAAGTTTTAGCAGACATCGACACGAGTCAGTTCCATCAATCTGGGTGGCGTCCTCTGATGTCATCTACATACCAGTAGCTGAAGATGGATCGACAATGACAGTTAACTGGGTTAACTGATTAGCTGGGTTAACCCCTTCAGTGCCAGCGATCACGAACTGCACGTCTCCGACAATGAAACCATTACGCACTAACCGAAACTGATTCGCGTGAAAAACATAAAGAACACCGACAAGAGACATTAAAATCTTCATGTTTCCCCCCCCCCACGCCCCCGACTGCGGGGACTCATGAGGGTTTGTGTCTCTTGCAGATGGGTAGCACTCGCCGCGTCCCATCAGTTATGGGGTTAAGGGTAGCGATAGACTAACTTGGCACCTTGGAAAACTAGGGACGTTGCCGCTTGGTGCCTTCCCACCTGCCACCCTACACAGGCACGACTCTTGTCTCCCAATGACCAAGCCTACCGACTCGGCCACACCCTCGACTGGATCATCACCCGCACCTCCGATCAACTCCTCCTCGACTCTGACACCTCTTCTGTGCTTCCTTCCGACCACCTCGCCATTCTCGTCGCCCTCAACCTACCTCCCCCGAAAAAAACCAAGCTCTTTGTCTCTCGTCGCAAACTAAAATCTGTCAACCGAGAGAACTTCTTCGACGAAGCTGTCGACCTTCTCTTGGACCCCGCCTCCTCTCCCGAACTTGCATCCCATTTCGATTCCCCCCTTCGAAAACTTCTAGACACCCATGCCCCTGTCACCACCTGTTCCATACCCAACCGACTCCTCTCCCCCTGGCTCACTGACGACATAGCTGAGGCCAAGCGCGAGCGTCGACAAGCGGAACGCCGCTGGCGCTCATCTGACCTCACCGTTCACAGAGAGATCTTCCAAACCACCAGATCCAAATTCTGCAGAATGATCTCCGACTCCAAACGCAAACACCTTCAAAACCAAATCCTGGAATCCACTTCTTCCAAACCCTCTACGCCACCATGAACACACTCCTAGGCACTTCTAAAGACTCTCCTCTTCCCAACACACACAGCAAAGAAGAACTTCCGTCCGCTTTTTCCTCCTATTTCTCCGACAAAATCCAAACTCTGCGCAACACACTCGACACTCTGCCTTCTCCGCCTTGCCTTCCTGACCCCCCCCCCCCCTTTTCCGGCACTCCCCTCTCGTCCTTCCGCCCCGTCTCTCAGGATGAGGTCCTCAAGACCATAAAGTCCATGCCTTTCAAAACCTGCGAACTAGACCCCCTCCCAGCTTCCCTCTACCGGGACGGCCTCCCAAAACTCTTGCCCTTCATTACCGACATCATCAACACATCTCTAGAGAATGGCTCCGTCCCCGATATCTTCAAGTCCGCCATCGTCCGTCCTCTCCTCAAAAAACACAACCTCGACCCAAACGAACTCAAGAAGTACCGCCCAGTCTCCAATCTCTCTTTCCTGTCCAAGCTTCTTGAGAAGGTTGTCCTCAACCAACTCAACCTCCACCTCGCCGACAACAACCTCCTCAGTCCCTTCCAGTCTGCCTATCGCAAACATCACAGCACTGAAACAGCCCTTCTACATATCCTTAACGACCTGCTTCTCTCCACTGACTCGGGCAACATCTCCCTTCTTACGCTACTCAATCTCTCTGCCGCCTTCGACACCATAGACCACTCTATCCTCCTCCACCGCCTTCACCACTCCTTTGGCATCACTGACTCTGCTCACTCCTGGTTTCTCTCCTACCTCTCCGACAGACAGCAGTCCGTCACCATCGACGGCGTCTCCTCCAACCCAGTCAGGCTCTCCTGCGGTGTTCCACAGGGGTCCGGTCCTGGGCCCGGTCCTTTTCACACTCTACACCTCCCCCCTGTCCAACATCATCCAGTCTCACCACATACACCACCACCTCTACGCTGACGACTCACAACTACTAGACAAAGACAAACTCGACAACACTCAGACACTACTGACTCGCACGGCTGACTGCTATGAAGACGTGAAAAACTGGATGACAGCAAACAAGCTCAAACTGAACGACGACAAAACGGAAGCCTTGCTGGTAGGCACTCGCCAGAAACTTTCCCAGCTCCCTCCCTCTCTCCACCTTCAACTCGACAGCACCCCCATCTCCCTCTCTGACTCGGTCAAGAACCTTGGCGTTATCCTCGATTCCTCTCTTTCTATGACTAGCTTCGTCTCCGCCACGGCCCAGGCATGTTATTTCCACCTCCGCCGCATCAGTCAGATCAGAAAATACCTCACTACCGAAGCTGCCACCAAACTCGCTGTCTCTCTCATCTTATCTCGCATCGACTACTGCAACTCTCTCCTTTCCGGCCTTCCTCACTCCACCACTCTCACTCTCCAGCGCGTCCAGAACAATGCTGCCCGCCACGTCCTCAGGAAGAAAAAATCCGACCACATCACTCCCCTGCTCAAGCTCCTTCACTGGCTCCCCATCCCCCAACGCATCCAATACAAGATTCTGTCTCTCTGCTACAAATCCCTGAACAACTACGCTCCTGCCTATCTCTCCAACTTACTTCACCCCTACACTCCTCCCCGCTCCCTTTGCTCCGCCTCCGACCCTCTCCGCCTCCTCATCCCCCGCACCAAACTCAGCACTTTCGGCCCCCGCTCCTTCTCAGTATACGGTCCATCTATCTGGAACACTCTCCCACTCTCTCTCCGTCAGAAACACTCGCTCTCCTCCTTCCAGTCCGCCCTCAAAGCTCACCTCTTTCAACAGTTCTAGCACTATATCACCACACTCCCCACCCCAAGCTGACCGTCGTAATGTATCTTCACTATTTGTGTTACGTGAGTCATTGTCTAAAGCGTGCGCATGCGTGTGCGAGTTGTGAGTGCGCGCTTAGAGTTATAATTATTATAAGATAAGCGCATTATAAATACCGTAATTATTATTATTATTAAGCAAATCGAACACAGCCCTTACCTTTCCGGCCGATACCCATAAACTATCATGATTGATCATACTTTTTGGTAACGCGTCACGGCTAGACAGGCTAACAGAGATCAAGAAACAATGCCGACGATTGTACTATTTGCACAGGGCCGGAAAGGAATGGAAGATTACTCTACAAAGAGTTTCGCGCCTTTGGTTGGCTTCTATCATTAATAAGATGTAGCATACTCACAGTCAGAACCAATCAGGGGCGTGACACTCCTGGCAGACAAATTTCAATTACACCCTCCTCCCCCCCCCCCCCCTCGTGCTTTCTCTTGCGAATAGCCGTCACGGTCAATTTCATCTTAGGTCGTTCCGTTCCACGTGAGCAGTTTCGTGATGTTAAAAATCGTACTATGGGAAGTTCATCCACCAGTTTACTCAGCTGAATAGCTTTGCAGACGATAAATTTGTACATCACGTCACGTGTCAAGAGGACTTTATCGGAGGGGGGTTCCATAAGAACGTACATCACTTCGAGTGTCATGAAGACATTACTGGAGGGCCGTTCCAAAAGTTCCGGGTGAAGGCCTTTTGTAACCATCTCAGATCCACTGCCGAATAATTTTGTCTGCCGGGGGCACACTGATATGAATGAGGCCCGCAAGAGGCATAGATCCTCATGAGCCCCTGCAACTGCGGGGACTCATGAGGATCTATGCCTCTTGCATTTGAGTGTTGCGTCATCTGTTCCAGCAGCGAATGAGTTTAAAAAAAAAAAAAAAGGACTCTGCAAAAAGAAAAAGAAAAATTGTTGATAAACTACTTACAGTAAACTTCGGATATAACAAATCACGTGTTGTTATATTTGAAGTTGGTTATAAGCGAATTAATATGTCCAGAGAAAGTGTTGCTATATCCGACTTTTGTTAATACGTCCTTGCTATAAGCGAAGTCGTCAGTACATGGAACTGAATGTCACACTGATAAATCACTCAAGCAATGTTCACTGAGATGGCAAAAAGCCCGGCCTTGGTGACTGCCTCACTGGTCTGAGCAGTGTTTATAGCTTACGCAAGACTAGACTAAACCTCTAAGTTAGCGCAATCTCAGTATTTTCACCGAGAGTTCGTCGAGCACGCCGCGCGTGGATAAGACTCTTCTCCGCCTGCGGAACTAATAGATAAACCTAATGAAACCAGCGAGAAACATAACTCCTTAAAAGCCGGCCGTATTCCGTGTAATAGGTCATAATAGCGTTTCCCTGTGGAAGCCCCGGTTTATGGCGGGCTTTAAACCATTACATCCTGACGCTCATTTGGCACATTTTCTTATTGTCATAAGAAGGCCGCATTACAGATTAGAAGACAGATCAACCATTTAATTTCAAGGGTGGTGCCAGAATAGCTTGGCGCCTTGGGCGCCAAGCTATTCTGGCACCACCCTTGAACTTTATAGGCAATGTGATGAAGCTCTATGCTCACACATTAGGTTAAATACGGTACGGTTGTTGTTAACGGTTGTTTGTGCCGATAGTCCGTGGGGCCTGCTGTCCACGGGAAATCTGTAAGACATGGTTAGCACGGGATTTTTAGTGAGTTCTGTTTAGTGAGTTCTAGGCGGAAGCTGTGTCTGTCAGAGGTCTAGATCGGTAGTACGGGCTGTCTGTCTTGTCGTATGGAACGGTTGTGTTTGAGATACCTAGCCCGTATTCCAAGACTCTGAAGCCTAGATTTCAGGTATGTTTCTATATATGTAGTATTGATAGTTGCTTAGTTAAAGACAGTATGCGTTGCTAAGAGTTATTTGCTTGTATAGTGTTGACCGGTTTTGGTTCAGTTATGTTGGTTTAGAATTCAGTGAAGTAACCGGTGTTTTTGGTATACAGTTATTTACCTAGATGGATAACTAAAAGAATGTGAGGTGTGTATGTCTAAGTCGCCATGAAGGTAGTACGTGGATGGTTAAGCATAGTCTTTTCCAGTGTATAGAGTAGTGTATAGCAAGAGTGTTAGGCTATAGTCTGTTTCAAGATAGTGACAGAGATATGGGGTGTTACGGAAGTAGACAGTTTATGAAGCACGTGTGTGTGTGTGTGAATGAACGTGTGAGTTATTTGTATCAGCCAGGTTACGTGACGTTTCTCATTATCCAATATGTGGTGCGTTTAGCAAGTGTTACGTTGGGACTTTTGTTGTCTATTCAGAATTCTTGTAAAGAGTGGAACGACGGACGCCGAGACGTCGAGTCACAGGTGGGACCTAACGTGAGGTCATCCCTCCAGCTCTTCACTGAGAGTGAGTCTGACCGGGACCAAGACACCCGAGTCAAAGCGAGAACTGCGCTACCGTACGAGAACGAGGACGTCCGTGCCAAAGAGACAGGACGGCAAGAAGAAGCGTACGACGAAGGACTTTCACGTCTAGACGTGAGAAGGACCAACGTAACCAGGCAATAACATCAAACAGGTTGGAGACAGTGTGAAACTAAAACCTAGCCTGGCAAAGATATTGTGATGTGTATGTGATGTATATAGCTTGATAGTGTGAGCGTTTTTTTGTTGTTGTATATTTATATTGTATAAAGTCACTTTAGAAAGGGAACCCGTGTGTTTGTTTTACCGCATGAATTCGCCCGTCTGAGTAAGTGGCGGTGTATGCGTCTGTTGCGTGAGAGTCTGTACGTGCGACTGTGGGCAAGTCTGCGTGCGTTACAGGCAAATCAATTTCATGCAATAGTGTATCAGGATGAAAAGGGTTGACGCAACGCATTAGTTTGGAAGGGGTGGGGGGGGGGGGGGGGGGGGGCGTGGAGGTGAGGACGTGGAGGCCGGGGAATTGGTGGGGTGGGGATAGATGCATATCGGAGCTGACTGGCTGGAATTTCGATATTTTAACACTTGTAAATTAGTGGCAGGTGTGGACTCACACCACGGCCCAGACTAATATGATATACTAACTCTTGAATGCCGATTTGCTTGTCTTTTTTTTTTTTTCTCGTAAAAGATAGTAGCAAGGACAAGAAAAGCACTGTCAATGTGAAAGGGTTAACTCATTCGAGACTTGCCGTATGCGGCACGTCTCGAATGAGTTAACACACAGCACTGTCATCTGAACAGAAGGGTTCTCGTACAGAAATGTCAAGCTAAAAGTGTTAGTACACGGTACTGCCAGTCTGAAAGGGTTAACACACAGCATTGCCAGTTTGAAAGGGTTAACACGCAGCATTGCCACTGAAATGGTTAAACGCACAGCACTGTCAATCTGAAAGGGTTAACACACAAAGCTTAAAGGGTTAAGACAAACGGCATCGTCAATCTGAAAGGGTTAAAAAAAAGAACACTGTCATTTGAAAGTGTAACACAACATTCACGTTAATCTGAAAGGGTTAACACAACTAACCAACCGAAACGATTATCTCATTAAAGGGTCTCGTATCAACAGCTACAGGCAACGTTACACGGCACTTCTGCAACTACTGATGCGGGGCGCCTTATTTGAATCAGCACACATCATTATATCTGAAAAAGGGTCACCACACAACATTGTCAGCATGAAAGAGTCAACACAGCATCGTCAGTCTGAAAGGGTTAACACAACACTGAGACCTGAACGGGTTAACTCAGTCAAGGTGTCCCGCATCCACAGCTGCGGGTTCCTAGAATGAGTCAACGCACACGGCATCGTCAATCAGTCAAATTCTTGTTTTCTCTTCGAGAGCTGAGAGGGCGTTGAGTGATGGTTCTGATGGCTGTGAACCTCTCGTCTCAGTTCAGATGGTAATGACTCGAAGACGTTAGGGACGCGGGATATTTTAGCGGCTCGCCGGAAAACGCATTCTGCGGTAATGTATGGCAGGGCGCTCAGGTACAGACCTATTTCACACTGAATGAAATGGATGAAGGAATTATTCCGCACATGTTGATTCTGTCATGTTTTTGTGCTACAAAATATCAGGAGTTCAGGATATACGTCGATTCGTCACGCATTTCTTCCGGGCTCTGACGTCATCATATTCAGAGTGAAGATGCTCGGCAGATTGCCACACGTTCTTTTTTTAAATTTTTGTTTCGTTTTGGTCGTGCGTCATTTCCGGTCTATGATGTTATGATTTTTGGGGATGTCACACCATAAATGCAACAAATTTACAGATAAATCAGTTGGTCGCTCAGGGATTCCGGTGCCCGACCTCATCATCGTTGTTAATGCAGTTGAATGACGTAAAATGTCTCTTCAATTTACATGACTTTCTTTACGTGAAATGTAATAAGAAACCTTTTTTTTCCCGAAATTTGATTAAAAAAGTAGAACGGGCATTGCATGTTAAAAACTGGAAGAAATGTTGAAGTCGGAAAACCTACAAGATCGGAAACTCATTTTTCTGTAATTTTCCTCTCCGCAGTTTGAAACTGTGACTCTTGTCAAGGACTTACATTCCGAGTGCTTAAAAGGCCATCGGGCCGACGTTGGCTGCTGTCGGCCCGTCAATCTTTTACGCACTGGCCGGTCCACGTCAAAAAATGTTTTTTTTGCCGTAGCGACAGAGGTTTTGCCAGTACGTGGAGCACTGCACAGTCTGCTCCAAGCCACAGACAGTTTTTATGTGTCTGAGAGCAAGTTGCTTCACGGCCTACTTGAACTGCTAAAACATTGTCGATACAACAGCTTATCAATGTTGTCTTGCTTAGACTAAGACTTGTTTGCCCTTCTTTTCACAGTCCTTGTGAGTAAGTACACGCAACAGAGATTTTCTACTGGCCTTTGTGTTTAACGGAAGAACTCTTCTAGATGCAAAGAAACAGAAGAAAAAAAGAGAGCAGAAAGGTCTTTCATTTTACGACATTGAAAATTTACACGTTAGCCCTTTGTCCATCATTATTGTAAGACATACTACAAGTCTTTCATTTTATGGCATTGAGACTTTACACGTTAGCCCTTTGTCCATCATTATTGTAAGACATACTACAAGTCTTTCATTTTATGGCATTGAGACTTTACACGTTAGCCCTTTGTCCATCATTATTGTAAGACATACTACAAGTCTTTCATTTTATGGCATTGAGACTTTACACGTTTGCCCTTTGTCCATCATTATTGTAAGACATACTACAAGTCTTTCATTTTATGGCATTGAGACTTTACACGTTTGCCCTTTGTCCATCATTATTGTAAGACATACTACAAGTCTTTCATTTTATGGCATTGAGACTTTACACGTTAGCCCTTTGTCCATCATTATTGTAAGACATACTACAAGTCTTTCATTTTATGGCATTGAGACTTTACACGTTTGCCCTTTGTCCATCATTATTGTAAGACATACTACAAGTCTTTCATTTTATGGCATTGAGACTTTACACGTTAGCCCTTTGTCCATCATTATTGTAAGACATACTACAAGTCTTTCATTTTATGACATTCAAACGTTACAAGTTAGCCCTTGTGTCCAGCATTATTGAAAGACTAGGAATATTTATAAACTAGATACTGTAAACCAGTAACCCTTCATTCCCTCGAGCAGGTCGCTTTGATGTGTCGTTATACGGCCTTGATGCTTATCGTAACACACAGAGCAGGAAGACGTATCAACTTGCCCTACATGTTTATTTTTATTCTCGGGTTCTTTCATCTGTGAATTCTTTCTGCAAGAGGCGTATATCGTCATGAGCCCCCGTCAGGGGGCTCATGAGGATCTATGCCTCTTGCAGACACTGACCTCATGTCTCCACGAGGACCAAGAGCTGCGTCAACTCTAGATTAACTTCTGTGTTCCTCAGCTAAAACAGATCATGGCTTTCTGCGTCCCACTAAGGTATCACTGATGCAAATTAAGCAGTTTCTCATGCAGATTATGCTATCAGGGTGGCAATGAAAAACGTTTAACCATAAGCCGCAAGATTATCAAGTTTGGACGTGACGTGAATAAACAACAGCGGACTTTTTAGACCCTGTGTGTAAACAGAAGCCGCGCAATTTATCAGCAGTGAAAGATACGTTGCAATGAGAGGCTGTTTCTACGTTTCAGCAAATTGAAAGTTTTTGCGAAACATAGAACAGCAAGTTGCATACTGACAGCTGAAAACCATCTGGCGCCATGGCCTTGCCGATGCTAGCCAGTAAGCCGCCGTTGGTCGCAGTGCGGGCCCGCGCACTGTCGTGCGCGAGCCCATTGTGACTGACGTCGGCCCAAGGACCTTTGCTTACTGGGTACCTGCATTTGGGGGGGGGGGGGGGTAACTGCAGTGTCTGGTTAACCCTGTGACTCCCAGAACTAAAAGACTTCCATTCTACGGAAAGGAAGGCAATTTGTCCTGGGAATCAGGAAATTATCTTGGCGTCTTGTAAGGTGCCAAGCTAATCAGGTAATACATCTAAGCCATCCCGGTCTAGCCATCTGACCCGATATGTACGTAGCGCTCAGCGCGCGACTGAATCTGTGATTTAGAGATACGTCAAATATGAGTTTTCCGGCCTCTGCAAGGTTTTGCATTATCTACCCCACTGAAGAAAGTTACCTAGAAGAGCGGGCAGAAGCCAGAAGAGTTCTAGTCTTCGACAGTATAGCAAGCCACGTATGTATTCTGTCTAGTCTATCATATGCGTCATTAAATCTTTTCATTTGAGGTAACGCCGCCATAGTCTTTGGTGCAAGCACGGTGTGCATCCGTCCGCACATCCATCCGTCCATTTATCCATCAGGCAGGCAGTCCCATGAAACAGAAAGGTAACGGCAGCCCCCCCTCCCCACCCCCACCCCCCCGACGCCCTCAACCCCCCCTTCCACCCCCGCCCTTAGTGATCAGATACAACAGGCCGTACAGGAACAATATTGTTTGGTCTTCGGTGGTCCGCTTCCCCCCTCCCCCCGCCTCCCCCTCCCCCCTTTTTGTTCCTATCTGTGGTGTCTCACGCTTGGTTGAACTGATATTCCTCCTAGAAAGCACGGTAAACGTATCCAAAGTCAGGGATCTCGGCGGAACAGGCGCGTGCCAAATCGACGTCGCTCAGCGTGTGAGAATAGCTAGGCTTCTATCTCTGGCACCTCGCGCATCGCTGAATCTTAGCCCCACAATGGTTGTCTCCGGTAGCGAATTGAGGAAGACAACCCGATGTGTCTTACCTCTTGAAGTAGAAAAGCATCGAAACTCAATCACAGGATCTTGATAAAGTCACGGTCTGTGATAACTTACCGTGCCCGCTTCCAACTGAGACACACGGCCGGATATGAATGAACCACAAGAGGCATAAATCTTCACTGATGAGCCCCCGCAATTGCGGGGGCTCATGAAGATCTATGCCTCTTGCAGTTGAACGGTGTCTGCAGAAAAGTGGTTAAACGTGATGCTAGATTGCCGGCTAGACTTTCCGACGTGTAAATGCCACGAGACCGCAGTTTTGTGACTAATCGAACCCATCTCGCGATCCGGACAAGGCTTTAGTGTACCACAGCCAAAATAAACACTGTGGAGACAGTTCTGCCTTCTTGAGGGAAGAAGAAAGTAAGTCCATTTCTGTGAAAAGCGCGATTTTCATTGTATTACGATGAAAATCGTGCTTTTCGAGAACAATGAGCTTATTGCCTTGTGCCTTCTGGGTGCAGCTGGATGAGAACCTTCACTGAAAGTCAGACAGACGCGGTGACGTAAAAGAGGCAACTCAATCACCACGCACATACTGACATAATACTCTAAATATGACGTCATTCACAACATGCGCGCATCTTCAGGAGGAATAGATCCTCATGCGCCCTCCAGGATATGTTTGGAGCGCGCGCGCGCGCGCGCACGCACACACACACACACATCGACGCGCTTTCAGAAGAGCAGGTGACCAGTGCACTTAGTATATCATGTAGCTAGGTGAAGTCAACCTGTTTTCACACAAATTATAGCAAGATTGAAATTGTACCGTGAAGTTCTAGTTTTTTCACCTTTTTTCAAGCCTATGAAGCGAAAGTGAAACTCATATCACGTAAAATATAAAATTACGTAAAAACTAAAACTTACGTCATGACAAATGACGTTTGACAAATCAATGACGCATATGTCCTGCGCCCCTTATAGAACTCACTGACGCATTGGCAGATCTGTGAGGCTTTTTCAATAGGAGATAATTCAACATCAGAATCAGGCCAAAGACAAAAGGTAGAGACTATTGACAGCGAGGGCAGCTCAAATACAGAAGGGATTTTGTGGGTTATAGTTCATCTCATCTTGTTATATTAGTTGTAAAGAGTGTCAACATTAAACTCTATCGGAAGACAGAGAATTTGACTATTGTGTTTTTTGTTGTGCAAACCACAGGCACAAGCTCTCTAGTTACTACTACCCGTGTTAGGTGAGCAATGACCTAACCGGCTGATCCGGAGCCTGTGGTGCAACGACAAATATTATCCCAAGAAAATGAAATGCGGTACGTTCAGCGAGGAGGTGTGTCCTTGTTTTTACAACGCACTTCTCGCGATGAAAAAATAATGCCAGTTTACACAGCCGAGTGTTGAAGCGGTCCCAAAGGACAATATAAAATGACACAGACCAGACAACGCCGGATGACCTCCATCAGAAGAAAGCAGCTATGAATGCGGGAAGCAAGAGGCGTCGACCCTCATGAGCCCCCGCACCTGCGGGGGCTCATGAGGATCGGCGACTCTTGCAGCTTTGACATTTTCACCAGGCCTGTCGGAAAGAAAAAAATCGGAAATGTTAAAAAATACACCAAGGGACATCCCCAGTAAGCGAACGGCTTTCGGGCCGAAGTAGGCCGTTGTTGGCCAACGTGACGATTGACTTCGGCCCGAGGACCGTTGCTTACTGGGATTTTTAAAATATTCTTTTTACATCAGACCAAGCTTAATCAATCCCTTGACAGCGATCATGGTGAGATGGAAAGCTTGTTGCGAAAAGGAAATGCAAATAGATAAGATAATAGATGTGGTTAAATTGGAACTGATGAAACCGGTCAAATGGCAGCGAACTGGGGCCACATTTGCAAAAAGAAAAAAGACGGCGAGATTAAGCTTTATTAAGATCTAGATGCCGATTCGGTTCGTAAAACTTACGAAGTTTTCTTCGAAAGCTGTCCTTAAATGGTCGAATTTAAGTAAAAGTCGGACACACCATTTTTTTTTTAGGGGTTCCGACAGCACTTAAAAAAAAAAAAAAATCAAATTACATTTCTGATTACAGAGAAATCCCTTCTTTCACAACACTTAGGCATTTTTTTTTCAGCACGAGTCACAGAATCTACTTCCATTTTCATAAATCGATGTCTCTGTGACATGAGGAGCAATCCGGCGTTTTATGGAGGATTAGCTCATTTGAGACGTGCCGCATCCGGACAGGCGGCTTTAGGCCGCGTGTCCGGATGCGGCAAGTTTCGAATGAGTTAATAGACAAAGTCATAAATAAGAAATCAGTAAAAAAAAAAAAAAAAATTGTTACACTCTTTGAATTAAATGGGCGGACAAAGATGCGATATATCGCATGTTTGCCCGCCCATTTAATTCAATCTGCGAAAACCCTCCATTGGAAATGACAGGATCGGAAAATAATAACTGGCTCTGCTCCCACAGTCCCACCTTTCGCCGCTGAGAAAAACTGACCGCACACCACCCACCACAAGAGACATAGATCCTCATGAACCCTACACTACAAGAGTCATAGATCCTCATGAGCCCCCGCATCTGCATCTGCGGGGGCTCATGAGGATCTATGTTTCTTGTTGAAACCACTTTGTATCTAGGATAATTGACGATTTCAGAAGTGGGTCCAAATTGCTTGTGTTTCGACGAAATGGGAGGATAAAAGTCGGGACATACACCAAATTGCACGCGTTTCTACCAAAGCCGTGAATTCAATGCCCGGGCAAACATGTGATATCCAATGTTTTGTCCGGGCTTTTAAATCTCTGTTTTCGTCGAAACACGTGCAATTTTAACCTTCTTTTGATTTCCGAAATGTTCTTCTTGGATCTGCGACCGCTGACACTGAGTAGGGGAGGGGGGGGGAGGGGGGGGGTAGAGGGGGGTAGGAACAAGGCAATGTAATGTTTATTTAAGGTCCAAAATCATAGACAATCACGAAATATGTGCTCTGGTATGTGATTTTAGACCTTACGCCTCAGGAACAATATTATTATCCACCAAAATGGCAGTGCATGTCAACAGCAAGCTATGTCAAAAGTAAGACGATGCACAAATATGCCAGCAATATATACTACATGTTTGGCTGCTCCGTGTGGTGTCAGTTGGCACACACTTCAGAGATGGCATGTTTTCGCGAACAACAGCCACCAGGCCTGTGGCAACCGAGGCAGGAGTAGATCATCGGGCCGAGTTAGGCAGGCCAATTGCTCGCCGCCTTCCTCGGCCCGATCACCTGTTGCTTACTAAACAAAACGGGTAACAATTTATTTATCAAACACTCGCACGCATTAATACGTGACCACGTGACGGGTACGTGTTATTTGCCCACCCCCAAGTCAGTAAACGTCACCCGAGTGCCAGAATCACCTCCTGCAGAGCAGAACCCAGCGGAGAAAGAAACACGCTTAGAAAGGACAGTCACAGTACAACAAATAGATCCCTATAAATTGACTGCTACTGACGATACCGTTCGACAGAAAAAAAGAAACGCATAGTTGCGCATCTTTTTTTCTGCCGAACAAGACGTCGGTAGAAGTTAAGGGTTAAAACTCTTTCATAGCCAGTGGAACTGAGCAGATTGTGTTTTCGCAGTCACTGAAAAATCAACATCAAGCGGATCCCCCGGCCGCGAAAGGAACATGGATTCAATTAAGTGGTTTCAGCAAGAGGCATAGATCCTCATGAGCCCCCGCAATTGCGGGGGCTCATGAGGATCTATACCTCTTGCAGATGGGCGGTGTTCTATTTTTTCCGGCAGTGAAGGGGTTAAGGACTGACACGTACAATTTTCGCATCATAAAGTACCCCCCTGCGTGACGGATTAATTCATGAGTGGTGCCTCCAAAGGATGGATCGTTAGTGACGATCGTGATAACCTAAGTGCAGTACCTCGGTGTATTTATTATAGGGCTTGGCTTTTTGTGGATTTGTTTGAAACTTATCAGAAAATTGATCAAACGGTGCCGAGGGGGCTGGGGGGTGGGGGTGGGGGTGGGGGCGGGGGGTGGGGTGGGGGGGGGGGGGTGAGGTGCGGTGGTGGGTGTGTTGAGTGGATGGGTTGGAGGTGGATGGAGAAATACATAAACAGCCAATGTTTCATCTTCACTGTTTCGCCGTCCATTCCGTATTACATGTACCACTACTTGCACAATATTGTCACGCTACATGACGCTCGAGCTTAAAATCGGACAAACAGTGGTGCATGTTCACGGACCGCTCGATCAGACTTGGCGCCAATACTGACATCAAAGGCGATGTTAACAATGGCAGAAACAAAGCTGTCCAGGCACTACCTTTGACCTATCACTGTCATATCAACTCGCGTGTCTTGAAATTGGGACTTAGCAGATCATTAACCCTTTTAGCCCCGGGATCCTGCAGCAGGAGATGGATTGACCATGATAATTCAAGGGTAGTGCCGGACGAGCTTGGCACCACCCTTGACTTATCATGATCAATCCATCTCCTACAATTGGTACATAGTTGTTAGACAACAACTCCACAATTTGAAAAATGGAACCTTGGGGCTAAAAGTGTTAAAACAACCCTGTCAGTTGATTAACCTCTTAACTGCCGGGGCAAGGCGAACGCTACCCAGCTGCAAGAGACATAAACCCTCATGAGCCCCCGCATCGCGGGGGCTCATGAGGGTTTATGTCTCTTGTTTGTCCTGTGTTCTTTAACCCCACGTTTGGTCACAGTTACATCTGTGTTCTTCACGGGAATGTCGGTCTGCGTGTGTAAACGCTCCAGACGCGCAAATTTTGTGATCGCTCTCGGGTAGTGACGGGGTAAAAAAACAAAACAACAACAATAATGTAGTCTCTCGCAGCTGAAAGGTTGTAAGAGTTATTCGTGGCCAATGCTGAAAGCCGACACATACGCGCCATTAGCCGGTGAGGTTTCGTTTGAGACGAACGACTCGCAACAACGAATGAGCGCAAAATCACGGCGGAGACTGAGGCGACGCCTCAAACATCTCCAAGAGGCATAGATCCTCACGCGCCCGGAGGGCTCGTCAGGATCTATGCCTCTTGGAGATGTTTGGAGTGTTGTCTATGCTTATGGAACAAGCTGATTGGCTGTGAAAGATAAAGGGATACCATTTAAAAGTGAGGCTTCGTTTGCTACGAACGACTCCCAACTACGAAGGAGAGCGAAATCACGGCGGATAATCAGCTTGTTCCATAAACATAGACAGCACTCCAAACATCTCCAAGAGTTCACCCTTTACAGCCGTCACTTGCGTGCTACCTACGCCAGTTCACCTCGCCCAGAAACGGACTGACCAGAAGAAGGCGGGGGTATCTGAAAAGTAGTGCCGGCATGACTAGTTTTGGCACACGCCCAGCCAGAGATGATATAATTGAGGTTGATTGTATCAGAAAACACACGCCCCTGCGGTGCATCAAAGCGGAACCCGTGTACGCCATCACATGCGCTATTCGTTTTGCTTATTTATTCTGTGCGATTTCACATTAATCTTCCGCGAAAGCAAACCCATCCATCAGTCTGTGTCTATACGGACGACCTGGCCCGACATTCTTGACGTTACAGCCGTAATTCTCCGAGGGGCCATTTTTAATGGGTGAGCTTAGTCCTGTGCCAGCCACTAAGCAACTCGAAAAGTCTTCAAACCAGAAGACCTCACTTGAACCAGGGCCGCTCAGCTGCATAAGTGAGCTTAGTCCTGCGCCAGCCACTAAGCAAGGTGCTCCGCTGTAGCGGAGCACCTTGCTTAGTGGCTGGCGCAGGACTAAGCTCACTCACGCAACTGATCAGCGGCATGGCACTGAACCCGCCTGGACATAGCCACGAGCAACAACCAACAGCAAGAGAGCTAAATGAACGGGGCTCATGAGGTTATATGGTTATTGCTAAATCCATTTTACATCCGTGACGCCGCTTGGACGTTTTCAGTTTACTGGACGTTGAATTCGGAATGATGCTTTCGGGGACATAATCTCAATAGACAAAGGTCGGCTTTGGACAGACGTCGACCGCAGCGGGACCGCGCACGACTGTGCGCGGGGTCATTAAGGCCGACGGCGGCCAGAAGGTCGTTTGATTACTGAATATTGCCTCGGTCAATGGCAGTGAAGGGGTCAAGAGGTTGCAGTCTAAGCGCTGGCATGTACATGCTGCTATCATGGCTGCCATCTCTATGTTATTAGTTACGGCATATCTGTCTCATATCTGTCTCAGTCACATACAGTTCAGCGCGCATAGTGTTCTGCCTGCAAGCCACCACTAGCAGACGCTATGAATAACCCAACCAAGAAAGAAATACGCTGAGAAAAGACAGTTACAAAACACAATTTATTAACATTTCAAAATAGACAAACAAACACGTATACAATTCGCCGGTTACCTTGTCAGTAAAAAGAAGCTAAACAGCTTCTTTTGCCAATAAATTGATAATAATGAATATTAATAAATTGTGCTGTAATTGTCTTTTCTAAGCGTGCTTCTCTCTTTGTTATGTAGTTCTCTGCATTTTACACGTGTGGCAGTAATCCTTTTGGTCTGGATTTAGTACACGCCTGTCTACAGGTCAAAATTAAAAGTAGAAGGCAAGAAAATAGTCCCTCCGCGATCACCCTGTGTGCAAGAGGTAACGGAAATAGGAACTGGACAGACAGAATAGGAAATGGACAGCCAGAATAGGAATTGGACAGCCAGAATAGGAATTGAACAGACAGAATAAGAATTGGACAGCCAGAATAGGAATTAGACAGCCACAATAGGAATTGGACAGAAAATAGGAATTGGACAGCCAGACTATAGGAATTGGAGAGACAGAATATTAATTGGACAGACAGAACAGGAATTGGACAGCCGGAATAGGAATTGGACAGACAGAATAGGGATTGGATTGTCAGAATAGGAATTGGACAGACGGCATAACAGTCAAGTGTGCAGTTCTACATGTTGACGTTATCGCCTTTTCCCGTTTGAATCTGTTCAAATAGACGACCTTGTCGGAATGCAGACTGACATGCGTGTAAAATGAATAGAAAACACTATCACAGGAAGAAACACGCTTAACCCACAAAGCCCTGAAAGGCTACGAAGGATGTGGATCGACCATGATATTTCAAGGTTAGTGTCAGAATAGCTTGGCGCCTCTCAGCGCCAAGCTATTCTGACACCAGCCTTGAAATATCATGGTCGATATGTCTCCAGAACTGTGATAATTACGACGCAATATATTACATTTTCGAGTTAAAGTTGAAAATGTAAAAAAAAAAAATCTTTTTGTTGTAACTGTTTTCTAAACGTGTTTCTTTCATTGTTTTCTTGACCTTGTCTGTGCCAGCGAACCTGAGACCATGGTAATTCCGCTCATTGTTACGTGGTGGAGTTGTAGTCGAAGCCGGTATGATAAACACACCAGACACACACGCACGTAGAGTTCTTTTAAATAGACCTCATTCAGCTGCAATCCGCCAACCGTGGCTTAAGGATGTAGACCGAAACTGGAGTAACAGTTCCAACAATATTTAATTCAGCGATGCGATATCCACACAGTAATGCACTCTCAAATGCACAAACTACTGAATACAAAGTCTCTTCTGCTATGTCCGTACTACGACTCAAAGTTTCTCATACACAGCGTCTCTCGCAATAAACTGCGTATCTCTACAACTGACAAAGCAAGACAATGTACTAACCGGGGCTTTCCCAGCGCCCTCCTTATATACACTATCAAAGTCTAGAATCTTCTACGGAAATCATGAACTCAAACAACCAGAACGAAACGCGCAGCCGAAACTCATTAACATGAACTTTCCAGAAACAATATAACAGGCTACAAAAATACGGCTGCTCACTTCAGCTCTAAATTCTAGCATATAATAAAGACACATAAAAGTATGGTATCCCTATCTATGATAGCTCAAAAAGGTACGAGAACATTCACCAAACAAAATAAAAGCTGCTCACTTCACGCGCACAGGAAAACAAAAAGTAACGAGAATGTTGTGATGTCACCTAATCGACGTGACACTTACGAGGCCACCAGACAGTGCGACCTGTCTACAACGTTCCGGACTAAACTTAACAAAACGAAATCGGCTCTACTCACGAACAAAAGAAAATCTTACTAAAAAGGTACGAAATCATAACCATGATAGCTCAAATAAACAACATATCGCTACCTACGAACAACACATGTACGCTCTCACAGGATAACACAACCACAATCGTAACACTCATTTTCACGGGAGTTGCTGTTGCCCGACGTTAGGAGTATGTTTGCTATAGCATAAGAGTGCGAAACAACTGGCTGTTCAATCGGCAGCTGTCCACTGGGCTGCAAAGTCACGTCTCCACGTGGTCAGCGTGATTGATAGGGCTTACCTCGAAAAGGTGGTCTGTTCATAGTTAACTCTTTCCATCCTAATACACTATAGTTACACTCTGAATTTGACTGATAGTTTAAGGGTAGTGCCAGAATAGCTTGGCGCCTAGTGAGGCGCCAAGCTATTCTGGCACCACCCTAGAATTAAACTATCTCCTAATCTGTAATGTTGTCTTCACGGAAAACACGCAAATTTTGATCAGTTTCAGCCTCAGACTATAATGGGTTAATAAGCGAGTTAAAGTGAGAAATGTCTTCGTTGTCGCGACCTACAATATCTTTCGACGTCATTCTTTGCGTCACACACACCAAAGTCCGGATTTTCAACTCCAACGTAAAAGCAGTTCTCCTATATGGAGCAGAGACTTGGAGATTGACAAAAACCACAGTCAACAGAGTACAGACCTTCATAAACAGTTGCCTTAGAAGAATTTTGAAAATCCACTGGCCAGAGAAGATCAGCAACCTCAGACTGGGAGAGAACAGAGCAGATAACAGCAGAGAATGAAATTGGGCGAAGAAGATGGGGATGGATTGGTCACAGTCTGAGAAAGCCAGCTTCCAGTACCACTAGGCAGGCATTGTCATGGAACCCCCAGGAAAAGAGGAAAAGAGGTAGGCCGAGAAACTCCTGGCGTCGAGACCTCCAAGCAGACATCAAGAGACTGGGAACCACCTGGAGTAAAATCGAATGAGAAGCACAGGACAGGAGTCGCTGGAGGTCTCTCATCGACGGCCTATACCCGGGTAGGGGTGACAGGCGTAAGTCATTCTTTGCAATTTTCTTCATTATTGTTCCAAAATACAACATTTCTCTTGGATTCGTAGCCTGGAGTGACGTGATACTCAAAATAACGTAAACAATATCAGCTACGCCTCGCTTTAAATTTGTGATTCACAAATCGGAAGCGAGGCTTGTTGTGACCTCCACCTCATGAATATTCGAAAGATTATTAAACAAGGACACCATCCCGTAATGACGCTCTGCGTGAGGTGCAGACAACTCTTGCGTTTCCCTCGCCCCTGCGGTCTATTCACAGTGTTACAATTGTGGTTGTGTTGTCCTGTGAGAGCATGGCATACATGTGTTGGTCGTGGGAAACGATCCGATATTTATTTGAGCTATCATGGTTATGATTCACGTATCTTTTTAAGTAACATTTTTTTTTTCGGTCGCGCAGAGCGGATTTCACTTCGTTATGATACGCTAAGTTTAGTCCAGAACGTTCTAGAAAGGTCGCACTGTCTAGTGACCTCGTATGTGTGACGTCGGGTAGTTGGCGACAGTTCGCAACATTTTGTTTTTCTGTGCGCGTGAATTGAGCAGCCTTTTTTGTGTTTTGTGAAAGGTCGAGAATCTTCTAGAGCGGATATGCAAGGTCGTGATACGGCTACCATACTTTTATGTGACTTTATTATACATTAGGATTTAGAGCTGAAATGAGCAGCCGAGTTTTTGTAGCCTATTTTAGTGATTCCAGAAAATTCTTATTTATGAGTTTCGGTTGCGTGTTTCGTTCTGATTGGTTGCGTTGTATGATTTTCGTAGATGATTCTGGAAATTGGTAGTATATATATAGAGGGCGCTAGGAAAGCACGTTCGTACATTGTCTTGCATTGTCAGTGGTAGAGACACGCAGTTTATCTTAGGTACGTGGCCCGTATAGGGTGTATATTGTGTGAGACGCTGTGTATGAGAAACTTTGTGTCGGAGTGTGGACATTGCAGAAGAGACTGTATCAGTGTTAGTGCATTTGGAACTGCATTGTGTGGAGATCGCATCGCTGAATTAAAATATTGTTGGAACTGTTGTGACTCCAGTATTGTCTACATCCTTAAGCCACGTGTGATGGATTGCAGCTGAATGAAGTTTATTTAAAAGAACCTTACGTGCGTGCGTCTGGTGTGTTTATACGACTACAACTCCACCACGTAACACACAGCGAAGAACAGAATTGAATCAAAGCATAAGAGAGTTTGTAAATGTTGGCTCCAACATCCCCCCTCCTTTTTCATGGCGCTGTTCTTCAGACACTAATTAGAGAGACCACACAGAACGTAGGCCTATAGCCCATAGGGCTTGGCTTTTTGTTGTTGTTTGCAACATGTCACAAGCCTATTAGCGTCTTCACCGTTTCACCTTTTAGCGATGCATAGAAAAAGCCGAGGTGCATCGGAATAACGACTGAGCAAGAGGCAGTAACTACCCACTTAGCAAAGATCCTCGGGCCGACGTTGGTCCGAGGACTTTGATTACTGGGTGCAGGATCCACCCCAAGATTATGTCATGTTCAGATTGAAATCGGGACAAGGCGCTTCAAACAGGACGTAAGGAGTTTACATGCATGGTGTCACACCAAAGAGTGTTTGCTAATTAGCGGCGCGCGTCACTTGAAAGCACGTTCCTCCTCAATGCAACTCAGTAAGCGAGAGGTCCTCGGTCCGACGTAGGCCGAATCTGGCCGGCCCACAGCCAACCGCTTGCGCAATGGGAACGTTTTCCGCCACGTTTCGTGCGTTACCTCTTCCATCACTCTAGCGTTCTAATCATTCACATCTGTTAAAAACCACCGCAAGATGGCTCGACCACACCAGAGTTATTCATAGACTCTGAATCAGGCTAAAGGCAGTTGGTTGCCGCGCGTCTTTATAGTCAGGTAAGAAAAAAGGTTGTACCCCTTCATAGTAAGGACTAAAAGGTTTTCAGCATCACTGATTGCGCGGCATGCGTCCTCCGGCGTAGTGTACTCATGCTGACCCGACTGGGACTGGCATTGATATCTCAGTGAGGCAACTCCTTGCGACTGATCAAGAGGCACAAAAATATATCAGTATATTCTTATGCCAATCGCACATTGGCGTCAAAGTGTCAGATTGGTGCGTCGGCGGCGATACAAGATTTCGCCGCGCCGCCTTGTGCGCGGAGTTTTGCCGCTAGCGACGAGGCGTCGGCAGCTTTGATGCCTGACGTCAGAAACAAACGACGCGAGGATAAAGCAGGTTCTATTTCTGCTCAAGCTTGATGCGCCGCTTGTCGCGCAGAATCAGCCAACCGGAGTGGAGATCTCGGTGTTGTTTTTTTTTTCTCCGGGAACTACAAACATGAAAGAGGGAGAGACTTTGAGGCTGACTAAACTTTACAGAAGTCAGGGGCATCTATAAAACTGTTGTCAAGCGAGACATGCCATATATATATGCTATTCTGCGCACGTCATTTGTCTCGTGTGTGGGAGTGTCACTAGGTGCGCTTGATGCGTGCTGCACGACTAGACTGAGTTGCTGCTTGCTGCCGACGCCCCCGCGCTGTAGCCGTCAGGCCGCCAATACTGATGCGATGGCTTGCATGCGAACTTGTGGCGGCTGCACAGGCCCATGAGAATGATATATGCCTCTTGCAGATGAAGCGGCAAAATAAATCCACGGAATGTTTAACCATTTTAGCGCCAAGCTAATCTGGCACTACCCTTGAAATATCCTGGTCAATCCACCTCCTGCAAGTGGTACATAGTCGTTAAGTAACACCTTACAGCAGGAGATTGATTGACCAGGATAATCCAAGGGTAGTGCCAGATAAGCTTGGCGCCTCCAGGCGCCAAGCTAATCTGGCACTACCCTTGAAGTATCCTGTGAAGTGGTACATAGTCGTTAAGTAACACTTCCAAACTTCGGGAAATGCGCCCACGGCGCTAAAAGGGTTAAAGTATTGGCAATGCGTTACCTAATCCTGATTTAGGGAACCTTTGTTCACTAGAACTAGTAGCAGTTGATTCGCATCAGCGGAAAAACGCATGGTCGACCCAATCCGGGACACGTTCCTCTCACTAAGTGGCGCAATCATTATCACACCTCTCGGTGCTGAGGTGAGGCGCAGGTGTACCTCCAGGGCGCACTTGCATGAGTGAGCTTAGTCCTGCGCATGCCACTAAGCAAGATGCTCCGCTGTATCCAACAAGGGCTCCGAGCGTCCCCAGTGCGCAAAGGCCATCGGCACATTGGGTTAGTATAGGAATACATACGTGTATTCTTCTAATGACCCTCAGAGCCTTTGTCAGGGGCACACAATTCGGTGCTATGTGTAGATTTCCTCATCTTGTGCCTCTTGTAATAAAGTCTGCAAGAGGCGCGACACTTCGGCTGTCGGTAGCGCTTTTAGTCGCGCTGATTCCTGTAGGATGTCAGGGTGTTATTATTCCTGTAGGAATCATCGCGACTAAAAGCGCTACCAACAGCCAAAGGGTTATCTCTTGCAAATGGGTGATCTACACTTCTATTCTACGTCATAGACGATTTCCGACCGGAAATCAGAAGTGGGTAAAAACGGCGGGAGGAGAGAGGGGGTGGGGGGTGGGGGGGGGAGGAAGATGAGGGGGAGGGGGATGGGTTAAAAAAGCCCGGACAAACATGCGGCTGATATCTCTCTGCTTGCCATTAGATCGATCCTAACGAATTTTCTTTATTCGGACAGTGGAGACAGGATTTTTAAGTTGCGCACTTGATGTGTATAGCGTGCTGTACACACACAAAAATATAGAGACAGGCACTGTTTGCCGAGTCTGTACGTGAATTTGACACGCTGGGAATATGGAAACATCCACATCCCATTTCTAAGAACATGGAAAGATCCACAATCCATTTCTACTCAACAGCGGAATCGAGAAAAAAAGGAGTTCTCGACCGAAAACTGACTGCATCACAGGCAGGGGTGGGGTTGTGATAATTATGCGTTCTGACATGTCAGTGTACAGTATTTCGCCTCATCACTGTAACACTTTTTTTTAAAAAACAATAACTAGAAGAAATGAAGGTCGTAAAAATATTTTCTCTACCTTAGCCTAGGCTCTGAAGTTATTTATTTTCGTTTAACCCAATTAGCTTTGACGCGCAACAGGAGATGGATCGATAATTCAAGGGTAGTGCCAGATTATGAGTTTTGGCGCCATCAGGCGCCAAGATAATCTGGCACTACCCTTGAATTATCGCAGTCGATCCATCTCCCGCAAACTGGTACAAAGTCGTTAGGTGTCACATCCAAAACCTGGGGTGAAATGGGTTAAAACCGAGCAAGCTACTCAAACCATCTCAAGGCGGGCCTGGGGTTTGTATTGCACGCTGGGGTGGTTCTCGCCATTTGTGTTTTTAACGCAGCTAAGAAACAGACTCCGTCTTGTTGAGTGAAAATAATGACTTCTACCTCCATCTCTCATCGTTTTCAACAACGCATGGACTGTTTTACAGTCATGACTTGACTGGCGTCCAGCGCAGAAAAAAAACCGATTCCATTAGGACTCATGTTGCCAAAAATGCTTCGACGGACATAACTGTTTTACTTCTAACATCGATTGCTAATGATTGATTGTTTGGGTTGAAGTTGTGCAAACGACGTTAGCTCACACCAAGCAAACGTCGGAATCCAGTTTTTAAAGGTTAGAATTCTTTAAAAAAACAAAAAACAACTGGATTCCGACATTTGCTTGCTGTGTGCCAAGCGTGCAAAAGAACATAGAACATCCCAACGAAGAATGAAACACGCTTAGAAAAGACAGTTACAACACAACGACGTCGGCTCGCGCTAATGGGCCCGCGCACTCTTTGCTTACTGTATGTAAATGTATGTTATTTTATAATTCTGGATTTTAGGCCTAACGCCCTAAGGTTCAACTCATTCAAGTCACCCGCATCAATAGCTGCTGAAGCGTCGTATAGCATTGTCGACGCTTCCGCTGATATTGATGCATTGCGCCTGAAATGAGCTGAACGGCACACCAGAATGCAGGGAGTACGAAATAACTCAGGCGGTTAAACGTCGGAGCAGGAGAGCGAAGGGAATCGCCGGGTCGTGGGTTCGAATCCCGTCCCGGCCCCGGTAGCTGGACTCACAATCCAGGGGGAAAAACGGATTTGTTCAATAGCATGTCCGTTGAAAGGTCCTGGTAAATCAAAGTGGCACAGTTGGAGTGCGCCTGAGTTGATCAGTGTTCAGGTCGTACTCCATAGGCAATAGATTCCCTGTCCCCATAACCCGCCCGTCAGGGCCGTCCATTATCACCTCGGTGCTGTGGACGTTAAACCCAAACTAACCAACCAACCAACCAACCAACCAGAATGCAGGTCACGATGACCTAACAGCAAAGGGAAGCAAGAACGTCGATAGGACAGGCCCGATACTCAAACACAAGTCACAGTTACGATAAACGAAGATGATTTCAAAGAGTAGTGGAAGTTTATGTGCAGCTCATTATTTTTTGAAAATTTCCATCTGTCAGCAAACTTAAACAAGCAAGAAACTTTGCGCTTGGGACTGACCTTTGAGTACCCCGCACATCCCGTCTGCGCGCCGAAAATCACTATGCATTTTACACAGGAAAACTGACCTGTACATGACCCCAACCCTCCACATTTCCCAGGAGACAAAAGTCGACATTGCAAATGTGCAAGTCTACTTCGCACATAAAAAGGTTGGACATAACAAAAGTCGTACATAACAACATTTTTTCAGAAGTCACGACAACGCCCTTTCTATGTAAATTACTTCGCTTATGACAAACTTCGGACATATCAACAAACGGTGGGTCTCCTGGCGATTTGTTAAATCCGAAGTTTACTGTATTGAGCCGCCCGATGACCTCTTGCGCAATAGGAAAGCCTCAACGACGGCTCTTGTTTGTATACGTCGCCAGAGGTAATGTTGGGTTCATTTAACTCATTCAGCCCGACGACCGTATTTCCCAAATTTTCATTTTCTAATGAATATGCACCAGTTGCAGGAGATAGATCGACCATGATAATTTAAGGGCAGTGCCAGAAGCTAATTTGGCACTACCCTTGAATTATCCTGGTCGACCCATCTCCTGCTGTAGGGAGTCGGGGCTGAATGGGTTAAAGTTTAATTTTTGTAGGTACAATTCGTTAGCATAGGCGACGCGCTTTCAAAGACAGTTTCAGTGGTGGATCAATATTTGACAGCAATCCCACCAAAATAAAATGTATGAAATAAGTGTTTGAGATGTACAGAATAGGAGGTGGTATAAAAAGTCGGTGCATCTCCCGCAACTGAAGCCTGCTGCATGAGCGAGTTTAGTCCTGCGCCAGCCACTAAGCATGGTGCTCCGCTACAGCGGAGCACCTTGCCATAAGGCTGTCGATAGTGCTTTGACTAATGCAAATCCGCTGCGCCACCGCGTGCGCGCCACCGCCTACTAAGCTCAAGTCAGATTACGGTGGCCGCGCGCACGCGGTGGCGCAGCGGATTAGCATTACTCATCACGCTACTATGCACCTTGCTTAGTGACTGGCGCAGGACTAAGCTCACTCGTGAACATGAGCTCTGGTGCGCAGTCAAAACAGGGCGTCGGTCAGAACATAATGAGTCTCATAGATCGTATCCAAGGCGCAAAAGGCCATCGGGCCGGTGTCGTCCGCCGTTGGCCCGCGCACAGTGGTGCGTGCCTGATGGTTCGTCTGCCATGGCCTAGCAAGCTGGGACGGTGGCATCGAGGTCCTAAGGTCGTAGGTTTTGTATCAGACTGTCATTGTCCTAGTCTCTGGCTCAAAAGCCTTCCCCGGCGACGCGGGGGCTTTGATGTCAGGGTTTTCCTCCCTTAGCCTTTCCGCAGCCAAGCGGCCAGGCCTGCAAGGCAACAGGACAATGATTTATTTTCGAGGTTCTCACCTCTAGATCCGCCGTGTTTAGCCTGGGGCTAGTGCTGCCCAGTTTTTGGGGTCACCTCGGAGAGGATGTGGCCAGGGACCACGCACGGGCGGTCTTGGGAAAGAGGGATGCTATGCTAGTCCGGAGGGATTACACACGGTGCCTCACAAAGGCCAAGAGGCCTTAGACTAGGGGGATCCCGGGGGAGGCGCTGTAAGAGTTCCGCACTACCCGCACCACCAACGCAAGGGTTTAAAGGGTGGGGCCAGGACTGCGCACACTGCACTCCACCAAAAAGCTCCACCGCTTTAGCTTTAGGAAGCGTCAACGGACCATGACACCGACCATTCCAAGTCCTGTAGCGATGGGCAAGGGGCTAAACGGCAGGTGAAAGATATCACTGGAAGCCGCAGTCTCAAACCTGCATGCAGGCGGTTCAGGATATTGGTCACCTGATGTTGACCTGGGGATGACAACGTCACTCGGCACACCCTGAACGACCATGCAGCCATCTCTAGGGACAGCACTGCTTGCTCCACACGGAGATGGGCCTAGAAAAGGTGGCCTAACCAAAGCTCATCCCCTCGCAACCCCAGTTGGCTAGCCGCGGTCAACGGGCATCTTCTCCTGCGGTCAGAAAACAAGAAAAAACAACGGATCCACTCTCATGACGACCACGACCGGACTCAACGTAGCATGCTGGACAGTCCGAACCATGCTCGACACAGCAGACAGCGGACGCCCTGAACGTCGCTCCGCCCTCATTGCCCATGAATTGCGGAGTTAAACATCGGCATCGCCGCGCTCAGCGAAGTACGCCTCCCGGACGAAGGCAGCCTCCGAGAACTTGGCGCTGGATACACTCTCTACTGGTCAGGCAGGCCTGCATAAGAAAGACGGCTCTCAGGCGTGGGCTTCATGGTCAAGACCTCCATTGCGACTAAGCTGGAAAACCTACCAACGGGTCACTCTGACCGCATCACGTCCATGCGTCTCCTATTGAGACACCAGCAATACGTCACCCTTCTCAGTGTGTACTCCCCAACCCTCCTGGCAGAGCCTGCAGAAAAAGACAAGTTCTACACTGACCTGCGCAGCCTCCTACAGAGCACCCCTGCAGACGACAAAGTCATCATCCTTGGCGAATTCAATGCCAGAGTGGGCTAGGACTCTGAAGCCTGGAAAGGAGTCCTCGGCAAGCATGGTGTTGGGAACTGCAATGACAATGGCCGCCTACTGTTGGAGTTCTGTGCAGAGCAGCAACTTGTCATCACCAACACTACTTTCCAGCAAAAGGACAGTCGAAAGACCACCTGGATGCATCCTCGCTCCAAGCACTGGCACCTTATCGACTATGTCCTAGTGCGTCAGAGAGATCGCAGTGACGTCCTCCTCACCAGAGTGATGCCCAGCGCAGAGTGCAACACTGACCACCGCCTTGTCCGCTGCAAACTCAGGCTCCGCCTCAAGCTGAAACCCAAGAAAGCCCCCCCCCCCCCCTCCCAAGAAAAAGCTTGATGTTGCCAGCCTTCAGCGTGACGACGTGAAAGCTGCCTTTCAGACAGATCTGCAGCGCATGCTCAAAGACACAGCTGATCCAGCAGACTCTTCCCCTGAAACACTCTGGGAACAACTGAAAACTGCTATTGCAAAATCTTCTGCGGAAGTCTTGGGCTTTGCTAGAAATAGGAACAAAGACTGGTTTGACGAAAACGACGTAGAGATCCCGGAACGTCTAGCAAAAAACAAAAGAGCCGCCCACCAGGTCCACCTAGCCCAGCCTTCCTGCCCTGTGAAGAAGTCTGCCTCCCGCCTCATCTGCAGCAGTCTCCAACGCAAGCTGAGAGAGCTCCAGAACGAGTGGTGGTCCAGACTGGCACAGAGGACCCAGCTTTGCGCTGACAACGGTGACTACAAGGGCTTCTACGAAGCACTGAAAGCAGTGTACGGCCCCAGTCCCCTGCGAAGCGCTGATGGACAGGCGCTCCTCACAGATAGTACGTCCATCTTGAACCGCTGGTCGGAATACTTTCAGGACCTCTTCAGCGCTGAGCGCACTGTTCAAGAAGCAGTCATTTTCCAAATCCCACACCTCCCAGTAAAGGTTGAATTGGACGAACCGCCCACCACTGAAGAGACCCTCAGGGCCATCCACCAGCTCAAGAGTGGCAAAGATCTGGAAACATGGAGGCCCAGCACTGCACAACAAGCTCCACGACCTCTTTCTCTGCTGCTGGGATAAAGGAACACTATCAAAGGATCTCCGTGATGCAGTCATCATCACCCTGTACAAGAACAAAGGAGAGAAGTCTGCCTGCTCTAATTATCGTGGAATTACCCTGCTGTCCATTGCCGGGAAAATTCTTGCAAGGCGCTGGTACCTGCCATCGCTGAAGACTACCTCCCAGAGGGCCAGTGTGGCTTCAGAGCCAACAGGAGTACCACCGACATGATCTTTGTGCTGAGACAGCTTCAGGAGAAGAGCCGCGAGCAGAACAAAGGGCTGTACGTAACGTTTGTCGACTAAAAAAAGCGTTTCACAATGTGAGCAGGCAAGGCATGTGGCAGATCCTGGAGCGACTTGGCTGTCCTCCAAAGTTCATCAGCATGATCGTCCAGCTCCACGAGGACCAGCAAGGCCAGGTCAGACTCAACAGTGACCTCTCAGAACCATTCCCCATTCTCAACGGCGTGAAGCAGGGCTGCGTGCTGGCACCAACCCTCTTCACCATCTTCTTTAGCATGATGTTGAAGCAGGCCAGTGGACCTCGACGATGACGACGCAGTGTACATCAGGTATGTTCTCGATGGCAGCCTGTTCAACCTCAGACGACTGCAGGCCCACACCAAAACCCTAGACCGACTGATTCGTGAGCTGCTCTTTGCTGATGACGCTGCCCATGTTGCACACACAGAGAGAGCCTTGCAGCGCATCACGTCCTGCTTCGCAGATGCTGCCCAGCTCTTTTAACTCGAGGTCAGTCTGAAAAAGACTGTGTCCTTCATCAGCCGGCACCCAAGGAAGAGCATCACATCACCATCGGAGAGACCAAACTGACACCAATTTACCTACCTTGACTGCATCATCACGTCAGACGCCAAGCTGGACAAGGAACTGGACAACAGGCTGGCAAAAGCCAACAGTGCTTTCGGGCGACAATTCAAGCGGGTGTGGCACAATCAACAGCTAAAAAATGGCACCAAGATCAGCGTGTACAGAGCTGTCGTCCTCACCACCCTGTTGTATGGTTCCGAGTCCTGGGACTCTACCGCTGGGCGGGACATGTCTCCAGGATGGAGGATCATCGCCTACCCAAGATCACCCTGTTCGGCGAGCTCGCCACTGGACACCGAAACAGAGGGGCACCTAAGAAGAGATACAAAGACGGTCTCAAGAAGTCACTTAGTGCCTGCCAAATCGACCACCACCAGTGGTCTTCGCTTGCTGCGGACCGTGACACCTGGCGCTCCACCATTTACAAGGCAGACGTCTCCTTTGAGGACTCGCAGAGCTAGCCTTAAGGACAAGCGGCTCAGGAGAAAAAACAGAGATGTCGAAACTCAGAACCCTGGCCAGACCTTCCCCTGCAGCCACTGCGGTAGAACCTGCCTGTCCCGGATTGGCCTCCGCAGCCACGAACATGTAATGCCTGCAGATGTCGTGGGCAACCCCTATAAAATCTTCGTTCGCGAAGTCAAGCCAAGAGAGAGCGCCTGATGTGCCCTTGTGTGTCTTCATTTTTCCATGGCGCCTAAAACATAGTACACTATAAGGCAAATCAAGGACTACTTTTGAATTGTTCACCGCAGCTTGTGCGGAGGCTACCCAGTGCGCAAAAGGTCCTTGGGCCGATGTCGGCCGCGATAGCCCGCGCAAGGCTGTGCGCAGGCCAACTCTGGTCGACCAAGGCCCGATGGCCTTTTACGCGCTGGTTAGTTCTGCGAAGTGAGCGGCTCAGGTCTGAAGCTGAAAGGGCTGGGACTCGCACAGTCAGCAAAAGACGCCGTACGCAGGACCACAGCGACCGATGTCGGCCCGATGACCTTTTGCTATGTAAATGTATGTTATTTTATAATTTTGCACATTTCGGCTTAACGCCCTAAGGTTCAACTCATTAAAGGCGCCCGCATCAATAACTGCGGAAGTGTCGTATAACGTTGCCGACGGCAATGCTATACAACACTTTCGCAGCTATTGATGCTGGGAGCCTTGAATAAGTTGAATGGCAGACCAGCACACAGGTCACGGTGACGTAACAGCAAAGGGAAGAAACACGTCGATAGGACGGCCCGACAGTAAACACTTATTTAGAGTCACAATGAACTAAGATGATCTCAAAGAGTAGGGAAAGTGCATGTATGTGCAGTTAATTATTATGAAAATTTCCATCTGTCGGCAAACTTAAACAGGCAAGAAACTTTGCGCTTGGAACTGACCATTGAATACCCCGTACTTCCCACACAGGCCCCTCACGTCTGGAACTCACTTCCACTGCATGTCCGTATATCCCTATCCCGATGACCTTCAAAACAAATTTGAAGATACACCTTTTCCATGTACCATATCAAGATTATCTTAGTCTGGATGTGCTGCCTGGAAATGTTGGCCGTTTTCGTATATGGGTAGCCTATGTAGGTAGGCTGCGTGTGTGTGTGTGTTGTTTTGTGTGTGTGTGTGTGTGTGTGTGTGTGTGTGTGTGTGTGTGTGTGTGTGTGTGTGTGTTTGTGTGTGTTTCGTGTTAGGAATGCGCCTACATGGTGCGAGCAGGTGTTTATTTAAAGAGTGAGTGCGTTCTAATTTTTCTCCTTTTTAATATTATTTTTATGTGTTGTAAAGCGCTCCGAGCTTGCTGTCCGTGGGGAAGGGCGCTATATAAAAGCTACGTATTATTATTTATGAACTCTTTAACTAGCAAAAAAGGACCTCTAAATGAGGTCACTTTTCTCGAGGGGGAAAACTCGGTCGGATAAACAAGAGTGGGATATAACACCACTTTTTCGGAGGACCCGACAGCACACTTTCTGTGTAAATCATGTCGCCTATAAGTATAACAAACTCCAGATCTATCCAGAAAAATTACGTCTCCAAGCGACTTGTTATAGCCAAAGATTTAGTCGCCGCGACGGTTCTGGTTCATATATGCGGCTAGAAAGGAAAGGTTGAGTTGATTTAACACACTCTGCCCCAGGACCGAAATCCCGAAATTTTGAAGTTGCCCTCTGAAGACAGTATTACAATTCTAGAGAGAGACCGAGCATGCTGGTTCAAGGGTGGTGCCAGAATAGCTTGGCGCCTATGGGCGCCAAGCTGTTCTGGCATCACCCTTGAACTATCATGCTCGAGCCATGTCTTGCTGTGGTGCGTTGGGGCTGAATGAGTTAAAGTTCAGTTTTCGCCGGGAAGGTTCGCAGCAGATTCGGCGTGCTTTAAAAAGCAATGTCGTCGATCTGTCTAAAGGCCCCGCCACACATGCCCGATTTTGAGGCCGATTCTCGAGCAGTTTCGAATCGGAGTGTGATCGGACCGGACTACAAAAACGCGTGCACTGCCACACATTCCCCGACTTTTTTTTAGCCGACCGGTTTGAATCGAAGATCAAGGTCGTACCTGTTCAGCGAAATGGCTATTTTTTTTTGCCAGTGATGACGATGTGCTTGCATTATCAGCAGTTTTGCATCATATTCGGGAAGAGGCGTGCGAAACATCGGCAACGAAGGTGGTACTGATCTTCCGCCATTTTCAAACTGAAACGACGTGCTTTGCGAGACGCGCTCTGATTGGTTGAAGCTTACAATCGGCGCCGATTCGGATCGGAAAAATAGAGCAGGTTCTAGACACCCGATTCCCAGCCGATTGGGATCGGATCGGATATATGACGTCATCCGATAGCAGTCGGATAGGAATCGGCTTCAAAATCGGGGCACAACCGGCGGGGCCTTAAACGTCCGTACGTGAAAGCAACGCGCGCCAGTTGTATGGAGTATCATTCGGAATACACCAGTGTGTGAAATAAGTTTGACTAAAATAGTTCAAGAGTAGAGCCGTAATAGCTTGGCGCTTCTAGGCGCCAAGCTATTCTGGCACCACCCTTGAACTAAAGGCATTGGTCTATATCCTTATATGTAAGTACTTTAATGTAGCTAGCATAAAGGCGGTGTACAAATTTGAAGCTTTTAGCCTCAATATGATATGGGTTAACGATGTACAGAGTGGGATGAAGTATAAAACAAGAAAAGTAAAGCCCTTATGGCTCACGAGTATGACCACTCGAAATAAAAAGGGTGGCCTTTGTGACCTTGACCTTTCCAATAGGTCACTGAAAGTCATTGAAAGTGTTCAAGTGTCTAAGCATAAGGAAAGGGTTGGCTTTTTTTTTTAACCTGCGACACCTGAGTTTTCTCAAAAAGTACTCATTTTTAACAAATTTGTCGACCTTCCGCGACCCTTGACCTTTGTGAGGGGGCAACTAAATGATAGCATGCACGGAAAGGTGTTATGCCAAGTTTGATTGAAAAGTTTGCAAAAACTTTGATAAAAACTACAATTTTATAAAAAAAAAAAAACTTGGCATTTTTCACACACGTGTTGACCTTACTGTGACCCTTGACCTTTCTGGGGGGTCACCCAAATTAGTATGCATAGAAAGACCTTATTATCAGGTATCTCTATACCAAGTTTGGGCTTGAAGTTACCCAAATGACCGTTGACCTTTGCGAGGGGACCACTCAATTAGTATGCATAGAAAGGTCTTATCATCAGCTACCTTTGTGCCAAATCTAACTGAAAATTTGGCAACAACTTTGATAAAACTACAAATCTATATTAAAAAAAAACCTGGCATTTTTCACACATTTGCCGAACTCCTGTGACCCTTGGACTTTCCGAGGGCTCATCCAACTTAATGTGCACAGAAAGATCTTACCATAAGGTATTTCTGTACCAATTTTGGGCTTGAAGTTGAAAATAGTATTTGAGGAGAAACAATTTGTGTCAAAATATGGTTATTCCCCCCCCCCCCCTACCCGCCACCCATTTCTGGACCCCCTGTGGCCTTGACCTTTGAGAGCAATCACTGAAGTTGGTATATTTAGAAAGCTTTTACCACAAAGTAGCCTTGGGAAAAGTTTGAAGTCTGAGGCTTGATTAGTCTCCGAGAAAATGCCAACGTTAAAGTTTACCACGGACGACAGACGCCGGACGCCGAACGACAGACGCCAAACAGACGACGGATAGCCCATTACATAGACTCACGTTTGCTATCGTACGTGAGCCAAAAATCGGTCCACCGCCCGCAAAAGGGTCCAGCTGCAAAAGTGAGCTTAGTTCTGAGCCAGCCGCTAACCAAGGTGCTCCGCTATAGCGGAGCACCTTGCTTAGCGGCTGGCGCAGGACTAAGCTCACTCATGCAACAGAGTCAGGGTGCGCAGTCAAAACCAGGTGTCGGTCAAAACATTATGAGGCCAACAGACAGTACGTACATCGTCATGATACACACACAGCAGTTTTCATGATCAGAGAGCTGCGTGTCTAATCCTCTTTTAACCCTGTGGGGTTAACCCCTTCGCTGCCGAGGAAAACTGAACAAAATCCCGAACTGCAAGAGACACAGATCCTCATGAGCCCCCCGTTTGTGCGGGGACTCTAGAGGATCTATGCGTCCTGCTGATACCACTTTGTCAATGTTGTTTGGCGGCTAGGGATCTTCGGCGCTGAATTAACCCATTACATCCTGCGGCTGATTTAAAACAAACAAAAAAAATGCTTATTGTCCTATGAAGGCTAAATTACAGATTAGAAGATACATCAACTGTTTTAGTTCAAGGATGATACCAGAATAGCTTGGCGCCTCAGTCGCCAAGCTATTCCGGCACCACCCTTGAACTACCAGTCACATTTATTTCAAGTAATGGGTGTATCATGATGAAAAGGGTTAACAAAGAACCGCAATCGCAGCGAAGGGGTTAATGAGAACAGTTCTTACATGTTATCAGCGACCCCAGCACCTGCAGATGTCTAATTGGGTCGGTGGAGAGGTTGTTGTTATCAAGGGGTACAGCGGGATTAACGCTAGAGCCCACTTAACACATCAGCACAGTTTGCATAGTATTCACAGAAAACAGTTCATACCTCTTTCAAACATCTCCCGTTACACTCAGCAGAGACATAAGATCAAAAGACCAAAAGAACTTTGCAGTAGGTAAAATAAAAAGTCCCATCAAAATAATAAGAAGTGCCAGTATTAAAACAATCAAACAAGCAAGCAAACAAACAAAAGACAAATAATAAACAAACAAACAAAGTTTTAAACTAATCGAGCAAGCAAAGTAAAATTGCTTTTTTTTTGTGCAAAAATTAGAAAAATATGAATTCTGTAAAGAGAAAGAAAAAGAAAATCAGAGCAGTAAGAAAAGAAAATAGAGGCAAGAAAAAACTAAGAAAAAATGGAAAGGAAAAATAAAAGAAATAAAGAAAACACATTGAGAAAAAGAAAACAAGTAAAAGAAGAAAAAAGACGAAAAGAAAACATAAAACGAAGCAAACAGAAAAGTAGAGAGGACAAGGGAACCGCTATTACTGCAAAATTAAAAGAGCAGAAGAAAAAAAAAAAAGAAGACACGAAAAAAAATAAAAAATAAAAAAAGACAGATAAAAGAACACACAAATGGATAAGGAAAAGGATAGGTAAAATCCGAGGAGGAAAAACCACAACATAATACGCTGACTGGCAAAAGAAATGCGACATCATTCGAGTCATCGGAAACACGTCAGTGTTTTCGATGACTCGAATGATATCGCATTTCTTTTGCTCACCAGCATGGAAGCCGACTAAATAATTACCAACCACTAACCAACCAATCAGCCAAACAAAGAAAATATATTATCATTTTCAAAAATGGAAACTTTGTCACTTACCGTCCGCCTGACTACAGCCAGCAAGTCCCAGAAGACAAAGAACCAATTCAGTCACGTCAAAGTTGTTCACTTGATTCCCGGTCCAGCAAAACAACACGGTTCCAATCCACTTACGCCAAACCAAAAAATCGCACAGAAGACACTTTAAAGCCAGAAGATAGACCGCCAGTCCGTCAGAGAAGCGAGTAAGAGCGACCGTGATCTGTCAGCAAGCGAGACTGGCAGAAGGTGGGATCAGTCCCCGGGAGTTCGCGCCTGCCCACCCCTCTCCGGCTTGCGTTGGCGCCACAGACTCAGCGTCACTAACTTGCACGTGCAACGCGAAGCGCGGAGAGCACTCGTGTCTCACCTGTGACTGAACCGACCACTTCATGTAGAAGGCACAGACCTTCATTAGTTTGAGAAGGCAAACAACGATTTGCAAACAGCACAACCGCAAGAGGCAAAGATCCTCATGAACCCCCGCGAATGCGGGGGCCCATGAGGATCTGTGCCTCTTGCAGACACCTCATGGAGGTATGTGACGCTCGCTATCTTCCCGGCCTCATGAGGACTGATGAGGACTGATGTACGTCATGCCAGTGTGCATTAATATCTGCATTCCTGAGGCAGTGAAGATGGATCCGAGCGGCTGTTAACATACGATCGTTCTTGGCTTGCGCGAATAATGAATGTAATGAATGTAAAGCCTTTGCGATGCAAGAGGCACTCTATGCCGAGATCCACTGAAACAGTGTGAAAGTAGGCAAAAGAGCATTCCGGGGAGAGAACTGTGCATGATTGACCAATGATCTAGCAAAGCTTTATCGCAGTCTTCTCCATAGGTCACTTCTATCACTTTAGCAATTACTTGGAATTGGATGGGCAGCAGTGTAACACTTTTGTGATACATGAAGCAGCCCACTAAAAACGGGGGTGAAAATACATTGCGAAATGAAACTTAACATAGGTCCCTTTATTTTGCTCACTTAGAATCACTTAAAGTTATTTGAATTTGAATATGAATTAGAATCGGCTGGATTGTTGGGATGCCCGACAATGCCACTTATTGTTGTTTGTTAAAGGCTAAAACGTGAAACCAACAGGTACAAAAATATACGCTAGACGGTCCCCCCGGCACGACCCTTTGCTTTATCATGTGTAACTGCTAGCTTGGAGAATGAAAGCGGCCCGGAACTGCGCTGTAAATATTTCACCGCAAAGCTTGTGTACAGACGACTGTCCGCTTCATCCAGGACATTGAACTCAAGCTGCAGATCCCAACAAGAAAGGAACAGGTTTAAAAAGGACAATTACAAAACAATTGATTAAATAAATTGTGTTGTAATTGTCCTCTTTAAACGTGTAAACGCCGTAACTGTTCAAAGGTACACTTCTGTAACAGATGGTCACGAAACGCTGCACACAGGTCTAGCTATGGTTCATTCAGACACAGGACAATCCAGTTCAACACACGTCGTCTATACCAATACAACGCTATCAGTGCGAGAAACTGCTAAAAAATAGACTGACACGCTCACGGAAGCTACTCAGAATAAATAAGTGCGATTACGCGTGTGCTTTTGCTGCGTGCCCAAACTGCTGTTAAAGTTCATTAGGTGTGTCGACAAAGGCATAGCAAACACAACTGGTGCTGAATGTTTCTTCAGATTCAGTTATGCGTAATGGTACTTTAGCTCAAAATTTGTCGAAGACATAGAACGCATAAGACCCCTCTACCCCCCCAAAAAAAAAACAAACAAAAAAACCCAAACAAACAAACAAACAAAAAACAACCCACAAAACAACAACAACAACAACAAAAACTCAACAACAAACAAACAAAGAAAAAGCAAAAACTAAAAACAAAAAACAAAAACAAAAACAACACCAAAAAAGCAACAAACAAACAAACAAACAAACAAACAAAACACAACAACAACAAAAACCAAAACGCACACCTGCGTACGTGCCCTTACGTGTCTTGCACACAGAAGAAAAGCAACTTCAAGTTGCTGCCCGGGCGCCCTAGGTAATACTAGAACACACAAACTTTCAGAACAAAAGCTGACGCTTCTTACATTGTTATTTTTTTCCCCGAAAGACGAAGAACACAGATGTTCATGCCGCAGCAAGAATTATAGATCCCCATGAGCCCCCCGGGGGCTCAAGAAGATCTATACCACTTGCAGATGCGGGTAGAATGCGGCATGAACTGGAAATATCACATAGCAACTTGGCATTGCCCTAAACAAACGCACGTGCAACAAGTAATCCAGTAATTTCTTCTGGGCCCGGAACCGCTGAGCAAGAAAGACAAAACTTGCCATTGTTTAAAGCTTGGCACGATAAAAGTCTCATTTTCTTACTGATTTAGGGTACTACAATAGGGCAATAGGACGCTGGGGGATCATCAGATACCAGCGTACGACTAGCGATAAAACAAGGTTGATTTCCCGCTGATGAAGCCGCAACGTATACAATCAGTCGCAGTGGCTCTGCCGTATCAGTCTCAGGCGATAGCAGTGAGGTTTCGTTAAAGACGAACGACTCCCAACAACAAACGAGACCGAAATCACGGCGCTTGATTGGGCCATGAGCGTAGACAACAAACATCTCCAAGAGGCATAGATCTTCATGAGCCCTCCGGGCTCATGAGGATCTATGCCTCTTGGAGATGTTTGGAGTGTTGTCTATGCTTCTGGTACGAGTTGGTTTTCAACCGTGATTTCGCTCTCGTTAGTTGTCGGTAATCGTTCGTTGCAAACGCAACCTCGCTACTAGTTCCGTCATGGTACCTGTAGCGCACGGTCCAAAATCAAAGCCCAACACATATTATAGGCCTACCATGCTAAACTCTACGTTACTAGCCGTGGGAGATGGACTGAACACGTCCGGCCTTTCAAAAGTCGTGTGCTGCAACCGGGAGCGATGTCAGGGCACAGGCAAAACTTGGCGGCACGACCATTTGAGTTTTAATGTATAGGCCATTAGAAGGTACGGCACTTAAGCAGCAATTTTTTAATACTCACTTAACCCTTTTCATCCCGATACATTTTTGCTTGAACTAAATTTAACTATATTAGTTCAAGGGTGGTGCCAGAATAGCGTGGCGCCACCCTTGAACTGACTAAAATGGTTGACCTATCTTGTAATATAGCCTAATAATAATATAGCCTTCATAGGAAAATAAGCATATTGTAAAAATTCAACCTCAGGATGTTATGGGTTAAGGCACCCTGCACTGATCAGAGTCGATAGCTGCGAAAGTCAGTGTCGTATAGCTTTGCCGCCAGCAACGCTATATGACACTATCCGCAGCTATTGATGCGACGCGCCCCTTAAATGAGTTAAACGAGCAGTAAATTACATCTTGTTTGGCGGGACAGCGAAGAAGAAGCCACGCAAGTTGTGATTGGTGGCTCGCTCAGTTAGTTCGTGAAAACAGTATCTGGTATGGCGACTGAAGTGCCATACGGCCTTCTACAGTCAGTACAGCAGTCGTATCGTTTTGCCTCAGCGTAGTCAGGCACTGCACTTGAGCAACCAGGTTCCATCAAGCTCGGCGACTGGACCAGCATAAATTTAATCAGACACTACCCTAAGCTATTACGGTTGGGCTGAGGATCTCGTGTAGATGGCACTCCGGGAGAGCACGTGAAACTGAAAAAAAAACCATCAGAACCCAAGCAGTAATTTCGTTACAATGTTCACGGTCACACCTCTCAAGTTGGGCGGTTGCGGCTTCTCTTCCGTAATAGACTAAACTAACATTATGCCAGATGATCCTCTGTGTCGGACGAACGCAGATGCGCATAAAGCCAACAAGATGTATAGATCCTCATAAGCCTGCGCAGTTGCGCGCGCTCATGAGGATCTATGCCTCTTGCGGATGTGGGCTGAGCTCGTGACAATTGTTTCCCCTGCTCAAGTGGTGGGCATGTGAGGCAACCGATTGGGCGGCGTATTACAAACTCAGCGGGAGAAGCCGCAAATCTTGTGCAAATCTAATTGTCCTTTTGTTTTGGAAGTTTAGAGGAACAATGATTGTACATTGCTTAACGTCCCGACAGCAACAAGGCTTTCTCAGGACGTGCCTGCACTGCTTGTGAAAAAAAAAAAAAAAAATAAACAGAACATTGAATGTATGTCGCCAGCCGGTCAAATACATTAAATAAACCTAACACATGGGGCCTAAATAAAGCTAAGACCATTTAGCAACACACATCCAATATCACGAGCTACAGGCAGTGCAGACAGTAGGGAGAGTTTTAAAAAGGCAAATACAGGTGAATGGACAAAGGGTAGACAGAAACACATGCCCCAGAATAGAGAGAAAAACCCACCCTGTGGGGCTGACCAGGGTGACCCTGGGAACTAAAAAATACCTAACTCCACCAGTTGGTGTTTAGACACAGAGATCGGCAGAGAGGTTTGTAGAGAACAGAATCCCCTAAATGTTATGCCCGGGCATAGAGCGGCGGGGTGGGAGGCGGGCCAGGCTATTTGTTAGCTTCTATCTCCGCTCACATGCATTTGACAGTAATAACAGATTACATTCTGTCGGTTAATACGTCTGTCGATGCTGAATAATGTTTGTTTCCTGAGCGGATTTTTCCCTCAGTAGAGATATGAAGTTAGACACTGCACTTATGGTGCACTGATGACTACATGTCTCAGTCGTGATCGATACGACAACGATCATCCCATGCCTGCGCTCTGAGTAACACGGGCGTTCGGCGATCACCTCTGTAACCTGATGCGGGTCGTAGAAAAATGCCCCTTGGTGCTACTGCTACAGTGTTATTATAGAAGTAGACTTGATATATTTCGCAACGATCACCCCGTGACTGTGACTCACAGAACGGTCGACAGAAGCTCGTAGTCCTAACTCGAGTCGCCAACAGGATGGTACCGAAATTTTGTCAACTCAGACTGCAGCAGAACTGAGCTTAGCTCTCATGTCGATCTTCGCAACCCTCCCGGCCCCTTCCTCTCACCACATATGTGACACGGCAAATGCGCCGGCGTGCAGTGCTGGCACGCGACGGCGGTGGAAAAGATAGGTCGTTTGACATCGGAGCGCACAAACGTTTTTCGCATATATGTCCACATAGAACCACCACTCTTAGAAAAAAATATAATTCAGTGACAGTTGACCTAAAAACGATTTACTTTTAATAAAATCGAACAAGTTGTACAATTTCGGATTCTTTTTTCATAACAAATGTCTGAGTTTACATCCCTAATGATGTGCCCCAGATATATTAACTCATTCTACCCCAACACCGAAATCCCAAAATTTTGCCGTTGTCCTCTGAAGAAAGCACTCTAGTGCAGGACACAGATCGACCATGAAAGTTCAAGGGTGATGCCAGAATAGCTTGGCGCCCAGAGGCGCCAAGCTATTCTGGCATCACCCTTGAACTATCATGGTCGATGATTATCTTGCTGTGGCGTGTCTGGGGTAGAATGAGTTAAGCCTAGTATAAGAAAAATCCATTTTCACGTGAATTGGTCAAGTTTTCAAACCTGCAACAGCGCAGGCGTACATGAAGTCTGCGTGCTTGACCTCTATGTTGAAATCTGCCGGGGCTCTATTATATAGGGTATTGAAAATGACTTGTTCTTGTCTTTTCACCATTTGTTTTACGACTGTACAGCAAAATCGACAGATCATTGGAGTTCAGTAAAAGTATCCCATATTAGGTTAATTGGCACTAAATCAGTGATACTGTTCTTAAAGTGGTACAGAAAAGTGTTTCTTTGCTGAGATATTTGTTAACGTGTGTTTTTGGACCAATTTAAGGGCCCTCTGCATGAGTGAGCTTAGTCCTGCGCCAGCTGAAGCACGGTGCTCCGCGATAGCGGAGCACCTTGTTAGTGGCTGGCTGCGCAGGACTAAGCTCGATCATGCAGCTCAGTGGTACCTGTTCCGGTGTTTATTTGTAACATCACTTGTACAGCGAACTAATAAACGTTAGGCACACAGATCTTCATGACCTGAACCGACGTAACATGCACACACGAACGAGCCGTCTCAGTCTGTGTAAGCTCTACGTGCATTAATCTTAATGAGGTTGCGAAAGCTAGGGCCGATCCGGCTATGCGCCGTTTCGATAATACAGTGTTCGCTGCATTGTTGACTGTTCAAAAAACACTTCTGTAACAGATGGTTACGACTATAAACGCTACACACAGATCTAGTTATGGTTCTTTTAGACACAAGACAATCCAGTTCAGCACACGTCGTCTTTATATCAAGTAACCTGACAATGACTTTCCACTCCGTTCTATAAATACAGCGCTTTTAGTACGAGAAACAGTTAAAAATAGATTAACACGCTAACGACTGCCCAGAATAAAAGAGTGCGACTTCGCATGTGCTTTTGCTGCGTGTCCAAACTGCTGTTAAAGTTCATTAGGTGTGTCGACAAAGCATAGCACAACTGGTGTTGAAATGTGTCTTCAGATTTATGCGTAATGGTACTTTATACCACGGTGGTTAGACGACAATTTATTGCAGCAGTCGCAGCTGAATAAACATAACAACATCGAGCCAGCGACCCAGTGTGCGAAGACCATCGGGCGCTATGGCTGCATGAGTGAGTTTAGTCTTGAGCCAACCACTTAGCAAGGTGCTCCGCTATACGGATTATATGTCTAGCTATAGCGGAACACCTCAGTTGATTAGTGGCTAGCGCAGGACTAATCTCACTCATTCAACTGGCGCCCGACTGCACCTTACGAGGACATATTGTTATACCCTGTTGGGTCCCAACCGGCGTCAACCCAATGTCGGCCAAAGTGACATATACTGCTCACAAATAGTAAGGTATATTAACTTTTCAGCTTGAATTACTAAAAGTCCTCAGAACCGGTCTAATCACAGGCATATCAGTGATTATGTCACTCTGGCCAAGGTTGGGTCGACGCCGAGGTTGGGACCCAACACATCCAAACCGCATTTCCACGCCCCAAGCTTTGTCAAGAAACCGGAAGTCTTGTCAGTTTCCGCTTGCAAATGGCCGCAGCCGTGTGAGCTGTTTGATTGGGTGGAATGTTCAGACTGCTCAAAGTACTCCTCTTTGTAAACAGGAAATGATAGTCGAACCGAGTTTTTAACACGTCCAGAAAACAACTAGCAGTGACGATCCAAATGATAATATGCAGATTTTAGAGACCGAAACTATTTTGAACGGAAGCATGGGGTGTGGCGAAATGCCGTTGGGGTCTAACACAAGGCTGATTTTAGATCCCTAAAGTGTGCCTCAGATTATATTAAGCCCAGTATAATAAAGATCCATATTCACGTGAATTGGCCAAGTTTTCAAACCTAAAACAGCGCAGGCATACATGAGTTCAGTAAAATAATATCGCATATTAGGTCAATTGCCGGCACTAAAAGATATCTGCTCTTAAAGTGGTACCGAAAAATGTTTCTTTGACATCGGAGCGCACTAACGTTTTTGCCAAGTATCTCCGCAAACGGCCTGTACGATGAATTCTGCATTAACCTATCAACATATAGATAGTTTGCACCAGCAACAGACACAAATTATCAAGAGCCGCAGCAGTCTGCTAGGGGCTCTTCACGATCCATGCCTCTTCAGTGGAGATGTTGGGAGTGTTGTCTGCTTATTATAAGCTACAGGCAGGATACCCACCGTGCAACTGAATCATTGACCTCCAACTTGCAGTAATATTACCCACACCAGTCTTTTTATCTACTCCACCGAAAAGTCAGTGCATAGCGCCCGGGGCATCGGGGGACGTGGGGTGGGTGGAGATGGGGGTGGGGGGAGTCCCAGAAGGTACCACCCAGTGCAAAAACTGCTCGGGCAGTGCGCGGGCCAACTGCGGCTGACTTCGAACCGAGCAGCTTTTGCGCACTATGCAAACGTTTTGACGTGGACCTAATTACTTCGGTAAATGACACCGATCTGCTGGAGGCATAGATCCTCAGAAGCCCCAGCACTGCAGCCTGCAGAAATTAACTGAGTCACGAAGACCTATGACTTGCTGCTTTTAACCCATTTAGCCCCAAGACACTACCGCAGGAGATGGACGGACAGTGATAATTCAAGGGTAGTGCCTGAAGGCGCCAAGCTAGTCTGGCACTACCCTTGAATTATCACGATCCATCCATCTCCTGCAACTGGTACATAGTTGTCAGGTGACAACTCCAAAATTTGGGAAATGGGGCCTTGGGGTTCAGAGGGTTAACATTTGTTTATGTACACCACAAAGCGCAGTATATTTAAGTAGAGAGGCATTACTAATTTGCCTCAATAATTGCTTTCCATTACAGTAACTACCGACTTCACGCGTGCTCGCCATTAATATCGCAGAAAGTGCATTATCAGAACAATGGAAGCGGGAATGGGTGGGGTGAGGGGGGGGGGGGGGTGGTTGAGGGGTGGAATGCTGGAGGGGGGGGGGGCGGAGGGGGAGGGGGAGGGGGAGGAGAGGCAGCTTTGGAACAGATGCGATTTTAAACAGGGCAGAGGGTAGGAAGAATTGTTGCTACTGTTAACTCATTTGAGACGTGCAGTATCCGGATACGCGGCAAACCGCCGCATAACCGTAGGCAGCGCGTCTCCGCATCACCGATATGCATATTTCTTCTCACCTTCATCAAGCAAAGCGGACCGGCCAGATCTTTGCTTGATGACGCTGAGGAGAAATATTTAACTCGATCAATTCAAGTTCGGCGGATGCGTCAACTCCATCACTTGCCGAGAAAAACTGAACACGTTTCAACTGCAACAGACATAGATCCGCATGAGCCTCCGCTGTCGCGGGGGCTCATGCTCATGAGGATCTATATGTCTTTTGGAGACCAATTTGTATCCAAGTAACTCGGGCGATTGTGACGTCTGATTGTTAACTCATTCTGCCCGCGACACACCACAGCAAGATATGGCTCGACCTCGACAGTCCAAGGGTGGTGGCAGAATAGCTTGGCGCCTATAGGCGCCAAGCTATTCTGCCACCACCCTTGAACTATCAAGGTCGATCTGTCTCCTGAATTGTAATGCAGTATCAGAGGATAACTCCAAAATGTGGGTATTTCGTACCTCGGGCACAATGAGTTAAATGAATGACGATTTCAGAAACAAAATAGCGCCGTTCCTGCCACTGGACGCATGAGCCCAACAAGGCCAGAGAATAAAAACATGTCTTTGAAACCATCGTCAGGCCCATGCAAAAAGTCGGGCTTGCTTTACACAGTGTCGCATGCCCGTTGACATGCCTTGGTAACTCAAGCTTAGTCCTGCGCCAGCCACTAGGCAAGGTGCTCCGCAACAGTGAGCCTATTCCTGCGCCAGCCACTAGGCAAGGTGCTCCGCAACAGTGAGCCTATTCCTGCGCCAGCCACGCAGCAAGGTGCTCCGCAACAGCGAGCCTATTCCTGCGCCAGCCACTAGGCAAGGTGCTCCGCAACAGTGAGCCTATTCCTGCGCCAGCCACTAGGCAAGGTGCTCCGCAACAGCGAGCCTATTCCTGCGCCAGCCACTAGGCAAGGTGCTCCGCAACAGTGAGCCTATTCCTGCGCCAGCCACTAGGCAAGGTGCTCCGCAACAGCGAGCCTATTCCTGCGCCAGCCACTAGGCAAGGTGCTCCGTAACAGTGAGCCTATTCCTGCGCCAGCCACTAGGCAAGGTGCTCCGTAACAGTGAGCCTATTCCTGCGCCAGCCACGCAGCAAGGTGCTCCGCAACAGTGAGCCTATTCCTGCGCCAGCCACGCAGCAAGGTGCTCCGCAACAGTGAGCCTATTCCTGCGCCAGCCACGCAACAAGGTGCTCCGCAACAGCGAGCCTATTCCTGCGCCAGCCACTAGGCAAGGTGCTCCGCAACAGTGAGTCCTATTCCTGCGCCAGCCACTAGGCAAGGTGCTCCGCAACAGCGAGCCTATTCCTGCGCCAGCCACTAGGCAAGGTGCTCCGCAACAGTGAGCCTATTCCTGCGCCAGCCACTAGGCAAGGTGCTCCGCAACAGTGAGCCTATTCCTGCGCCAGCCACTCAGCAAGGTGCTCCGCAACAGTGAGCCTATTCCTGCGCCAGCCACTAGGCAAGGTGCTCCGCAACAGTGAGCCTATTCCTGCGCCGGCCACGCAGCAAGGTGCTCCGCAACAGTGAGCCTATTCCTGCGCCAGCCACGCAGCAAGGTGCTCCGCAACAGTGAGCCTATTCCTGCGCCAGCCACGCAACAAGGTGCTCCGCAACAGTGAGCCTATTCCTGCGCCAGCCACTCAGCAAGGTGCTCCGCTATAGCGGAGCACCTTGCTGCGTGGCTGGCGCAGGACTAAGCTCGCTCGTGCAGCTGGCCCTTGATCCTTGTGATCCGGCAGTGAAGGGGTTACAAGAGCGTGGAGTGCACATCCGGCGGATGCGCGCTCAATCATTATCCGTTATTGGATTGTCTCACCACCCGTGTAGCCGTCACAAGAGATTTTACGGCGAGTAAGCGAACAAATCCTGAACCACTAGAGGTGTCATGTGGCGGCAACATCCCGTAAAAAATTAGAGAGCTAGGGAAGAAAGACAGAAAAGAAAGAAGAAAAAAGCATGGGCTGTTTATTTCTAATATCCCCGAAGAAAGAACGAAAATACGAAAGAAACAACGAAAGAACGAAATAAAGAAAGACAGAACAAGATGATTAGAAAGAGATGAAGGTTTTTATTTTAAATTTTTTTTTATTTGTACGTTCTAAAAAGTTTCTTCTCAGCGATGCCGGCGTGATATGGCATATGTTGCCCGCTCGAAGCCAAACCCTACAAAGAAACTAGTTTCTCAGTGATGTTTATACAGAAAACGATCAACGAAATTAAAAGCGTATGCGCCATGGCAATGTGGAAACACAACACTCTTTAATCTGTAAAACCATTGCAATAATCTTCAATCTCTGTGGAACGTCACACGCACACACACACACACACACACACACACACACACACACACACACACACACACACACACACACACACACACACACACACACACACACACACACACACACACACACACACACACACACACACACACACACACACGCGCGCGCGCGCACACGCACACGCACACGCACACGCACACACACACACCTTCTAAATATCCACAAGCGGCTTACAAAATAATTTCGTCTCACTTCAAAGGTCACACCTCGCGTTCGTCTGATCATAAGTCAAACCTCGGCACTGCGCGCTGCAGTATATCGCGGTATCTGCATGATCGCGACAAGCAAAAGGTCATCGGGCCGACGTCGGCTTTTAGCTGGCCCGCGCGCTCGCTCGCGCGGGCCAGCTAAGGCTGACGTCGTCCCGAGGACCTTTTGCTTGCCAAGTAGATTTTTCTTGACGCGGCTGTGTCAGTACAGCACTAAAATAATGCAATAGAGAATAAGGTAGTCTCGTTTTACGGGTCCTGGGTACCGCGATGTATTGAGGTGGACCCGTATTCGACTTTCAAAGACACGGATCGATCACGATAGATCAGTGGTTGTGCCTGATGAACTTGGCGCAAAAGTCGCAACCGTCCAAGGAATATGGATACAAATTGATCTCAGGAAGAGGCATAGATCGTCATGAGCCCCCCGCAGTTGCGGGGGCTCATGACGATCTATGGCTCTTGCAGTTAAATGGTGTTTATTTTTTTCTCAGTAGAGAAGGGGTTAATTTGCTCTTGGCGTTGGAAGTAACAGAACATCGTCATTAAAAAAATTAAATCGGAAAATTAACACCAAAAACGCTGTAGAATGACAAAATTGAAACGCGACACTTTATGTCGATTGCTTTCCGGGCAAACAATCGGTACGATGGGAGATAAATGTGTTCTGGTCCGTGATTTGGGACCTTACGGCTTTCGCCGTAAGGCCCAAAATCCCAGACCGGCACACCGATCAATCTGACCTTCTTGTGTTCAACAGAAAGACTGATGGTTGCTCATCTGATAAGATCGCGCCTGTAAAAAAATCCATGTGCACTAAACTAATCTGTCTCGCAAAGCCAGGGGCGGATCAGCTACATCCCGAGGCCTGCGGTGGGGCGTGGGGTTCTAACTTGTTGTTTTGGACAGTTTAACTGGGACTAGAAAGTGCCAATACGGAAGGCCGTGTTCCGGACTCTCAAAATATCAAACGACTAGCGGTAGAGGGTGGGGGTCGGAAGATGCGAAAAGAGAAGGAGAGGAGGACCTTTCCGTCGGCCGCCAAAAAATCAAACGACGGTGGAGAGGACAGATTCTCAAAGGGGAATCTCCACACTCCCCGCCCCTGTAGCAAACGGTCTTCGGGCTGACGACGGCAGCAGTGGGGCCGCGCACAGCCGTGCGCGGGCCCACTGTGGCCGCCGTCGGCCTGAGGACCTTTAAATACTGGGCAGGGATGGGGCTGCGAGGGGTGGGGGGGGGGGTTTCCAGACTGTCCAATGGAGGGGGGTGGTTTCCAGATTCTCCAAAAGCCACATTACATTGCATTTTAATATTTTCTTCGGCAGGGGGCGCTGGGAGAGGGAGCCCTGGAACCCCTCGAAATCCCCCGTTCCCCCTCCCCAATCCGGCCGTGGAGTTCATTTGTATTGAAAGTTAGACTATGTATCAAAAATAATGAACATGACAGGGACACTTCACAAATACTGCTGGCTGAAAAAAAAATGGACATTAGATACGAATATATGGCTGTATGGAAAAAAGTTAATTAGTTTGTTTATTTCTGGTGCGACATCGCTGCTTCAGATATCTTTCAAAGCGTAACGACAAAGCGTCCGTAGCGTTTAGAGTGTAACGCCAAAAGATGTGTGGCGTTTGGAGCGTAACGCCAAACTCAAACTGCGTGATTGTTGTGTTGAAGACATTTACACCCAGTATAACATAAAACGCTCAACTGTTTAACTCTTTCACCGCCAGTAGCCGCATATAGTGTTTCTGAACTCTTTGTTAACCCAGTTAACCCTGACGCACTACAGCAGGAGATGGATCGACCATGATAATTCACGGGTAGTGCTAGATTAGCTTGGCGCTATCAGGCGCCAAGCTAATCTGGCACTACCCTTGAATTATCATGGTCGATAAATCTCCTGCAACTGGTACATAGTTTTTAAGTCCCTTCTATTTATAGAATGGACTTTTTAGGACGGGTCGCAGTGGGTCGAATTTCAGTAATAGCTTGTCCATGATGTCAAAGGCGGGCAGGCAAAACCTCTAACAATTGAAGTAACAAGATAAAAATTATGTCATGTCTAGTTACGCTAACCTCGCTGCTGAACGTACATTTGACTCGAAGCGCCGTGTGTGCGTATGTATGTTTGTATGTGTGTGTATGTGTATGTGTGTGTGTGTGTGTGTGTGTGTGTGTGCGTGCGTGTGCGCGTATGTATGTAAACAAGAGAATCTCCGACATTTCTGTACATACAAGCTTGAAACTTGTCTAAATACTTTCTTAAAGGGGTGGCTAAGAGAGCCTCCGAGCATATTGTAATTGAAAGTCTCACGCGCACACACGCACACACGCACGCACGCACGCACGCACGCACACACACACACACACACACACACACACACACACACACACACACACACACACACACACACACACACACACACCGTCGCGCTTTGAGAAGAGCATTCAGGTGACTCGATATAGCTAGTTTGGAGAAAGATATTGGAGCGAGTGCCGGCAGGCTTCGGGCCCCCACATTCCAGCCGAGGGACGTGATGACGGACACAGTGACTGTGTTTCTTACAACACTGACTTAACAGCGTGTGCATGTGTGTACTGTGCTTTAGAAACAAGTTTGGACTGCCGCTTTTACGTTAATGTTGTAGTTTTACTATTATTGCTTAAAAATTAGTAGGTGTGAAGTTATATATTAGTTAAGTTATAATTAAGGTGGTGACTGTTTATGTCGGAGCGACTGTCTAATAGCCGGCGCTGTTCTTATGGCGACGGGCCCCCAGGTAGCGGCAACTGTGAAAGTATAATTCGTCTTTTTGTTCTGTTAATGCGTATCTCTCATTTGTGTAACTAGTATTAGCCAAGCAGAAAGTTTTTTTAAAAAAACATTATATTACGTGTTTACTAAGAGATACTATGATAGGGCTGTCCTTAGTTTGCTTTGTGTTAGGGAGGTTCAGGTCGGGTTGGGGCCGTTGGCGCCGACCATGAGACGCCTTGGCGACGGGCTTCACCCGTCCCGAGCCATTGTCCATTTCAGTGTTGTGTGTAAACTGTTGTGTGAGTTTGGGTGATTGCGAGTTGCACCTGAGGTGGCGAAACAAATTTTCCTGTACGTGGCAACATGTATTTGGAAGAATAAAGTTGATTCATTCATGAGTTCGTTAGCCAGCTTTGTACCCTTTCAACTTCTCCAGGAAAAAAATAAAACAGTAAACAAACTTTACATTTGGAGAAAGTCACACAGTGACAGTGACGTAAAAGAAGCAACTCCGTCACCACGCGGACATACTCTAAATATGACGTGATTCTCTCTCTCGCTTGCTCGCTCTCTCTCTCTCTCACATATATATGCATGCATCTCCAAGAGGCATAGATCCTCATGTGCCCGGAGGGCGCATGAGCATATACGCCTCATGAGGATGTTTTGAGCGCGCGCATGCACGCATGCACACGCACACACATACACACACACATCGACACGCTTTCAGAAGAGCATGCAGTGTACTTGGTATATTATGTAGCTAGGTAAAGTCAACCTGCTTTAACATAAATTATAGCAAGACTGAAATTGTACCGTGACATTCTAGTTTTGTCACCATTTTCCCAAGTCTTGAAGCGAAAGCAAATCTCATATCACGTTAAATATAAAATTACATAAAAACTAAAAATACGTCATGACGAATGACGTTTGAGAAACCAATGACGCGCATGCACTGCGCGCGCCCCTTATAGAGTTCACTATGGCGCATTGGCACATCTGCGAGTCTTTTTCAAAAGGAGATATTTCAACATCAGAATCAAGTCAAAGAGGTAGAGAACCTTGACAGCGTAGACAGCTCTCATATAAATGGGACTTTGTGGGTTATGGTTCATCCCATCTTGTTTAGTTTTAGGGCGACACCTCCGGAACCCGCGGCAGCTACCCTATAGTAACCCATTTATTAACGGTGAGGCCACATAGTTTCCTATTAATTTTAGAGTATAGTGCGTTTGCAATTGCTCTTGAACCACATTTGTTTTTGGCGAAAATGTTAACAGTGAAAATTCTTTGAATCTTTATTATGAGAAGTGCAATTTCTCAGTAGTAACCGACAGAATGTTCGTGAATAGTCGTACTTAAGCTTGCCGCGACTGCCGCCTCTCGGGTGGACTATGGAAATGGAAATATGTGAAAAACTACCTTCTGATCCTCTTATATGTAAAATTGCAGTAGGGCCTACAGTTTGTATTGTTTGTACGATAAATGACGTCCAGTTCACAAAATGAGGTAGATCGCATAGTGTATGTGTCTACCATGCAAACGTGCACGTGCTGAGAGAGAAACATTCTTTGAACGTCTAACCCTAAAACGGCGGTACAGAAACCATCGAGCCACTTTAATTTTGGGGAACCTCGTATTGTCCGCCCACCAAATGTCACCGCTCAGTGAAAAATATCCGACAACACACTCAACCCCTACTATTGTCCAAGCTCTGTGATTATCTTCCACAGCGCTGTACATCACACGTGCATATAACGTCCTACATATCGCTTCCACACACTGTGAAAATGGTAATATATTCAAAGATACTATCTACAATATGTTTGGTATGGTTTATGAACAAGCGTGAGGAGGCGTCGATTCAAGTCACTGTGGCAGCAGCTTCGCTCACCAGTTATGAAGTGCAAGTAGACGCACGCTCTGTCTCTGCAATCTTCTTTAACCCTTTTCATCCTGATACACCCATTGCTTGAAATAACTTTGACTATGATAGTTCAAGGGTTGTGTCAAACTAGCATGGCGCTTGAGGCGCTAAGCTATTCTGGCACCACCCTTGAACTATCATAGTCAATCTATCTCCTAATCTGTAATGTATATTCATAGGACAATAAGCAAATTAAAAAAAAAATCAGCTTCAGGATGTAAATGGTTAATTCAACACCTAAACATTCTAGCTGTCCCAGGGACATGGATTCAAAGTTGTGCCAGCAAGAGGCATAGATCCGCATGAGCCCCCGCATTTGCGGGGGCTCATGAGGATCTATGTCTCTTGCAGTTGGGTGGTTTAGGCCTACACAATCATTTTCCCTGGACTGAGCGGGTTAATAAACATCCATTTTTATGACTGCTATCTATGTGACTGTAATGACACCAAGTTGAGCTCCGCCACCCACCGCCCCATCCTCCTGACCCCTCCCCCCCTCCTCACCTATCTACACACCACCTCTCCCAACCCAAGTAAGCAAATGATTAACGGTCCGATGTCCGTCCTTCACTTGGCTCGCGCACAGCTGTTCAAGAGCCAACTGGGGCCGACGCCGGCCCGCGGACATTTTGATGGTGTGTTCAGGCCAGTTAAGGCTGATGTCAGCCTGAAGAGCTTTTCTCACTCAGCAGATCGTGTTAGTAATAAACAGTGGGCAGTCATACGACAAGATTTACCACCTCTTCAATATAATGGAAAATGCACAGCTGTTCGGCTAGGCGTTTATTCACCACAGGCGAAAGCTGACGTAGGGGCCTACAGTTTATCATTTGACGTACAGTTTAGCTCCGTTCTCAGTCGGTGTCACACGCGCCTATACACAGGTCGACTGTAGAGGCACATACGTGATACCAAAACTGACCCAGGAAAAGTGCACACAACTTCGAAAGCATTCTCGTGTCAAACTCCGCCCGTGATGCGAATTTAACCTGAAAACCAGGTTTGATCGACCTTCCTGTGTTATTAACCCAACCAGCCCCAACGCCCTGCAGCAGGAGACGGATGGACCATGATAATTCAAGGGCGGTACCAGATTAGCTTGGCGCCTTCAGGCGCCAAGCTTATCTGGTACTACCCTTGAATTATCATGGTCCCGCCGTCTCCTGCAACTGGTGCATAATCGTTATGCGACGCCTCCAACATTTAGAAAATGTGGCCTTGGGGCTGAATGGGTTAAAGAACATCATTAATTTAGGTGTGCTGTGGTTGTCAAAGACCGCTCATTTTCTGCCTTTCAGGATTTTTTGGGGGGCAAATATGGCGGCGCGAAACTGGGTCTAATGTAATTAGCACCTTAACCCATTCAGCCCCGACGCCCTACAGCAGGTGACGGATCGACCACGATAATTCAAGGGTAGTGCCAGATCAGCTTGGCGCCTGAAGGCGCCAAGCTAATCTGGCACTACCTTTTTTTTGGTGGGGAAATCAGCCAATATAGGCGACAAGTGCCCTAGTTAGAAGTTTTTTTTAAAACTATTTATTAAATTTTTTTTCTTAAACTTTTCATTTTTCCTGTTTCCTTCTGACATCATATTTCCCTTATTTTTTAATTTTATTTCAAGGATACATTTTTTTTATTCAACTGGCACTACCCTTGAATTATCATGGTCGATCCATCTCCTGCAACGGGTACGTAGTCGTTAGGTGACGCTTTCCCAAATGTGGGTCCGTGGGGTAAAATGGGTTATGTTGCCTTGTCCCGAACGTTATGATTCATGAACAACGCAATTGCGATCACGCCTGTAACGCGTGTATTTATCATAAACAGTATTTTGAAAATAATAATGTGTCGGTAATGTTTTGGAGAAATTTATTACGACAGTCGCCCATGCATGCCAATTAGAACGTGAAACATATTAATTGCAACGTGTGTTGATTTTTTCATTATTTCGTTCGTACTGCGTAGGTAATTACTGTCCTCAATACTCCCCCTCCTCCCGCAGCCCCCCTCCCCCCGCCCACCCCCCTCCCCTCACCCCACGGGGCCGTATGCAATTACCTTCGTGGAGTGGAAGTTAACTCGTGTAGCCCCGACAAACCACAGCAAGATATGGATCGACCATGATAGTTTAAGAGTGGTGGTAAAAATAGCTTGGCGCCCACACTAGCGCGCCAAGCTATTCTGGCACCACCCATGAACTATCGCGGTCGATCTGAATTGTAATACAGAGGACGACTCCAAAAGTTGGGGATTTCGACCCTGGGACAGAATGGGTTAAACCCCATCTAACCAAACAAGCGTCTCGAAGCGTGAACGTATTTAATTTTTGACGCCTGTGACATGTATACATACTCTTATTCCACTCAGCCCTGAATTACAACTAACAAATGGCTTGGCCACGATAGTTCAAGGGTGGTGCCAGAACAGCTTGGCGCCTGGAGGCGCCAAGCTGTTCTTGCACCACCCTTGAACTATCATGGTCGATGTGTCTACCGAAATCAAATGTAGTCTACAGAGGACAGCTTCACGTTTGGGAATTTGACGATAAGGATGGTTGTGTTTGGCCTAAATATGTGCGGTGAACAGCTGGCATTCGTTGTTGGGTCCCAACCTCGGCGTCGACCCAACCTCGGCCAAAGTGACATATACTGCTCACAAATAGTAAGGTACATGTACATTAACTTTTCAGCTTGAATTACTGAAGTCCTCAGAATCGGTATAATCACGGGTGTATCAGTGAGTAGCCATCCTATTGGTCTACAATTTCACATTAGTGTGACATATAGTGCTCAGAAAAAGTAAAGGACGTATTACTTTTAGCTTGAATTATTAAAATGTCCCAAAAAGTTTAAACATTAATGAGACCAAAAAGGTGACTGCACTTTGCAGATGCAAGGTGTTTTCCGACATTTTAGTAATTCAAGGTGAAATTATGACGTTCCTTTACTTTTTGTGAGCACTGTATGTCACACCAGTGTTGTATGCCAATGGGATGGCTAATTACTGATACAACCGTTTGGCGCCTGTCGGCGCCAAGCTAATCTGGCACTACCCTTGAATTATCATGGTCGATCCATCTCCTGCAACTGGTGCATAGACGTTAGATGACGCCTCCAAAATTGTTGAAATACGTGCGTTGGGCTGAATGAGTTAAATGGTGGTCTTTCATGACAACTGACACTTTTTGCGCTTCAAGGCTTCTCTTTGGAGAGCATCTGTATTTTAAACCACTTTTTATTGTTAAAAAAAGGTGGTTTCTCAAAAGAGTAACTGAACTCAGCCGACGGGGGCTTCAGACTGCAGAGGTGGAAGAACGTTGTTGTTTTCCTCCAGTGCACCGATTTTGATCGTGATGGTGTAGCTAGGACAGTAACTTTCTAACGCCGACCAATAGTTACCTTTAACCCTATTAGCCCCACGGCCACAATTCCCAAATTTTGAAGGTGTCACTGACCTAACGAATATGTACCAGTCGCAGGAGATGGATCGACCACGATAATTCAGGAGTAGTGCCAGATTAGCTTGGCGCCGTCAGGCGCCAAACTAATCTGGCACTACCCTTGAATTATCATGCCCAATCTATCTCCTGCTGTAGTGCGTCGGGGTTAAACGGGTTAATACCTTGACTTCTGAGGAAAAGTGAATATTACCATCTGCAAGAGACACAGGATTTTTGCCTTTTGCTGAAACCACTTTGCGTCCACGCACCTTTGACGGCCGGGGGTGTTCCACGCTGAATTTACACTGATTTCAGAAAACACAATCAGTATCCACTGGCAGGAAAAGGGTTAACATGCAAACAAAAAGGATACCCTTGTCTCACGGACTTATCCGCTTCCTCTGCCTACTCTCATCCTCTGGGCTGGACAGTTTCTTGGGTTTCATGGGACTCCGGCTTAAAGGGGCCACGAAGCCAAGAGGAAACCTGCTATTAATAACTATTTATATTATCAGTCACTTCTGACAATTGTACCACTTCATGCCTGTTACCTGTATTTAATGATAAAAATGTTACTGATCTGCACTCAGTGGGTGCCGCCATTTTCTCTTTGTCGGTGGCGTCACTTTTTTGCTGGCACAGCTGCAGTGCCAGCAGAGGCGTAGTTCAAAGAATGACGGCTAGTCGTATTTAGGGTTGTGGTGTGGATGGCAAAAGTCACACTATCCGAACATGATTAAATGTTTAAATGTTTACCCAGACGTCATAACAGGATGATTTTTATTTGGGGGGTCTGACTGGTCATTCGCTCTCACCACTCTTATTTTAACCCTTTTACCACTAGAAGAAGCAAATCTGTCTGAGAGCATGGCAAATTCAACACTGAGCCAATCCAGCGATCCAAGAAGCACTGTTAGGAACAGCCCCAGCAAGAGGCGCAGAACCTCATGAGCCCCCGCATCTGTGGGGCCTCATGAGGTTCTGCGCCTCTTGCAGTTGGGCGATGTCCGCATCTTTCCGGGAGTGAAGTGCTTAAAGACCAATGTTTACTAAGAAATCGCCTTCAAGTAGCAGCTTACCATTTTTCAAAATGGTCTAGCCACTTGTGACATCTCGACGTTCATCCTCAAACATGCTTAGGTCAATAAAAGCGAGGGGGGGGGGGGGGAATCGTTGTATAACCGTGATTGTCACACTGCCCTTACTCTTTAATACACCCACACGTTTTGCTGTGCGGCATTTTAATGCAGGCAGGACAGTCTGCAAGGGCGCAAAAAGTGACGACACAGGCACACACAATCAAATCTTCCTCACTCGAGTTGAAGAAGATCTAGCATGATGGCGACCCTAAAGAATCCGTTGAATTGCGCTATCATTGAAAGATATTTCGTTGATCGTCGCTCTCCGTCCCGAAAACATGCTCGTCACAGTAGCGACACAAATGAGCTACGCAGATCACAGAAAACGCCAGATAACTCTGACTTCTCGTCTTCTTTAAGTGCAGACAGTTGAAAACGATACCGTGTCACTGTGCGTGCAACGAGGGATAAGAGTCATCGCATAAAACTGAAGACGCTTTCTCCAAGGATAACACTCGCAAAGGAGGTAATCATGGGAATCGGATCTATTCTGTCCCCATTGCCAAGGCGTATGTATCGCTAACCACTCCACGAAACTCCATTTTTACAGATTTTATTTGCTGAAGGCTACATGAGATTTGAATCTCGCCCACGAAGGAGCCTTGCACTGTGAAATGAGTTCATCCTGGATCGAATTTGTCCTTTTTACTTCAGCCCGAGAAAAGAACGTTTAGAGGAGAGGAGAACAGTCCATCTAATCAGACGAGACACAAGGGGTGGAAATGGAAGGCTTACTTAATACACAAAAGACCATTCGGCCGAAGTCGGCACATTTGTGTGCAGGCCCAATGCGGCCGACTTCGGCCCTATCGCCTATTGCGTGCTGATGCTGATACGATGGCCAAGCTATTTGACACGGCCTTGAACTATCATGGTCGATCCATATCTTGCTGTGGTTTGTCGGGGCTATATGAATTCACAACGTCCACTCCACGAAGGTGAGTGCATATGACCCCGGGGGGGGGGGGGGGGGGGAGGGGGGAGGGGGGGGGGGGCTAAAAAGGGGAGCGGGGGGGGGGGGGATGTGGGGAGTATTGAGGACAGGGACAACAATTACCTACGCAGTACGAACGAAATAATGATAAAGTCAACACATGTTGCAATTTGTTTCATGTTCTGATTAGCATGTATGAGCGACTGTCGTAATAAATTTTCTTCAAAACATTACAAACATTGCAAAATATTATTTATGAAAAATACACGCGTTACAGGCGTGATCGCAACTGCGTTCGATAATTTTGTATTCTGACGCCCTTCAGCCATGAAGAACCACAAAAATATGACTTGGCCATGATAGTTTATGGGTGGTGCAAGAATAGTTTCGCGCCTATATTTTTAGTGCTGTCTGCCTGATAACGAGATCGATCATGTTTGTTCAAAATTGGTGCCTGCATAGCTGGCCATAGCATCAGGTAACAAGACAGGCTTTGAGCTGTCATGGTCGATCAGGACTGATTAACCGAGACACCGCCTTTGGTGTAATATGGCGGATCTATCTCCTGCCACTTGAACGTAGTAGACGATGATAAAACATGAGTTAGGATGTGAAAGATCAAGTGCTATGATGAAGTGTCGTCTGGTACTGACGTCACAGCACTTGCGGCCACACTAATTTGCAGCGCACAGACGGCCTTTCACACTTTGGCTGTTAGTCTATGTCGGTAGCGGCTTTTGTCGCGATGATTCCTGCAGGATGTCAGAGTGTTGGTATTCCTGCAGGAATCATTGCGACAAAACCCGCTACCGACAGCCAAAGGGTTAAAGCAATCGTTACATTAGTTCGTAGAAAAGTTATAATGACACTCGGGCAATCATCTTTTTGTCGTCTGTTCGGCCTAACCGCAGTTAGACCAAACATCCTAAATAGTAAGATACTCCAGCAGGCTTGTTATCGCGAGGCCAGCACCAGAGTTACTTCCCCTGTTACCTCCATGTGTAACATGCGACGCGCCGGAGAGAAGGTGGAGGCGATGCATGCGGTGCAATTGGATGCTCAAATACTCGACGGAAAGAAAGTTGCAAACGGAAAATCTTTCTTCAGATTTCCTAAGGTTGAAATGAGGTAAGTGATTGCCAATTTTTAAAATATTCGAATTATTTATAGCTTACAATTTAGACAAGGCATTCACCATCTCTCTATCACGTTGTTTACACTGACATGCTAGGTTTCTCTGCCAATGTCTTCGTCGCAAAACGCTCTCGTTAATACAACCAGTAACTTATCAATGCATGATTCTGAATTATAGGGGACCAAAGGCAAGTTAGCAAAATTGAAAATGAGAGACAATCATGAACATGGATATACCAACGATTGTGACTGAGCACATTTATATTCAGTGTCAGATTGGGTCTAGTGTATATGTAATTGTGTTACAGTGAGTGGGTGATCACTGATGTTTGCTCAAAACTAAGTGACAATGTCTTTTTTACATGCAGACATTTTCTGTTGTGGCATAAAAACTGAATTCACAAAACTCTTTTGTATGGTGTACAGGTGCAAAGAATGGGTTCAAAGAACAAGGAGGGAGGACTTGCTTGGGAAGACAGCAGCGGAGCTGTACGCTTCAGGTGTACAACTCTACAGTGACCACTTCGAAAAGAGCCAGTTCTTATATCCAGACAAGACCAACAAGCTGGCCTGGAATGCAGTACCATCTGTATTCAAGAATCTTCCGAATCCACCCCCTCGAGTATCCACTCTTCGAAAGCCGCCCAAACAGAGAGTACAAGATGATGTACTGCGCTGTCCACCGGAGATGAAGAGAAAGTTTTCAGGAACAGGTAAAAAAAAATTCAGGGTAAATCCCAATGTATGTCCATTGTGTTCATGTCAAATGTAGGCTTTTGTTTCGTCATTAGTGGGCTATTCATTACATAATTTAATAATGGCTTACAAAACGCGACTGTCAGTAAGCATTAGTCAACCAGCATGCGTACAAGTGGTTTACTATGCATAATGGATGTAACGTTGTAAGCTATCATTTATTTCATCTATCAAGTAATTGTATAAAGAACCTGTAAATTATGTATTTGTTTTACAGCCTTAAGATGCAATTCTTTACCATGTGTGGCATTATGTTCCAGGACTGCAGGCTTCTTTGTCATCGGACACTGACTTTGCACAGCACATGGATGTGGGACTAGAAGTGGACGCCATACCACCACCAGGTATAATATACAAATTAAATATTAGCTCTTCAGAAGTAAACCACCACCCTCACCCCCACCTCCCATTAGAAACTGAACAACTAGCAGAAGGCTGGGCGTGGTTGTATATAATAATGTAGGCCTACCAATTCAGAGGGCACTGGCATGATCATAGGAAAACAGTACAGGGCTGACGTGCGGAAAAGCTGAGTGCAACAGCTAGTGTCATTCTAAACACACTGGAGATTTTGACTTGCACTGGTCAAACATTTCAAACTTGGCGAATTGTAGAGAGTTACTGTACAACCGATTAGCCACACCACTTGCCTCCATAGTCTACAGTCAATGGAATTAAACTGTATTTTTGTGAACAGTATAATTAGTATTATTATTTTGTGTCTGTGCAGAAAAGCAAGTGCCCAGTATCTCAGGCATTTCTCCAAGAAAGAGAAAGCTGAAGAGGGACCTAAAAGCTTCCAGAAACAAAATCTACAGACTGCAGAAGAAAATCAAGCAACAATCTCCAAAGAAAAAATTCCAAAAGCAGGACCTGGCAGAAAAACGAGATGCGTTGATAAAAGATCTGTCCCTCTTCCTCGAAGGTCCATGTCTGCAGTTCGTCACCACTCAGCTTCGCCAGGTCACCAAACCGAAAATGGGTCGCAGATGGAGTGAGCAAGATAACCGTTTAGGTTTGTCCATTTTTCATGCCAGTCCCAAAGCATATCGGCTACTGAGGAAACTGTTCTTGTTGCCTTCAGTTTCTTCGCTTCGGAGACTCATGCGAGCTGTCCAGATATTTCCATGCTTCAACAAGAATGTCCTGAACGCACTCCAGCAAAAGATTCAATGCCAACTAATTCAGAACTCTGTGCTTTGGTGTTCGACGAAATGTCTTTAAAGGAGTTTGTGACATACAATGTCGAAAAAGACTATGTGGAAGGCCATGTATGTAACCAACCATGCTACAGTGTTCATGGTGCGTGGACTGGTTATGAATTGGAAACAGGCTGTTGGTTATATCCTTTCCAGCGGACCTGTTGACGCTAAGGTTCTGCATGGTCTGCTGATTGAATGTCTTGATAGACTAGAGGAGTGTGGTCTGCAGGTAAAAGTGTTGATTGCTGACCAAGGTTCCAATAACCGAAAAATGTTAACAAAATTCTGCAGGGTGACTGAGCAGTCTCCTTTTTCTTCCACAAAGAGAACAAAGTACACGTACTTTATGATCCTCCCCATCTTTTGAAAAACACAAGGAACAACTTCAAAAAGTGGGTTCCTTGTTGATGGACAAGAAGTGAAGTGGGTGCATATTGAACAATTCTACAACTTTGACCAGCAAAATGTTATTCGCATGGCCCCAAAACTGACCAGCAAGCAACTTGAACTGCCACCTTTTGCTGCACTTCGCGTGCGGTATGCTGCGCAGGTCCTCACGCACACGGTTGCAGCAGGTATTTCTACACTTGTGCAGCTGCATGTACTTGACGCAGACGCCGCTCACACAGCCCTGTTCATCGAAACATTCGATCAACTGTTCAATACCTTAAATAGTGGCAACCTCAGGTCTACACAGAAAATGGCCCATGCCATGACTCCAACATCCGGACATGAGGAGTTCCTGTTGAAGACTCTAAGTTGGCTGGAATCTGTTCAGTCCCTCTCGCTCAGTATCGCAACTCGCAAGCCTAACAGGGTGGAAGATGGCCATTAGAACACTTCTGGCATTGTGGAAAGAACTTCATACTGACCATGGCATGAAATTTCTCTTAACTGACCGTCTGAACCAGGACTGTGTTGAAAATCTGTTTTCAGTTGTTCGGTCAAAAGGAGGGCATGGTGACAACCCCAGTCCACAACAGTTTCGCAACAATTTTCGCCAGGTCATGGTGGACTCTTTCTTCGTGCAGAGTGACGCAAGCAACTGCATTGAGGACTGTGACAAGTGGCTGCTCACCCTGACAGCGCTGACATCAGTACCGCAGTCAGTAGTGGAAGATGAACCTGAAGATGGTGTCGTCCCTGATTGGTCACAGGGCCATATGGAAAATGATGGTGATACATATCAGTTGATGCAGCTGATTTTGCCAGTGCCAGAGACTCAAGACCCACGGCTCGTCCAAGTGCAAGAAAACGTACTTCTGTATATTGCTGGCTACATAGCAAAGAAGATGCAGGCAAAACCATTATGTCAGGAATGTAACAGTCTCCTCACAGGTGCCTCTACTGGTTCTCGGGCTGAAACGTTCATCATGAACAAACAGTATCAAGGCATTACAGGGGAGCTTACAGTTCCGAGCACCAGACTGCAACACATGGTGCAGGCGTTCGAGAAAGCTATGTTGCCAACATCGGAAAAATTCTGCACTTGGACAAAGTAAAGATGCGCTTGGTAGCACTGTTGGAAAAACATGACACTTTTTTTGCCGCATGGGAAAGTGTGCCATCCAGCATTTTCTGCTGCAGTTGTTCATCAATGTGCGGCTGCATTTCACTCTGAAAGAGAGCAACAGGTCATTCGTGCAGAAGTCACAGAAAAGAAACAGAAAAATGTTGAAAGTGCGTCACCTTTAAAGTAAGAAAACAGTCCACTAAGTCCAGACACCATAAAAATGACTACTCTTCTTTTTCTGAACACTTTTTGTTGAAACAATTTTCTGATTGAGTAATTACTTTACTTTTTTAGTGCTACCAAGCGCATGTTCAGGATCTTTCGGACAGCGCACTGTGTTGTACTTGTAGCCATGTGCAAGTGTATACAAGACTCTTCTTTCATATTATGACATTTGATTATGTTCTGTTATTATTTTTTCCTTTTTGCCTGTTATGAAGATGGTTTATCTGCCACTAGATAATTTCAGAGGAATACAATAGAGAATACTCTTTGCTCTTATGCCAGACTTTACCTGTGTTGTGTCATTTCTTACATGATGTGTATATTAGCACGTATTTGTGATTTGTGTGGGTGTTATTGTGAGTGTGTTTTATAAATTTGTTATTTGTGTTAAATGTTATTTGTAGAAATTGTTTACATAACCCATTTAACCTCAAGCAGGCAGGCATTGGATTGATCAATAATTAAAGGTCATGTCAGATTAGCTTGGCGCCTTAGGCTAATCTGGCACTGACATTGAATTATGGTAGATCCACCTCCTGCAACTGGTACACAGTCGAGTAGTGACTCTTCCAAAAATTGTTGAATGTGGGCTTGGGATTAATTGGGCGAAAATAATTAAGCATAAATTAAACAAAACAAACACACTGCAAGATCATAGAAGGCATGAATCATGGCTGGTTGATACTTGCTGAAATTGCGCTTCTCACTAACACATGAATAAATAATACAGAAAAACTAAATGAAAGAGAAATGATAACATTCAAATACACTATAAGTAAGCATTATTAAAACAACACAACTTGAAGTACATGTTAACACTTAGACATGTAAACAACTCTGTAGATTCACACCATTTAAAACAAAATATTGCACACCACCACCCCTCCCCCCCCCCCAAACCCCGTCCCCTCCATTCCACATCACAGATTTTATTATCAAAGTGGCCTGCACCATGTAGCATGAAACATCTAGGGATACACTGCATTTGCTTGTGCTGATGTTTTTCTAATGTAATACCATCGTGTGTATACCGGCTGCGTACATGGCCAGAACAAGGGAAGCAACTCCTCGGCCTGATGTCGTTTTTTCTGCTATAGGCCACGGAACACAGTGCCGTTTCCGTACTGTTCAGTCTCTTAGCCAGTCAGTCCCAGGCATCCCCTAATATTTCAATCCCCTAAAAAACACTAGCGTCCACCAGCTGCACATTTGCCATGCACAAAATAACCCAAAAACAGCACATTGACAGTCTCATTTCTTGGCTATGAACCTGATTCCTTACCAACCCCACACCCAAGCACAGCTGAAATCAGCGTGCCCCTCAAATCACTACGTCAACGGCAACTCAACATAGGCAAACAATTGTCCACTGTATAAGCTCAGGATGGTATGAATCAAAGCACCAAACATGTCTCCTCTCAGCTAACCAGAAATTTTCAGCAAATTCCAACATTCAGCCCTACTACAAATTTTCAAACAAGGCAAAAATTATTTTGAAAAAAACACCGGTCCTTGCACTGCCTGAACTGCCCAATTTAAATATATAACGTGACCTATACGCTAAGGTTTATCTTTCTATGTAGGATCTTTGGTTAGACACAAGATTTAAGACACTTCACCGTTCAAACGGTGCAGGGAATTTGTCTTCGGGTTTACTTTAACCCTTTATTCTTTGCCAGTGGTTGCAGACTTTAAAAAAGTAAATTTAACGTCTAAGATTAACCCATTACATTCAGCCCTGACGCACTACAGCAGGAGATGGATCTTCTCCAACAGGTGCATAGTCGTTAGATGACGCCTCCCAAATTTGGGAAATACGTGCGTCGGCCTGAATGAGTTAAAAGCCTTCAAAAATATATATACATGGTGACAAAGTGGTTTCAGCGAGAGGCATAGTTCCTCGTGCAACTGCTGATGCTCACGAGGATCTATATCTCTTGTAGTTAGTTGGTGATCACATTTTCTCGGCAGTCAAGGGTTAAAAAATATACAATACAATACAATACAACTTTATTGTCTGTTCGAGTCCAAGCACGACAGAAATTTGCCTTTCGGCTCGTCATGAAACAACAATATAAGACATTAACAAACGCTGCAAAAGCATATCATGAAAAATTATCATTGCAGCAATCTATCACAAGCAATCTGTCACAAGATGGGAGGTAATGTTAAGTAGATCATACTTATCGCGGCGTTATAAACGAGAGTTCAAAATCGAGACAGCAGTTGGAATAAAAGACTTCTTAAAAACATTCCTTTTGGCAAGTGGCATGTTGAAACGTCTGCCTGATGGTAGCATTTGAAACTGATCAGAGAGTGGGTGACTAGGATCATTGACAATGCTAGCAGCTATCCTTCGGACAGCTCTATGGTACAGATCATCTACTGGGTACTGTCCTAGGCCAATGATCTTCTCAGCTGTTCTGACGATACTGAATATAGACCAATCAATCGTTTTGGTTCTTCCGTCGTCGAGTATAAGTGGACCTATTAGTTCAACTAAAATAACTTGAGGTCACGTCGTTCTTATCATTGGCACGAGCAAAGAAAATCCACTCTGTCGTAAGTCCTAGGGAGTTTTCCATTATATTCTCAGTCATTTCTACATAATAAGTTTTCAATTATTGAGTGACACTTTCAAATGTAGTTTGCTTATTGGAAAAACAAGCTAATACTCGAATCTAGCTCACTGATGTCATCTCTCGACCAGCCATACGTGGTCGACCTGAATTCAGACCAGTTCAGACCAAGAAAACAACAACGGTCTATTTTCGTCACGCCAAGATGTTGAAAATGACCACCGACTACAAACAGAATCTATTATGTCCTACTGCTTCGGCCTCACAGAAATTACATCAAGGCTTGTACGGCAAAACCATGTGCAAGAGGTATAGATTCTCATGAGCCCCCGCATTAGCGGGGGCTCATGAGAATCTATGCCCCTTGCTGGCCCACTCTGTATGTTTTGTTTGACGATTATGTCAGCGTATGTTCCTCAGGCGTTGAGGATTATTAGGGGTTCAGCTGCAGATGGTTCGATAAGAAACCTTTCAGGAACGCGGAGGTGAGAAATGTGGTGCGACTGAGGTCTCTTGCCGACATCAATTTGTATCAATACTTCTTCGGTCTTATATTAACACATATAATCACACAGCCGCATTAGGTGACCCCTAACGACCATGTACTAGTGGCAGACGCTGGATCCACCATGATAAATCAAGGGTAGTGTTAAGATTAGTTCGGCATCTGTTGGCGCTAAGCTGATCTGGCACTAAACTTGCATTATCACGGTCGACCCATCTCCTGCTGTAGTATGTCGGGGCTAAAAGTTAGTTATTAGCGTTTAGCGCCGAGCAGGCAACCACGACCATCTCACGGCGGCGGGGCCGAAAGTGTTAAGAATGAATTCAGAAACACAGTTTACTTCGACTGGCAGCAGTGAAGTGCTTAACCCATTTAGCCCCGAGTCCTTATAGAAGGAGATGGATTGAGCATGATAATTCAAGGGTAGTGCCAGATTAGCTTGGCGCCTTCAGGCGCCAAGCTAATCTGGCACTACCCATGAATTGTCATGCTCAATTCATCTCCTGCAACTGGTACATAGTCATTAGGCAACACCTCCAAAATTTGAGAAATGGGACCGTGGGGCTAAACGGGTTAATCGGCATATGAAGAGGCCGTGCAAATCAGCACATCTGACAATTCCAGAACAATCACACCATCGCCGACTGCACAGGCGATTTAGTTCCCCCAGCAATCCACCATCTACTGTCCTGCTTGCTACACCCGACTAGATGTGGTTCCCCCAGCACCACAGGCGATTTTCCCCCAGCAATCCACCATCTACTAACTGTCCTGCTTGCTACACCCGACTAGATGTGGTTCCCCCAGCACCACAGGCGATTTCCCCCCAGCAATCCACCATCTACTAACTGTCCTGCTTGCTACACCCGACTAGATGTGGTTTCCCCAGCACCACAGGCGATTTTCCCCCAGCAATCCACCATCTACTAACTGTCCTGCTTGCTACACCCGACTAGATGTGGTTCCCCCAGCACCACAGGCGATTTTCCCCCAGCAATCCACCATCTACTAACTGTCCTGCTTGCTACACCCGACTAGATGTGGTTTCCCCAGCACCACAGGCGATTTTCCCCCCAGCAATCCACCATCTACTAACTGTCCTGCTTGCTACACCCGACTAGATGTGGTTTCCCCAGCACCACAGGTGATTTTCCCCCAGCAATCCACCATCTACTAACTGCCCTGCTTGCTACACCCGACTAGATGTTGTTTCCCCAGCACCACGCGTCTCCATCCCTACTACCCCCCCCCCCCCCACCCCAACTCCCCCCTCCCCCTCCACACACCCATAACCCTGCCACTTTACTCAGGAGTACTGATGAGACCGAAACGTCTTATGGCGACCGTGACTGGTTGTCTCCCTCGATCCGCTACTACAATGCTGATCAGCGGTAGCGAATCATGGAATACAATCAATGCGTTGTCGACCATGCCCGTTGAAAGTTACTGCCTGACGACAGTTGTGCGATTTAACTCATTCTTCCCGCGACACACCACAGCAAGATATGGATATCATGGTCGATCTGTCTCCTGAATTGTAATGCAGTCCTCAGAGGATAACTCCAGAAAATGGGTATTTCGTACCTCGGGCACAATGAGTTAAAAACGCGACAACTTTGATCAGTTATATCTCCACACGTTACGTCGGCAGATATAACTGATCAAAGTTGTCGCGCTTTTAACCCTTTTCATCCTGATACACCCACTGCTTGAAATAAATTTGACTGATGGTTCAAGGGTGGTGCCAGAATACTTGGCGCCTCAGGCGCCAAGCTACTCTGACACTACCCTTGAACTAAAACAGTTGGTCTATCTCCTAATCTCTAATGTAGTCTTCATAGGACAACAAGCAAATGTTACAAAATCAGCCTCAGGATTTAATGGGTTAAAGCACATGACAGTAGATTTGTGCGCGGAGAGGAGACGCCATTTTTCGCTGACAAAACTTGAAATGAGTTTTAGTTTGCCGATATTCCGTGGAATGGTTAAAAAGAGGGTGTGCGCGCTAGTGAAGATGTGGGAGTGATGCGAGGAGAGCTTCCCTGTGGAAGCAAAGGACAGTATGAAGAGCAAAATGTAATTGTGTAACAACGTCATTGGGAAATGACTGAATATCTTGCTTTCGCAACAGCGAACTTAACCGTTTTTTACCGTCACAGGGCACTGAATTGAATTGGGAGAGTGGGTGGGTGGGGGGATGGGTGAGGGGGGGGGGGGAGAAACTAGTACACAATGAATAGCTGATGATTTTCTGAGCCTGTCAGCTTGAAAGTAAAATGGTCTTTTTGTTGACTCTTTTACTTTGTCTAATAGTCTAGTCCTACCTTCCCTCCTTCCCGTCAAGCAGCTCAAAGGAAACACTACCGACGCAAAGAACAAATTGAATCAAAGCTATTTCAGTCGATCCCCAGTGACACAAATTATCCACCGTGACTTGTACAGTTCCACTCTCTACTGACAGTTTGAGATCCAGCGCTGGAAAACTCAATTGCTTCCAGAGGATCGACCATGTTAACGCAAGATTAGTGCTCAGCTAGAGTAAAAACTGATTAGATAAGGTAACAAGCAAGGTTATAAACCATGGCTGACAGCTCAAGGATAGTGTCTGATTAGCTTGGCGCCTATAGGCGCCAAGCTAATCAGGCATTACCTGTCATGGTCATTTCTTCTCTTTCGATTGGAAAGAAAAATGCAGTCTGACTGCAGACGACTGAAAATATAGGTCACGTGTCTCTTCTCGTCATGAATTATCTACTTTTTCGATTTTTTTTTAACCGTGACAGGCCTACTTCATTGGCTGGATAAATCAACAGCCTTCTGATAAACATGGCTGTCTCCGCGTTTCCGGTTTAGAGTTGTCCGCATTTCGCGGCGTGACTTTGAAATGGGGAGGGGACTTGTATCTGTTAAAACGAAGTATGAGACAGACTGAAACTTTGTGTTGCGGTATGTTGCGGTAATGAATATTTGACACCCCGTCAGAGATAATACAGTGAGTGGTGGTTGTTTCATTGTTGCTGTTGCTGTTACTAAAATTTGAAGGATCTAAATAAGAAATAGAAAACCTTCCTGTGTTCTCGAAATATATCCTACAAAATATGTGCTATGTTTATACTTATTAAGGGCGTTCTTCTTTCCAACGCCTTCGATCATCTGTAAGGTTGAAATGCTCAAATCTGGGAATTGCCCTCTAAAGAAATACACCAGTTCAGGAGACAGATCGACCATGATAGTTCAAGGTGGTGCCAGAATATTTTGGCGCCTTTAGCACCAAACTATTCTGGCACCACCCTTGAACTATCATGATCGATACATCTCCTGTTTTCGTATGTCAGGAAACAGATCGACCATGATAGTTAAAGGGTGGGGCCGCCAGAAGAGCTTGGCGCCTTAAGGCGCCACTCTATTCTGGCACCACCCTTGAACTCTCATGGTCGATAGTCTCCTGTTGTATGTCAGGACTAATGAGATAAAACACTTGGATATATCTGATTTTTACTTTCAGACATCTCAAACAACATTAATCAACCTCCACCGCAGCGGTTCTGAGGTCTATAGTGGGAGATCCCCGTACGCTGTAAATTAAATCAAACTCAGTACTACTTGATGAAGTGTTTTCGTTTGTCGGAGAACCAGCGCCTTCGGCATTAAAGGGGGATTCTCCTGTGTCTTGAAGACAAGCCAGACTGATGGATAGAGCTTCGGTGAGCGAAGGAACAGATGCCATTGAGTGTGTGTGTGTGTGTGTGTGTGTGTGTGTGTGTGTGTGTGTGTGTGTGTGTGTGCGGTGTGTGTGTGTGTGTGTGTGTGTGTGTGTGTGTGTGTGTGTGTGTGTGTGTGCGTGCGTGCGTGCGTGTGTTATTTTGGATTAACGTCAAGCAGGCGACTACGTCCATCGATCATACGGCGGGTTATACCCTTGTGTCAAGTAGCACGTAATATTTAAATACCACAGAGCACCGAGTGTAAATAAAAATTCCCAAATGTTGAAGTTATCGTCTGAGAAACCACACGCTATGTCAGGAGACAGTTAGTTAGTTATTTGGTTTAACGCCGAGCAGGCAACTAAGGCCATCTCACGGCGGTGTCAGGAGACAGATCGACTGCTGCAAGCAGCATGGAAACTTTAACCCATATCATTCTGAGGCTAAAAGCGTCAAATTTGTAAGCTGCCATATGCACGCTACATTATATTACTTACAGACCAATGGCTTTAGTTCAAGGGTAGTGCCAGAATAGCTTGGCGCCTAGAGACGCCAAGCTATTCTGGCACTACCCTTGGACTATTTTAGTCAAACTTATTTCACACACTGGTGTATTCCGAATGATAAGGGTTAACGGAGATCTGAAGTCAACACAACATAGGGACTTATTTTGATGTCTAATACATGAGAAAGTTTTGCAGTCACAGCAGCAGTTCCGCATTGCAAATAGCACTTTGTGAAGTCGCTACATTTCTATAGAGTTATATAGTACTGAAACTAAGTGACGAGATGGGTCGACCGTGAGCTCTCAACGTGAAACTTAGTGCTTGATCTGTGTAGTGCCCGACACACCAGAGCAATCACATTGTTCCCCCCCCCCCTCCCCCCGAGCATATTAATGGACCAGTGGACGCAGATTGTATTTATGAAATCTTTGTTAATTGTACGCCAGAGCCCCCGCCGTCCAAGGAACAAGGATACACAGTGATGTCAGCAAGAGGCATAGATCCTCATGAGCCCCTGCGAAATCAGATTTCAGAAATACAATATACGTACAGTGGCAGGGAGGGGGTCAATACCTTCATTGCCATGCCAGTAGAATCAGATCGCATTTCTGCAATCTTTTGTTTATTTAACGGCAAAGAGCCCAAGCCGTCCCTGGAACATGGATTTAAAGTGGTGTCAGCAAGAGGCATAGATCCTCATGAGCCCCCCGCGTACGCGGGGGCTCATGAGGATCTATGTCTCTTGCAGTTGGACCGTGTTCACTTTTCCTCGGCATGGAAAGGGCTTTAACCCTTTTCATCCTGATACACCCATTGCTCGAAACAAATATGACGGTGATAGTTCGAGGGTGGTGCCAGAATAGCTTGGCGCCTGAGGCGCCAAGCTATTCTGGCACCACCCTCGAACTCCGATGCTTGATCCATGTCCTGTGCTGTAATGTAGCCTTCACCGGGCTGTAAGCAAATTTGTTAAACATCAGCCTCAGCATGTAATGGGTTAAGTAAGTAATGGCTTTGCCCAGCCCACATAATCGCTTGCACCGCAACTTCTACACCGACATAACATGGTTGGCAATTTTTCTTTATTTCGTGACCTTATCAAACAGTGGACTCGCTTGTTGGTTCGTTCGATCAACAGAACAAAAATCAAAAGTAGACGCGACTGTTTTCGGTTGAAACTGATTTTTATCAAATCGTCCATTTACCACAAAGTGGCACTAAAACGACCCCAAGGAAACTTTGACCGATAGACGAGCGGTTGATGTTTTTCTTGATGGGCCTTGTCGAAAAGTGAACTCATTTGGTGGTTCATCCGTCCGCGCATGCAAATAAACCTTCCAAAGTGGACGTACTATTTTAAAATCGTCCATTTACTAAAACGACACCGCGGGAACCTTTGAGCGATGGGATAAAACGTAGCCGCTGAGGGACCCGGAGGAACCTATTTGATGCTCTGGGATTTTTTCTGACTTTACCGCTTCACGCCGTAAGGACCAAAATCACAGACCAGCACACCCAATACGCAAAAAAAGCCACCGGGCCGAAGTTGGCCGCACTAGGCCCGCGCACTGTCGTGCGCGGGCCCACTGCGGCCGACTTCGGCACAATGGCCTTTTGCGGACTGGGACACGTGTTGTATGCCTCTTCTTGCTAAGATATATACATCGTTGACCCTCTGAGGAGGTCACAGGTGTTATCCTGCACTGCATCCGTCAGGCGAAAAGATACACCGAGATGAACTTCCCGTCTATTAGTAGAACCTAGTGCACATATTTGAATATTCGCTTTTAAGTCTGAGAAAAACCTGAATGTACCTGCTGGTTTTTACTGTCGCCATATTCACATGAAAACCTAGCCTATCTTCAGCATCTTTCATCTTTTTCTGCTTTTGAAACTCGGCAGCATTAGTAAACAGCTAACCTTTTTTTGCGACTGAAGATTAGGTTAGGAAGGGAACGAGTTTATGGTTTTGCAGTTTTGATGTTGTCATAAAATGTTTTACGTTGACTTGAAAAGGGGAGAGGAGGGCCGGAGAGAGGGAGGGAGGGAGAGAGAGAAAGAATCAATGAATAAATCAATGAATCGTTATTTTACAACGATAAAGATATTAACGAAGAGAGAGAAAAAATGAAATGAAATAAAATAAAACTTTACTTACCAACGGATAAAGTAATTAGAATATGGGCCATTTTTCGCACTTACCGTTGTATATTAAAAAAAGGAGAGAGGGAAAAAAATACAATGAGATAAAAATACATCGAGAGAGAGAGAGGAGAGAGAGAGAGAGAGGAGAGAGAGAGGAGGAGAGAGAGAGAGGAGAGGAGAGAGAGAGAGAGAGAGAGAGAGAGAGAGAGAGTTCTCTCTCTCTCTCTCTCTCTCTCTCTCTCACTCTCTCTCTCTCTCTCTCTCTCTCTCTCTCTCTCTCTCTCTCTCTCTCTCTCTCTCTCTCTCTCTCTCGGAGCCGGCAAGGAAATGAATCATTAAACTTTGTCAACTGTGGTTTATGGCGCCTTCTAGCTTTTGCGTATCTAATCTCCTGCCCAAATATTTGGCTTCATCCCATTGCCCTACCAGATGACTCCCGAACATTAACCCTTATCATTCGGAATACCGTCACCACTGTGTGAAATAAGTGTGACTAAAATAGTTCAAGGAAATAAAGCCATTGGTCTATATCCTTATCTATAAGTACTATAATGTAGCTTGCATATGGCAGTGTACGAATTTGAAGCTTTTAGCCTCAGTATGATATGGGTTAAAGGGACCAGTTCCGGGTAGTAAATGGTTAATATTCGCAATACAAATGTTCTTAGTGTGCGTACAATAATGCTAGACAAACAAGCACAAAAAAATAAAAAAAAAAAAACACCTCACCAAAAACTTATAAAGTTTGAAAGTCGTGAAATGAAAGACTTTTTTTTGGTGCTCATCTTCTCGTGGAGAGATCGCCCGATTGCGTGCAAGTGGCGGTAGGAAAACCTCTCCTACGTGTGCCTGCTCACATGGATTGTGATAAGCAGGGCAGAAAAATCTTAGATGGTGCGAATTTTGGCAGATGGGTAGCGTTCGCCTTGCCCCTTGCGCGTCTGAAACCACTGCACACTACGTGAAAAACAGAATGTGACTGGGCCCAGAAATAGACAGAAGAACTGACATAGGACCAACAAGAGACATAAACCCTCATGAGCCCCCCGCGACTTGCGGGGGCGCATGAGGGTTTATGTCTCTTGCAGATGGGTAGCGCTCGCCTTGCCCCTTGCGCGTCTGATATGCTGAAACCACTGCACACTGCGTGGAGAACAGAACAGAATGTGACTGGCACCAGAAATAGACATGAAGAACATAGGACCAACAAGGGACATGAACCTCCATGAGCCCCCGCGACTGCGGGGGCTCATGAGGGTTCATGTCTCTTGCAGATGGGCAGCGTTCGCCTTGCCCCATCAGTTCAGGGGTTAAGGAAATAAATGACAGTATATCTGCCAGCAAAAGGCATAGATTCTCATGGACCTCTGCAGCCGCAGGGACTCGTGAGAATATAATGCCTCTTGCTGCATTCAGTGCATTAGATACGGGACCGTCGGGCCGATGGGGGTGGTTAGTTGACAAGCCCCCCCCCCCCCCCCAAAAAAAAAAAAAAAAAAAAAAAAAAAGAAAAAAAAAAAGAAAAAAGAAAAAAAGGAAAAAAGAAACACGCTTAGAAAGAACAATTGCAACACAAATGTGTTGCAACTGACCTTACTAAGCGCGTCTTTTTTTTCCCTTTGAAACTTAGATAGGACAATTATAACAGTTATAACACACAAGTGCTGTGACTGGCCCTTCTAATCGTGTTTCTTACTTTGTTTGGGGTTTTCTTTCCATTTGACACGCTTTTAATTGGCATGCACTTTGGGGTAAGTGTTTGCACCTTTACCCATCCTCAACTAAAATACACTCGCGTAAGATGCAACGTTGTTGTCCTGATTCAACTAATTAGACCTTTAGCCCATTCAGCCCTGACGCACTACAGCAGGAGATGGGTCGACCATGATAATTCAAGGGTAGTGCCAGATTAGCTTGGCGCCTGTCGGCACCAAGCTAATCTGTGCGCCCTTCAATTATCATGGTCGATCCATCTCCTGCAACTGGTTGCATAGTCAATAGATGACGCTCTTTTCGTACTCGCACACTTCGAGTGCAAGCATCACTAAAACTAGGCTTTAATAGTCCCATTTATTGTTTGGTGTGAAAAACAATACATATATTTGTGATTACAGAGACTATATACCTGCTTCTTCAGTAGCCAGGAAGTTGGATTATAATTGAATGGATACGAGTACAAGATACGGCTCGTTATAATGATTCATACCTGAACATTGACGACTTCCGTATTAATGAAAAGTAGTCCAAAACTGCGCGTCTATTGACCAAACAGTATATTTGAAGATTTTGAGGATGTCGCATGTCGGTCCGGGCCTTTAACTCATTTAACCCTAAGGCTGCAATTCCCAACATTTGGAGGTGTCACCTAACGACTAAGTACCAGCTGCAGGAGATGGATCGACCATGATAATTCAAGGGTAGTGCCAGATTAGCTTGGCGCTAAACTAATCTGGCAATACCCTTGAATTATCACAGTCGATCCATTTCTTGCTGTGGTGCGTCAGGGCTAAACGGGTTAACCCTTTGTTTTCGTTGAAACACGCGCAGTTGTGACCTAGATCTGATTTCTGAACAGTCAGCCGTCTATTTTCATTGTGATTATACTGACAGATCCGAAGCGAAATAATAATGGAGAGGATCGCACGATTTCTTTTTATGTCCGCGTGTGAGATGTTGTCTGACAGAAGACAATTTGTCACTGCGAGAAAACACAAAGGTCTAACCCATTGGCTGTCGGCACCGAATTTTGTCGCGATGATTCCTGCAGGATGTCAGGGTGTTATTATTCTGCAGGTCGCGACAAAAAGCGCTACCGCCATCCAAAGGGCTGATATTGTCAGAGAGAGGGAAGGCGACGATACGCTTCGGCCCTTCCAAATTCAGAGTGATTGACGACGGGTTGCTTTTTTTCATTTCTTCGGCAGTGATGGCACAGACGCTCTATCAGTCCTCGTGACCGTTGCCCCTTGTCGGAAACTGTTCATTACGGTTCAGTCGGTAAAGATGGAATCCCTGCGATCGGATTGG
>BTPG01000002.1:250554058-250719058 GCA_036245525.1 Semisulcospira habei | reverse complement strand
CTTGTGGTGTTGATCATCACTTTGCTTTTATCCGTACTGATCTCCATGCCATAAGACCCTGCGCTACTTGAAAGTTTGTCTGTCAGGTTTTGGAGCTCACTATTGCTGCCTGCCATGAGGTCAATATCGTCTGCGAATCGAAGATTGCACAGGGATCTGCCACCTATAGAGATTGAAGTATGGTGGTCGTGGAGGGTTTCCTGCATGATCTTCTCCAGGAATATGTTGAAAAGGACAGGAGAGAGCAGGCATCCTTGACGGACACCGATCGTCGTCCTGAAGAACTCGCCTGACTGATTGTTAAGTAGAACCGCGCTGCAGGCGTTCTTGTAAAGCGCTTCTATCATTTGGATCAGTCCCTCCTCTATGTTGAACGATCTCATGACTTGCCAGAGTCCGTCGTGCCAGACGCGATCAAATGCTTTCCTGAAATCAATGAAGTTGTGGTAGAGTTCGCGCTGATGCTGCAGATGTTTCTCGATCAGGACGCGGCAGTTGAAAATCTGCTCTACAGTGCTTCTTCCAACTCTGAAGCCAGCCTGTTCTTCTGACAGCAGTTCCTCGGCGAAAGTTTTGAGGCGGTTGAGAATGATTCTAAGCATTACTTTGCTAGGGTGACTTATCAGACTGATAGTTCTGTAGTTCTGGCACTGTTTCATGTTTCCTTTCTTGGGGAGCGGGATCACTAGAGACTGTGTCCATTCTACTGGCCATTTCTTTTGCTCCCCGATCTTTTGACAGAGTGTAGTGAGGACCTTCGTTGTTACTTCTCCTCCATGTTTCAACAGTTCAGCAGGTATGTTGTCTACACCTGGAGACTTTCCTCCCTTCAGGCCGCGTACGGCTGCTTCCACCTCTTCAGCTAACACTGGCAGGTCTTCAGCCTTCCTGGCCCCAGCCTGGTTGTTTTGGAGGATGCTGGTGTCTGGCTCAGCCTTGTAGTTATACAAGTCTCGGCAGTACTCAGTCCATCTGTTTAGTACAGCAGTGTTTTCTGTAAGGAGTTGGCCGCTGCTGTCTTCGATGACTGTGGCTGTTCGCTGTTGAGTCTTGGTGAGGGTCCTTAGCGTTTCATAAGCCTTCTTGCTGTTGCCGTTTGCCATGCCCTCTTCCACGCTACAACACTGGTCTTCAATCCAATCTTCTTTGGCTTCTTTCATCCTCTTCCTGATCTTCTTGTTGACAAGTCTGTACTTGTTTGCTGATGTGAGGTCTTGGCCTCTCTTTTTCTTCCAGGCTCTCCTCTCATCACAGAGATCGAGGATGTCATCGGTGACCCAGGGCTGTTTGCGCTTCCTCTGCTTCCCCAGCACTTCTTCTGCCTAAACCCACAGCCACTCATTCATACACCTATACCATCTACTCTGGAAAAATAAATCCTAACTAAGCAATACCAATCATTTTATAATTACTCCCTAGAGTCTTAACACATTCAGACCCGACACATCAAAGCAAGACGTGCATCGAGCGTGATAGTTCAAGGGTGGTGCCCGAATAGCTTAGAGCCCATAGGCGCCAAGCTATTCTGGCACCACCCTTGAACTATCATGCTCGATCTGTCTCTAGAATTGTAATACAATCCTTCAGGGGGCAACTTCAACATTTAGGGATTTCGGTAGTGGGGCAGAATGTGCTGACTGGCGTGGCGACACACAGTGTGTTGGGTTGAAAGCTCACGTGACAAAGCTTACGTGTTTGTGACAACAAACTAGTCACAAAAGCAGAGATGTAACCCATTCAGCCCCAACGCCCTACAGCAGGAGATGTTCTGACCATGATAATTCAAGGGTAGTGCCAGGTTAGCTTGGCGCCTGAAGGCGCCAAGCTAATCTGGTACTACTCTTGAATTATCATGGTCGATCCGTCTCTTGCAAGTGGTACAAAGTGAGGTGACACCTCCGAAATTTGAGAAACTCGGGTGTGGGGTTGAATGGGTTAGTGTCCATGCAAGCTAATATTCGGATTTGCGAAACTTGAAAATCACACAAACAAATGAAATCAATCCTCCCATTTAAGGATTGGCAATTCAAGAATTAATGCCATCGGGTTTCACGTCTTGTTTTTAACAATGAACAAAATACGTCATCCATCTTAAGTAGTACAGGAAAAAGAAAGCCACACGCATAAGAAAGTTTTTTTTTTTAATTTCTAAAAAAAAAAAAAAGTACTGAAAAGAACTAAGCCCATATTAAACACTCTCAATCTGAGTAACGTTATTCAAAGGTAATGTTTGAGCTTCTAGGTAATTATGGAAAGGTCATATCCTCCAAAATTCATTTTGCGTTCCCTGGGCGTCCTTATGGTCAATCTATTTCTCACGTACTGTGGTGTCATAAGCGTGCATGTATTAAAAACTGAACGTCAAATACATTTTTTTCTGTGGATTCATAAAATAATAATAATAATAATAATAATAATAATAATAATAATAATAATAATAATAATAATAATAATAATAATAATATAATAATAATAATAATTACGGTATTTATAATGCGCTTATCTTATAATAATTATAACTCTAAGCGCGCACTCACAACTCGCTCACGCATGCGCACGCTTTAGACAACGACTCACGTACCACAAATAGTGAAATACAATACGACTGTCTGCTTGGGGTGGGGAGTGTGGTGGTATAGTGCTAGAACTGTTGAAAGAGGTGAGTTTTGAGGGCGGACTGGAAGGAGGAGAGAGAGTGTTTCTGACGGAGAGAGAGTGGGAGAGTGTTCCAGGTGGATGGACGTATACTGAGAAGGAGCGGGGGCCGAAAGTGCTGAGTTTGGTGCGGGGATGTGGAGGCGGAGATGGTCGGAGGCGGAGCGGATGGAGCGGGGAGGAGTGTAGGGGTGAAGTAAGTTTGAGAGATAGGCAACGGAATAGAAAAGACCCACACCGTCGGATCGCCAAAGCAGAAATAATATCTCTCAAAACAATGCTCATACCCTACATCTACAAGAGGTATAGATTCTTACGAGCCCGCTGCATCAACAGAGGCTCATGAGAAGCTATGCCTCTTGCTGACAGACACTGCCACATGAGGTGTGCCGTGTGTGCTATGAGCTTTGTAACACGCGAGACATTGTCACAAAGCTGGTTACTACAATGGCCCAGAGGCGGCTGCGGGGGACTGGTGACAAAGTGAGATGGTCTGGGATGGAGACGCTTCATCAACACGCTTCTAGTTATCTCCCCGCCCTCCCAGGGGGGCGCTGCACTAACCTTTTATATTACGACCATACGTCAAGACATTAACCCTTTGGCTTACGGTAGCCGTTTTTGTCGCAATGATTCCTTCAGGAATCAACGCAACAAAAACCGCTACCGACAGCCAAAGGTTTAGCCGTTTTCTGTCTGCAGCCACCGGTACTGTTGACAGAACCAGTGACTGCAGACACATTTTGGACTGCCTGGACACAATGAACACATACAATCTGTAACAGGCAGAGCCCCCGTAGTACTATAGTTTTTAAGCCACATGCCCATACACACGAATCAGATACGAAACCGATCCAATCCGAAACGGGTCCGAAACAGAAAACAATCGTGCAAGTACTTTTCATGTTCGTATGTTTCCATATGTCCGAAGCGACACACGAATTCGCATTCGGCTTCGAACGAAAATTACGCAATATTTGAAGGAAAATTGCATCATCGCATTGGGTTCGGATCGCAATCGTATCGGATTCGTGCTTATAGAAACGTAGCTTAAGTGTTAAATCTTCGGTTGTCGGTAGCAGTTCATGTCGGGATAGTGTTTCCTGCAGGAACCATCGCGACATGAACCGCTACCGACAGCCAAAGGCGGGTCAACTCCTTCGTGTTTAGAGTCCGAAATAGCTCAGGGGGTTAAACGTCGGAGCAGGAGAGCGAAGGGAATCGCCGAGTCGTGGGTTCGAATCCCGTCCCGGCCCCGGTAGCTGGACTCACAATCCAGGGAGAAAAAACGGATTTGTTCAATAGCATGTCCGTTGAAAGGTCCTGGTAAATCAAAGTGGCACAGTTGGAGTGCGCCTGAGTTGATCAGTGTTCAGGTCGTACTCCATAGGCAATAGATTTCCCTGTCCCCCATAACCCGCCCGTCAGGGCCGTCCATGATCACCTCGGTGCTGTGGACGTTAAACCCGAACTAACCAACCAACCAACCTAGAGGTGTTGCATCCGGTTGCTCGGCACACTCGATCACTCTGAAGTCAAACGCAGTTCAAGACAAACACAGGACACTCATGCGGTTCGAAGGATTTAGCTCAGCTACTGAAACTACTGATTCGGAAATGTTGATGGATTGTATGAAGTGGCCTGGTGCCGGTACCACAACACAAGGAGGAAGGAAGAGCCGGATACCACACCAACAAAAAACAAAACAAAACCCGGACGGTCCGCCCTAATTAACCCATTTAGCCCCAACACCCTACAGCAGGAGACTGATTGACCATGATAATTCAAGGCTAGTGCCAGATTAGTTTGGCGCCTGAAGGCACCAAGCTAATCTGTCACTAGCCTGAAATTATCATGGTCAATCAATCTCCTGCAACTGATACATAGTCGTTAATTAACACTTCCAAAATTTAGGAAATGCACTCGTGGGACTCTATGGGTTAACGACACTCTTATGAGAGGGGAAAAAAGTCCGATGCCGGAACCAGGTATCGAACGTCGCGCCTCAAGCACTGGTGGCAGGCGCTGTACCGCTGGGCACTAGAGCTCGGGAAGCTGACGTCATCATGCTAGTCGTGGCGGTCATCTCATCGGGAAATCGCTGTCAGGACAATGTCAGGAAAGTCCTGACGTGCTATAGACAATAACAGCAAGTCTTGCCATCACCATAGGAAACCGCTATCCAGAATCTGTTGTTGTTTGTTTCCAAAGAGGAAGAAACATAAAGAAAAACGTGTTGACTCGGAAACACTACTTCGCTACTACTATCTGAAGTCTCAGTATCGCGTCCTCTCAAGATGGTGGTACGGCAGCCGATGCCGCCCGAGCCCTAAAGGCCGCCCTTGACTTAAATACATTGATAATATCACACAGGAAACCATCCATTCACGGTCACACGCATTCTATGCGCACTGGTTCACACCAATATTTTCAATACCTGTCCGGTTTCCTAGGACAATGCCGCGTGTGTCAGCTTAGCACCCGAGGAACGTGACTACCTTGTCCTGAAAAAACATTCCGGAACAGCATCTTCGGGTAGACCGCCGGCATGAAAAAAAAAAAAAAAAGAGAAGAAGGGGGGAAAAATGTAATGCGGAATGTTGTCAGGAGATGGATTAGCAACAGCCATGGTGTGGGGAGGCCGCTCGGTGCAGGCAATTCCCCACTCGCAGGGTTTCCCGCTGGCTCAACACCACGGACACCAGACTGATCTCCGTGGCAACGCCAGGGCTCAGACACTGTGTGATGCTGGTAAAGGTCACTTTATCATTTTAACTGCTTCCCTGCCAGTGTTGAAGAAATGCGCGTCTGAAACCACTGCACACAGACCGACATTCGCGTCAAGAACACAGATGTAAATGGAAATAAAAAGGAGACATGCAGAATATAGGACTAACAAGAGACATAAACCCTCATGAGCCCCCGCATTCGCGGGAGCTCATGAGGGTTTATGTCTCTTGCAGATGGGTAGCGTTCGCCTTGCCTTGCCCCGGCAGTTAAAGGGATGACCCATTTAGTGAAGAAGCAGGGGATCCCTCTCAAGACACCCTACTCACAGTAGGGCCATGAGCAAGGTCTGCACATTTTTTTTTCTTAAAGCAATCTGCTGCGTGGCGGGCACTGCTTGCTCAAATTTGCCGATACTACGAGCTATCAATGTTGTCTTGCCTCAACTAACATTTCTTACCCTTTTTTTTTTTTTACAAACCATGTGAGTAGGCACACATACCAGAGACGTTCCATAGCGTAAAGAAGGAACTCTCCCGAGCACAAACGAGAAGAAAAGCAGACACGTCTTTCAGGTTACGACATGTATACTTCATAATTTAACCCATTTAGCTCCGAGTCCCTGCAGCAGGAGATGGTTTGACCATGATAATTTGTTACGTTTGTGATTTGTCCGTGGGTGGTCCGTGGCACAGTGGTTAAGGCGCCTGCCACCAATGCAAAATGTGCGAGGTTCGATACCGGGTTCCGGCGTCGGACTTTTCTCCTCTAGTAAGTGTCACCATTAATTCGTGCGGACCGCCGGGGGTTCTTTCTCCGGGTACTCCGGTTCTTCCTCCCCCACGACTTTGGTATCAATTGCAGCCCACTTATCAAATTTCAAGCAAAAAACGATTTGAATTTCCAAAACTTCAGTAGCTCGCTTGAGCTTGCCCTTAGCACCACGTGAATGTTGTGTGTTTATGTACAGTGTGAATGGGAATGCGCGTGATTCACGTGAGCGTGCATGTTGGGTTCAGTTCGCGGCGGCGCTTTGAGCCGATATTGGAATTGGGTAAAGCGCCTATTTAATGCTCTGATTTATTTGTGTTATTGTTTTGAGAGCATGTGTGTGTTGATCATAGGAAAGATCCGATATTCATTTTAGTTATTTTGGATAAGAATTACGTACCTTTTTAGTAGGATGCATTTTCTTTTGCCTGGAGAATTGCGATCGATTTCTGTGTAGCTAGAATGTTGCATAATATTTTCGCTACTTTGTTGAAGGCCGACCTAGAACGTTCTCAAAACAGCGCGATTATTCTAGTGATCTCAAATATGACGTCAAAGTTGTTGGATACATTTCGTAACATTTTATCGAAGGCGCCTAGATGGTAGTGGAAATTTGTACTCTAATCTAAAGTGCTTTTTTTCATGAATATTAATAAGTTTTCGTTACGTTTTCTTTTCTGATTGGTTGAGTTGTGTAATTTGCTAGGTTGTTCCGGAAATTTGTAATAATATAAAAGAGCGTGTTAGGAAATATGTGTGTAGATTGTATGAGAGACGCAGTGTGTCAAACGTGTTGATGCAATGCAGAGGAGACAGTGTATCAATGTTGGTGCATTGTATGAGAGACGCAGTGTGTCAAAAGTGTTGATGCATTGTAGAGGAGACAATGTATCAGTGTGGATGTATTGTAGAGAGACAGTGTACCAACGTGTGGATGCAGTTGTGGATGCATTATGCTGAGATTGCATCGTGAGAATAAAATATTGTTGGAACTGTTACTCCAGTGTGGTCTACAACCTTGTGCCAGGTGTGACGAGTTGCAGGTGAGTGAGTTTCTTTACAAGAACCCTACGTGCGTGCGTCTGGTGTAAGTGTATCTTACTACGACTACAGTACCACGTGACATAATTCAAGGGTAGTGCCAGAATTTGGCATTACCCTTGAATTTGGCATTACCCTTGAATTATCATGGTCAATTCATCCCCTGCAACTGGTACATAGTCGTTAGGCAACACCTCTAAAATTTGAGGAATGGGACCATGGAGCTTAAAGGGTTACGTTAGCCCTACGGTCCAGGATTATTGTGAGAAAATCTGAGAACATTAAATGAATAAAACAATAAATTTATGCAGGAGATCTATCTATATTGCGATCTATTAAAACTTTACTACCCCGGAGTAAGTCGCTTTAACAGGAAAAGCAAACTCAACAACAAGCAACACGCCATTAAAAGAGTACACCATTTCCCATAGGCGACGCCCTTTTGTCACTATGAAACTTATATTAGGAATGGTCTCTGAAAAAAACAGTGGAAAACACACAAACACCCCTCAGCTGCCACATGACCTTCTTGACATTTTATGCATAAGCCCTTCGCTGGCGAGGAAAAAACAACCAACAACAAAAACACACGTGAACGCAATCCAATTAAGTGCAAGAGGCATAGGTCCTCGTGACCCCGCGCTTTCGCGCGGGCTTATGAGGATCTATGCCACTTGCTGACACCACTGGGAACAGAGTCTGCGACTACTGACGGTGCGGGCGTATAGTTATCTGAAGCGGGATCTCGTACTTTCAGAGTGATTCCTATCCAGCGTAGCCAGCAGCTGCGCACCCCCCCCCCCCCCCACCAAGAGAGGAGTAAAGGAGGTTAACCTCTTCACTGTCAGAGCATGGGATAAAGCATCATCACCGAACGGCAAGAGGCACAGATCCTCATAAGCCCCCCCTTCTCCCCCACATCCCCCCCCCCCCCTCCCCCGCCCGTTGTCGGTGAAGACTCCTCTGTCTTTCTGGTTTAAGTCATGCTTGTAAAACAGGCCGGCAGACGGGACTGTGTAGCGTAAACAACTTCATTGCCAAGAAAAAAAGTGAACACAAACCCAGTGCAATAGACATAGATCTTCATGATACCCGCGGCAGTCACGGGGGCTCATGAGGATCTATGTCTCTCGCTAACACCAATTTGTGTCCACTTTTCCCCCGTCTCTCTTATTTCTGCTTTCCTTAAGAAGCGCCACGAGCATGTAGGATCATGTCAGGGGTGTTTTGAGTGCATATACAAGCGGACAAAATCAATCAGTCAATGATGATCCTTACACGACCGGGGCTCTTTGGCATTTAATTAGCAATGATTACACAAACACGATCCGCGTCCGCCGGCAGTGAATGGGGTTAAAGTGACAACGGTTGAAGAGGCAACGATAGGTTCTAGCCGCTGGGGACTGACAGTGAGGCGGGGCTCAAACCTGTCCCACAACACCGCGCTGGAGGATATTATTGCACTAGAGGGACCCCTCCGTCGCCGGTCACACATTCCGGTCAGGCCACGTCGCACACTATCTCTCTCTGTTGTCTGCAGGAGGGTCACTGACATAGATAGTTCACAATGCCGCTATGAAAACAGGGGGAGAAAACGAAGTACCGGCAAGAGTTTCGTGCCCCTGACTGGGAGAGTCAATATTATAATAACCATTTCCTTGCCACTGTATGTACGCTTTTGTTTCTTAAATCTTTGTTCAATTAACAACCAGAAGCCAAAACCGTCCAAGAAGCGTGGATACAAAATTGGTCTCAGAAAGAGGGATACATCCTCATGAGCCCCCCGCAGTCGCGGGGGCCCACGAAGATCTATGCCTCTTGCAGTTGGATTGTGCTCACTATTCTCGGCATTTAAGGGGTTAATTCTTATTATCCTACTGAGGCTCTCAGGCAGGGGCAGGAAATTCCTGCCATAACCTGACCCCTCTTACACCCCCCCTCGCCCCCCCCCCCCCCAATTATGTGCTGTGAATACAGAATGTTTGCCAGTAAAGAAATATGACCAACAAATAAAGCACGCTTAATCACTTCTCTCCAGTGCACGTAGACTGCGTTTTTGAAATCATTGTAAATTCAACGTCAAAGATCTCCAGGCGCCAAAGAGACACGGTCACGACAAAGGGCTTCAGCAGTAGGCAGAGATTCTCATAAGCCCCCGAAACTGCAAGGGCTTATGATGATACAGCAAACTCAGGATATAACAAAAGTAGCAGGGGACCAAGATTTTTGTTGTTGTGTTGAAACTTACTTACTTACGCCCATCACCCCCCCCCTGGGGCATAGGCCGCCGACAAGGTCCCTCCAGCCGTCTCTGTCCTGGGCGAGTCTCTCCAGCTGTCCTCAGGTGTGGCCCATCTTCTTGGCGTTGTGTTAAAAGCGAAGTGTCAAACATTTTATATTTAATAATCTATATCGACGAAGTTTTGTTGTTGTTTTGTTTTTCACAGCCGAAGTGCATTCACAGGGACGTTTAACTAATTTAGCTCCGACACTCCACAATGAAATACAAATCGACCAAGGTTGTTCAAGGGTAGTGCCAGAATAGTTTGGCGCCCACAGGCGCCAAGCTTTTCTGGCACCACCTTTGAAATACCATGGTCGATCTCGCCAATGGATTGTAATGCAGTCTTCAGGGGACAATTTTAAAATGTTGGGGATTTCGACCTTTAGCCACAATGGGTTAAACACAGAATCAGTTAAGTAGAGTAGTTTGTGATTACCACCAGAAAATGACATTTTCAGTTTGTAATGTTTCATTTTTTTTAACCCCGATTCCTTCACGAATCGTCGCGACTAAAACCGCAACCGACACATAAAGGGTTAAACGTAGAGGGAATACTGCCGAATCCGCTATTCAGGCTCCGAGTTCGTGTTCACACCTGAGCCGAAGGTTCCTTTTTGGCGGTGTGGTCGGGAGTCGTATTAGCTTGGATAAGGTCGCTGTCTTAATTTCTTTTCACTTGTTCGGATAAGGAATAATGTTCTCAGTGTACAGCAAACTTCAGATAAGAGATTGCCAGGGGTACTAGATTTGTATGTTATAAGCAAAGTTTCAGATTTTAAAAATATAACAGTCCGCTGTAGAGTTGCGCGCATATTAACCCTATTAACCCCAAGGCCCCATTTCCAAAAATTTGGAGTTGTCACCTGACAACTATGTACTAGTTGCAGGAGATGGATTGATCATGATAATTCAAGGGTAGCGCCAGATGAGCTTGGCCCCTGAAGGCGCCAAGCTCATCTGGCACTACCCTTGAATTATCATGATCAATCCATCTCCTGCTGCAGGGTCCCGGGGCTAAATGGGTTAAGACCATAAAGGCGAAAACCACGTGATCATAGTCTTCAGTGACATCATTGGTTGGTTAGTTAGTTATTTAGGTTTATCGCCGAGCAGGCGACTTAGGCCATCTCACGGCGATTAAATGCCATTGGCTCTACTTCGAATAAAAGTAGAGGCTGCTAGCTCGGCGTGGTATGGCTTCTCAGTAGTACTTCTAAGATCCACATGAGTAATTTGAAGATCGACAACGCAACTATATCGCACATCGTGAAGTCGTTTGCTGACTCGATTTTTTTTTCAGAGCAGAGAGCTGCGCATACGCGAAATTCATCATGGCAGTGGAATTATACAGCGGTCTGTTCGATACGGATGTCCACATTAACTTGATCATGATAATTCAAGGGTAGTGCCAGATGAGCTTGGCGCCTGAAGGCGCCAAGCTCATATGGCACTACCCTTGAATTATCACGATCAATCCATCTCCTACAACCGGTACATAGTCGTTTAGAAATGCGGCCGTGGGATTAAGAGAGCTAAGACTAACTGTACTAGGCCTACAGACTCGTTGTTCGTGTACAAGCACTTGATTAAAATGCTTTGCACCAAGTCACATCCATTTTCTGATTAGCGAGTTGTCCCCTGAAGGCTACAATACAACTTCGGCGATAGACTGACCATGATAGTTCAAGCGTGGTGCCAGGACAGCTTAGCGCCCCTGGGCGCCAAGATGTTCTGGCACCACCCTTCAACTATCATGGTCAAATCTATCTCATGTTAGCGCGTGTCAGGACTTAAAGGGTTAAATCAGAAAGGGTATGGCGTAACAACGCCTTTCTTTGCGCTCTTGTTATTGAGGCATCTTGCCCGGTTCCGTTTTGGCGGCGTGAGTGCGAATCATCTTTAGCTTGAATAATGGTGTTATTTTTCGTGTTTTCACGATCATTCAAGTTCTTTATTGCTGTAATAACAAGCACGTTTTCTATGTTCGAAAACACACTAAAGCGACCTGCTCCAGGGTGGGCTTTCATTGTTAAAATTCACCGATAAACTGGTTCTGGGCGTGTTTTTTGGGTTAAAAAAAAAACAAAACAAACTAAGATTGTTCTGCCCTTCTTTTCACAATCCATGCGAATAGGCACACGTAAGATGTATTTTCTACGGATCCTAGTATTGATCGGGAGAAGTCTCCTGCGTAGAAAACGAGAAAAGAGTAGAAAAGTATTTATTTTACGACATTACGCATATGTTAGATTAGTCCTATTGGGCAGCATTATTGCCAGACATACTAAGAACGTTTACAAAGGAAATATTGTCAGCTACACATGTAGCTTTAACCCCTTTACTGCCGAGAAAAAAGTGAACATGACCCAACTGCAAGAGGCATAGATCCTCATGAGCCCCCGCCACTGCGGGGGCTCATGAGGATCTATGCCTCTTGCTGAGACCAATTTGTATCCATGTTTCTTGCACGGTGTTAGCTTTTTGGTCGTGGAATGAACCACGATTTCAGAAACAAATATGTACGAACCATGGCAGGGAAGGGGTTAATAGAACCACCTAGTGTTCGCCGATACGTCGTACTGATTTTGGGAGGTGCCCGTCGTCGGGCCCACCCACGTAAAGTTGTCTGACTTAGCACGTTTTGTGTGGCTTCCATACGGGTGAATACCTTCAACAGTACTTCGGCTCCGTCGACAGCACTGTCGATATCTCCGCTGGTTGAACACTTACAAACGGGAAACTTTAGCCAAGAATTACATAGGAGAGAGCTTCCGAAGATACTGCAGTTTGGACTGAGCGGGAAATACATGGCTTGCACATCGTACGTATTATCATTCAGGTCGTTATTCATCTGTATGAGGAGAAAGAAGACATTTTTTTCCCCCTGAAATATTTATACAATTATAGGTCATTATTCGCATCATATCCCGTTCAGCGTCGAGAAAATGTGAACACCACCCAACTGCAAGAGGTATGGATCCTCATGAGCCCCCGCAGTTGCGAGGGCTCATGAGGATCTATACCTCTTGCCGACACCACATTGATTCCAAGTTTCTGGGACAGCTAGGGGTTTTGGGTCATTTTCATCTTCATGTGGGAATGTAGTGTATGCGATGCTTGGGATGGTCCTAATTAGGAAACCTTTTATCACTTTAGTGTTTTTACATTTACCTTGAAAGGTACCTACTGCAGTTGTCAGAACTGTACAATGTTAATTGTTGAAAGATGTCTTTTTTTTTTTTTAAATCCCGGGCCACCGCAAAGCTTTTAGCATACACATATACGCTTGTCTTCCTCCCCGCCTCCATTCCATCTCCCTAACAAATCAATATGTAAACGCGTACTACTGTTCTTCGGTGGTGTTAATTTTCTGAATAAAAGGCAATTGTTGTAATTTTCATTTCTGCATTACAACCATCGTGTGTGTCGGCAACAATGTACTCCCAATCATCTCCTCTGTGTGAGGAACAACTCAACCATTCACTGATACACCATATGAGGAATATCACGGCATTACACTATACACCCAATAATCTTCTTCATATGAGAAACGCTGATGAAGCTCAAATAAGCAGTCATACCTCTTAAACTGATCTGCCGTGATATGGCCTAAGGCGCCTCCTCGGCGTTAACTCTTTCGAGACGTGCCGACTTTGGATAAGCGGCATAAGCAGCATGTCCGGAGACGGCACGTCTCGAATGAGATAAACGCATATAACTCTCAAACTGATGACGATGACTTAAGAGCTAGGGCGTCAGTGTTCAGAACCAACACATTTCACACCTTCCGTCTAGTGACAAGGGTCAATGATGCTGTGATGGCACTGGTGCATGTCCACTAACACTACCTCAGACAACAAAGGTCGCTGTAACTGGCGACCCGTGATGGGATTAGCGGATTAGTAGTTAAAGCTACCTATGGGCAAGTCCATCATTATCGAGCGACTTGATGGGTCCTCATCCGATCAAAAGTGACACAAGCACGCCTAAAGGGTCCACCGCCAGCTGACTTCTCGCTTTCTAATTGGATAATTGCCTCAGTGGACGTGTCCACAATCCCAGATGACTGCTTTGTCAGAGGGTGTAATGGAAGAGTAATAAAAGAATAATAACAAAGAATTTCACAACCAGCTTTCCACGACCAACTACAAACAGAAAAATAAAGAAAAAAAAAAAGTCAGGGCTCGCGGGGGTTGGGGGGGGGGGTGAAGGGAGGGGCACGTGTCCCCTAGGCTCCCCCTGGGTCCGCCACTGCTTTATCAGCTTACCTGAGTTATTCACAGAACTGTACGTACAGCGGTTGAATGTGATCACAGCGAGAGTTACACCTTCATTCTATTCTAACACTCCGGTGTTACTCTGTGAAACCATTATTTATAGTAGTTAGGATGTCCAGAACTGTGTTATGTTCAAAGCGTGTTGATTTAGTGAGAGATTCAGAATTGGACAAGACATGAAAAACTCAACAGGCTAGTATGCCAAATAGTACCTTGAGAAGGAATTTTCGTAAAATGTAGTTGGGGAGAGAGGAAACCCCGGTCTGAAAACAAATACGACGCAGAAAATTAGCCCCGTCTGACAGATCGTAACTGGAAACGAATTGAAGTGTGGAGGGGAGGAGGAGAAGAACTGAAAAAAACCCACAAAACCCCCCCAAAAAAACCCCACGAGAGAATAGCGCTGGCTAAGACTGGAGAAAAAGTTATTTTGTTGTCGCCAAAGATAGTGACATACCAGACATGTAATTAACCGGATGCACTTTTAACTTCCGCAGATGGACAGCCTCTCCATACAAAAGACTGTTTTGGGAAAAATCAAAACAGCAAGAATATCTAACAGCTGTAGATTCTGAGTGCTTAAGAACAGACGTGCCAAGACCGGATGATAGGAATCCCAAAAAGCTGGCAGATAACCCGCCGAGAGAGATTCATTAACCCTTGGGGGTCGGAGCGGTTTTAGTTTCGATGATTCCTGAAGGAATCATCGCGACTATAACCGTCACCGTCAGCGACACCCAAAGGGCTCATGGATTCTTCGCCGTCGTAATCAGTGAACGAACCTCCCTCAGGGGAGAGATTTAAGGGAGCCAAATGCGGGTTAGTACACCAGAAGGAGACAAAAACCAACGACGATGGAAGCAAAAGGATGCACAATTCACAGTATCGGCAGCGGCGACTTACATGAGACTATGATAAACATGAGATTTGTTATCCATATGCATTGCTTCCAGTCACTTTCTTAGCGCACCCCTCTTTTCTATCTTTTTTTTGTGCTTTGACCACAGTAGATCTATGATCACTGGTCGATCATGCACATTTCTCTCCCCTGACAGTGCTTTTACCTACTTTACTTTTTAATCTTCGTGAGATTTGTTACACTTGACAATACTCAGACCACATTTTGTTAATTATTCAGGTGCACCTTTGAACTTTCACTTGTAGAAATTTACACAACAATATCGGTTAAATAGGTGTGCTTTTGAGGTGTTTCAAAACACAAGCCAAATTAGTAGCGATTATTAAGTTTGTCTCAGACAGTAATAAATCTTCATTAACTCATAAACTACAAGATGTTTTGAACTCTAACCTCAAATTTTTCTAGTCTTAGACCATCCCTATCAGACTTGATCTAAATTGTATACGCATAGCCATGTTCACGTTTGGTAAAACCGTTAACGCCGAGACTACGTGGTATTTAAACATTAACCCATTTAGCCCCGGAACCCTGCAGCAGGAGATGGATTGATTATGATAATTCAAAGGTAGTGCCAGATGAGCTTGGCGCCTGAAGGCGCCAAGCTCATCTGGCACTACCCTTGAATTATCATGATCAATCTATCTCCGACAACTGGTACATAGTCGTTAGACAACTCCTCCAAAAGTTTGGAAATGCGGCAGTGGGGTTAAGAGGGTTAATGAAGAGTGTATTGTTCCTATTGTGTATCACGTCGGCTACAAACGAAGAGATTAACAAGTTTTGAAAATATCTTGACGCGCATTTTTCAGCTTGTTTGGTTTCCTAATAGCATGAATCCGGCCACGACCCCAAGAACTGACAAGCATGATCTATCGTGATTTGGCATGTCGTGGAAGTCCCTTGGATAATTAAGGCAGATTCACAGGGTGTAAGAAAAAGACAAGAAGACGGAGCAGACAAAAAGGCAGAGACCAGACAGAAGGGACGCAGTGGCTGTGCCTTCATAAATGAAAACAGGTCTACTGTAAAATTGTGCCAATGTGCGTCATAAACATTAGCATGACTCAACGACGATCTTATGTAAGAGTCAAACGTAATAGGAACAACTATGAAGTATACGCAAAATGCGCTTCTTATGTACAGGGACGTAAGAATATCAAGAAAGAAAGGAAGGAAGACAAAAACAAGCAGAAAGGACAGAAACCGCCTCGGATCATTGATAGCTCTGTAATTACAGCTTTTTTTTTGTTGCTACGCTTTTACTTATAACTTTTGATTAAAATTAAGCGCTATATTATTATTATTATTTACTTCCCATTTCATAAATACGTATTTTGTGTTTGGATGAAATTGAAAGCTTAGGCGCCACAGGCGCCAAGCTATTCTAGCACCACCCTTGAACTATCATTATTTCAAGCAATAGTGTATCCGGATGAAAAGGTTTAATAACAGGGGCTCCACCAACAGAAGAAAGCACTGCAACGGAGTTTGATTTCTAGTCAACCAAACTCCAAAATAATGCAAGTGCGACTAAAGGTTGGGAAGAAAATCAGTTCTTATTTCAAGCCAGAAAAAATCCTAACCAGGAAATGTGGTGGGTTTGCGAGAAGGTAAGTACTTGTAATTGGTTTGTGTTGTTCCTTGCATGCGTTTTACTTTTAGTATTATGAACGTCAGGTAAGACCTGACAAAGTGTGTGAGCGACAATGACTTGTAGAGCCAAATAATCTGTTAACCCATTCAGTGCCGAGAAAATCTGAACACCACCAACCTGCAAGAAGCATAGATCCTCATGAGCTCCGGCAGTTGCGGGGGCTCATGAGGATCTAGGCCCCTTGCTGACACCACTTTGATAGCGGAAAGAGGGAATGCATGTGTATCTTGATTTCAAGCCAACAAAGGCCAACCAATGAAAGTGTTTGACTGGGGAGAAAGGAGGTGAGGAATATGTTTTGATTCTGAGTCAAAACAGTTAGGTATGCGGGAAGAGACAATGTTTTAATGCAAGCCAAACAGTGTCATCCAGCAAAAGTGGCTGATCGGATAGAAAGATTTTAACTGAGCCAAAACTTCCTGGGGGAGGGGGATAGGAATTTTGATCTGCAGCCCAATAATTTCCCAACCAATCAGATGGTTGATCGAGGAAACATGTTTTGAATTTGTGCCAAAACAATCTAAAGGGCGGAGAATGAATACAGTTTCAGCCGAAGGTTAGTTCGGGTTTAACGTCCACAGCACCGAGGTGATCATGGACGGCCCAGACGGGCGGGTTATGGGGGACAGGGAAAGCTATTGCCTATGGAGTACGACCTGAACACTGATCATCAGGCGCACTCCAACTGTGCCACTTTGATTTACCAGGACCTTTCAACGGACATGCTATTATTTCAGCCGAAACAATTCCCAACCAATAAAAGTGGTGGAAAAAAATGACAGAAAGAAGGCGGGGCGTCGGTTTCTTCTGCCAAAACAAGTCATAGGGGCGATAAAAAGTGGTTGATCGAGGAGTAGAGGATATGACATACACTCCAAACTGCAACCAATAATATCCAAACTGCAACCAATAATACCGGAATCCAGCAACCAAACCCATTCAGTTCTGTGAAACAGTCGACAAGGCAAATTAAAAAGTAGTCATGGTAATTTAAGAAGTCAGTAACAGAAAAAAAAAAAACCGTAACGTGTTCCCTCAGATCTTATGTGCAACCGTTAGACTGATCAATAATTTCAAACCTGAAAATAATCTGAATAACTTGAGATAAAGGTAAGCTTTGGTGTGTGCGTGTTTGTCTGCTAGCCACAAGCTACATGGGCACATTCTGAATTCAGTCCACAGACACTTCACAGCCCCGCTTTCCCCCTGAAGATACAGATTGAAAGCAGGGGTGTGAATAGAGGTGCCGCCTGCATGCAAGCGTTATCCATTTTAGAGCATGCGACATTGGTGGGATGGCTACAGCTGAGCACCGATTGGGCGTCTGTCGCACACAAGCAACGTTCATTCGTTGGGTGCAACATTCTTCGATTACAATGCTAGCTCATGCTATGATCCTATGGCCTTTCATCACACAGTGATTACTTACCAGTCACGACCAGCCAAGTGCCATAGTGTGCATCATCAACTCTCCACCGCTAAAATGCTCTGATCCAGTGTTCAATTCCACTTTAAATCAGGCATCAAACACAAAGAAATCTGAGTCACGTCTTCCTAATTTGTGCAAATGGACGTGCTCTTTCGCTGTGACTTTTTAGACAAGCAAAGACACAAAATACTTACCAATACTTACTAACTGCTCTACAAACGAGTCAAATTATTAAATTTTGACAACGGTGCAAAAAAAATCTGACAATTGTTTTCTCTTGGAAACAAGTGGTAATGAACATGAATTTTTATAAAAATTCATACATTGACACCTGTTAAAATCCAAGGTTGGGTCCCCGGGGCAGAAGCATATATTTTAACCCTTTGGCTGTCGGAATCGGGCTTTGTCGTAATGATTCCTACGGGAATCATCGCGACAGCTACGACTGCCAAAGGTTAAGCTAAATAGACAAATTAAAGCGATTGATCGGACAGCGAGGCGCGGGATTGGTTTTGATTTCAAACAAAAAGAGTAGCAGCCAGTAAAAGTGGTTCATTGGCAAGAAAGGTTTTGAGTGTGAGGCAAAACGTTTAAGGTGGAGAAAGGGGATAATTTTGATTGCCAGCCAAAAAGTTTCAACCAGTGAAAGTGGTTGATTGGTGAGAAAGGTTCTGCGTTTGAGCCAAAACAATTCAGAGGGGTAGGAAGGGGGATACATTTTGATTTCCAGCCAAAACCTTTAACCAGTAAATGTGGTTAATTGGTGAGAAAGGTTTTGCGTTTCAGCCAGACAGTGTTAAAGGGTGAAGAAGAGGGATACGTTCTGATTTCCAGCCAAAACTTTTCAAACAGTGAAAGTGGTTGATCGGTGAGAAAGGCTTTGAGTTTGAGTCAAAAGAAATTTAAAGGGTTAGGAAGGGAGATAAATTTTGATTTCCAGCCACAACTTTTCAATCAGTGAAAGTGGTTGATTGGTGAGAAACGTTTTGAGTTTGAGCCAAAACAATTCAGAGGGTTGAGGAAGGTGGATGTCCCAACCAGTGAAAGTGGTTGATCGGAGAGGAAAGGTTTGAATTGAGCCAGACAAATTCAACGGGAAGTGTTAGGAGCATACATTTTTAATTTCCATCCCAAACGTTCCACCAGTAAAAGCGGTTGATTGGGGATAAAGGTTTTGAGTTTGAGCCAAAACGATTCAGAGGGGTGGGAAGGGGGATACATTTTGATTTCCAGCCAAAACGTTTCAACCAGTGAAAGTGGTTGATTGGTGAGAAATGTTTTGAGTTTGAGTCAAAACAATTCTGACTGGTGCGGGAAGGGGGATACACTTCGATTTCCAGCCAAATATCCTGCAGTTTAAAATTTGGTTGCACTTTGGATTGTATCTCACATCAACAACAACATTTTCTATGTTGTACGTAGCATGGACCAACTTCACTGAACTTTCGTTGTCTACTAATGTCAAACCCTCAAAATGTAAAGAGATGCGTATTTAACTAGCAACTTGGACTTTGGGTGACAGTTTAGTTTGCACTGGCCACCTCGGGTTAACAGAAAGCTCAGTGTCAATAAACAGACCCGCAAGTCTGGACCTATAATAAACTCTTCTGGCTGCCACTTAAAGCAACTGGCCGGCATCCATCCACTGAAATATACAATACTTTTTAATTCATTGGAGACATGCCGCCTCCGGATACGCGGCTTATGCCGCGTATCCTGAGGTAGCAGGTCTCCAATGAGTTAATAACATTTTTTATGTGTCTAGCTTCAATATAAAAGTTCTCTCTTTTCTGACAGAAGTGTCGGTGTCTGGCGAAGACAGACTCAAGTCAAGAGAACATTTAGCTGTATGGCATGTACCACATCAATAAATAAACTGTAGACAAGGGTTTCTAGCGTTATTGCGCGTGTAGTTCAAGACCACAGCACTGCGACAATCTACCTCAGTCTCCTGAATGCAGAGAGATAAATAGCTCAAAAGCACTGGTGACAGCGACAGTAATGTCCGTATCATGGCAGCAGCGTAATCAGACTGTCGAGTTCACTGGATCAGATACAAATTATGCTGACGCGCAAAACAAATGCGACGTCAATGGAATCATCAGAAACAATTTAGCGTTTCCGATGATTCAAGTGATCAGATCAGCAAACATGTGAAAGAGAATGAACGCTTTTCGCGCCGGATCCCTAAAGCAGAAGATGGCTTGACCATGATAATTCAAGGGTAGTGCCAGATTAGCTTGTCGCCTGAAGGCGCCAAGCTAATCTGGCACAACCCTTGAATTATCATGATCAAGCCATCACCTGCAACTGGTAATAGTCGTTAGGCAACACCTAAAAAAATTGAGAAATGGGACCTTGGGGCTAATAGGGTTAATAAGTCGAACAAACTCACAGGCCTATAATCTATCAACATATGTTTCATTTATTTGTTTAGCGAGAAACAAACGAAAGAACATAACCGATACTAACGAGATGTAATTTGTATAGTCATGATACCATGAAATAACCACACTGAGTGAAACTTGATTATGCTCAATTCAACGTCTTCAAAGTGAGACAGACTGAGAAGCCACCGACACGGCGCTAGAGACACGCAGAAGGAGCAGAAAGCATCAAGCGTAAACGCTAGTATCTGGGGCTTCAGAGTAAAAAGGCACGCAAGAGTAACGGAAAAGAATTATAAAATACGTTGTGCATATATTATATACACATACCGACAGAGAGGCCGTGAAACTTGTCAACTCATGTCTCTGAATATATTGTCAACAGACCTCAACATGCACACACAGAGAAAACGGAAACCGCGCCATGAAAAAAAAAACTTTTAAAAAAGAAGTTATTTCGATAGATATACAGAGACAAATGTGGCAGGAGTATCGCTGAAAAGAAAAGGGGAGACTGCCAGTGCTAATATTTTAGGAAGATTACTAAGTGAAGTGGGTAAAAGCACTGTCAGTGGAGAGAATCGTGCATTATCGACCAATGATCATAGATCGAGAATGGTCAAAACACGAAAAAAAAAAAAAAAAAAAAGGATTGGAAAAAAGGGTGCGCTAAGTAAGTGACTGGAAGCAATGCATATGGAAGCACCCTCCCCCCCCCCCCCCTCCCGAAGGGGGACGTATCGTCGCGTATCGTCGAAACTGCTTTATCGTGGTTTAGATCATATCTGACAGACAGAACTCAGTGCATAGTTGTTAATGATAAACTATCCAGCCCATCCACCGTGCGCTTTGGCGTCCCACAAGGTTCAGTTCTTGGACCAGTCCTCTTTACCCTGTATGTTCAGCCACTGGCCAGTGTCTTTAACCGTTTTTCTATATCACATCATGCATTTGCAGATGATATTCAACTCCATGACTCATGTTGACCTGATCAGATTATGGACACAATCGAGAGCCTTCAGGAGTGCGTCTTGGATACTAAGATGTGGATGACTTCAAACAAATTACAGTTGAATGACGGAAAAACTGAGGCCATGATCATTGCTTCCCCGAGGTTGACGAAGACGCTGACACTCCCCCAGTCATTACAAATCTGTGGTGCCACTGTCCCCTTCTCCCCCCATGTAAAAAATCTGGGTGTCACACTTGATAGTAGCCTGTCCATGCGCCTTCATGTGAACAACGTTTGCAGATCCGCCTATACTGAACTGCGACGTATTGCTTCAGTCCGCCACTATCTGACACCTGAAGCAACTAAAGTACTTGTCTGCGCTTTTGTTTTGTCTAAATTAGACTATTGCAATGCTCTTTTAGCTGACTGTTCCCAGTATCTGATTGGCAAACTCCAGAAAATTCAAAACTCAGCTGCTATGTTGATTCTTAGGGTCCCTAGATCAGATCATATCACACCCCATCTGTCTGCCCTACACTGGTTACCTTAACAGCTAGGATTCAGTACAAAATTCCATGCATGACTCACAGTTGTATTACCTGTTCCTGCCCACACTACCTTGCCTCTCTTCTCCAGCTGTATACGCCCTTAAGACAGAATTTGCGCTCTGCTGCCGACTCTCGAGTTTTACGTATCCCTCTTATCAAAACAAAGTCGTTTGGTGAGAGGTCATTCAGATACCAGAGCCCAGTTGTTTGGAATGACTCCCACGCGAACTGAGATACGTGGATTCGAGAGAGGCATTCAAGCGTGCCCTAAAGACCCATATGTTTTCTGTCAGCTACAAATGACTTTGTCACACACCTGTCATGTTACAGTCATCTATAGAAGTAGTGTGTGTGTGGGTGTGTGTGTGAATGCCAGTATGAGTCCATGAGCGTAGCACTTTTGAATGGTGACTTTATAGCTTGTTTACAGAGTGCGTTGTATTTTGTTTTTGTACTTTTTGTAAATTCCATTTTTGTAATTAGTTATTTTTTTTTTGTACATTAGTTTCTGTTAAGCGCCTAGAGCTCTAATCTGAGGTTAGGCGCTATACAAGTAATCATTATTATTCACTGGATTTCCAGCCCCTTGATGCATGGAAATTTTGATCTAGGTCCTCCAAACTTAAGGGGGGTGGAGGGGGAGGGTGGGGGTGGGTGGGTGGGTGGGTGGGTGGGGGGGGGGGTCAGATTGTTTAGCCGGTGTGGACAGCTGTTTCGGTCTAGGCGACGTCAGTCAGCACACCATTCGGCATAGTAGTGGAAAGGCAGGAGCTTCTGTACAATATTGCACAATTCTCTCCCCTGACAGTGCTTTTACCTACTTTACTTTGTAATCTCCCTGTGAGTATCACTGTTTGTAAGAATTTGAAAATACGCTTTGAACACCTATTTGTCAATTTGTTTGTATGCACCGTGCGAACTGCTTGTCCATTGTGACTTTTCAATTCTCATTCATGTCTGTACTGTATTGTAGGTAGGACCCATGCTACGGAGTAAACTCACGGACGTTACGGTACTACTTTGTCTGCAGCACCTAGAATATAAAACGTTCACTAAATCCTCTGGACATTGCAATTGTAGGCAGTGGTTTAGGTTTCAGTATTAATCAAAGTACATCGCAAAATATGCCAGTAAGACAAGTTACCATCATTTTTTTGTTTGTCTGTTTGTTTGTTTTTTAACTCATTGTACCCCAAGACCGAAAGCCCAAATGTTGCCGTTGTCCTTTGAAGACTGTATTGCAGCGCATGGCAGAGATCGACTATGATAGTTCAAGGGTGATTCCAGAATAGGGCTCGGAAAGCTGACGTCATCACGCCGCCGTGGCGGGCATCTTGTGAGGATACGGGACTAAGCGCTCATAGGGAAATCACCGTTTTTGTAATGTCAGAAAAGTCCTGACGTACTATAAACAATAACAGCAAGTCTTGCCATCACTGTAGGAAACCGCTCACCAGAATCTGTTTTTGTTTGTTTCCAAAGAGGAAGAAAATGAAGAAAAACGTGTTGAAACACTATTTCGCTACTATACGATGACTATGGTATCCTCTTAAGATGGCGGCAGACGCGCCGACACTGCTAGGCAACGCGGGGAACTTTCCGAGCCCTATAGCTTGGCGCGCGCCAAGCTATTCTGGCATCACCCTTGAACTATCATGGTCGATCCATATCTTGATGTGTGTCTGGGGTAGAATGAGTTAAATTCTTTTAAGACGCATTATTACATTACACGTTTAAAGAAACGCAAATGACAGCATCGGCTGCATCACTACACATGCATGTGGAATAGTTTTTGTAAATGTGTATCTTCTCAATATGCATGCATTCTTTAAAAATACGTGGTCTTTGGTGAATTTTGACATACAACTTACACAGAACTCACACGCACTTTCTGCAAGTTTCACCTGTCTTTTTATCGTCTATTTCAGGGTTTCAATTCATGAGAGCAAACTGAGCATCAAATCTGTGCCCGGAGCAACACACTTTGAACAAAACGTCTGTCCCGGAAATTACCCCCAACTAATTCATCGGTTTTACAAAGTAACGTCAGACTTTGTGAAATAACATGAACTGGTTGACCCATTTGGCCCCAACGCCCTATAGCAGGAGATGTATTGACCATGCTAATTCAAGGGTAGCGCCAGATTAGCTTGGCGCCTTCAGAAGGCGCCAAGCTAATCTAGCACTACCCTTGAATTAGCATGGTCAATACATCTCCTCTAACTGGCACACGGTCATTAGGTGATGCTTCCAACATTTGGGAAATGCGACAGAGGTTTTTTTTTTTTTTTGTTAATCTATAGCTATCAGCACTCAGTTAAGCTGCTGTGACAGCAAGGTTAATTGCTTTCCCTGCCCTGATTTTATCACAGGTCTTTCTTGTCTTGTGCACATATAGACTTCTTGGTGCAGGAACCGCTATAGCCTGGTACAGCAGGGCCCTACCTAACAGAGGCTTACATCGAGAATCTTTTGAAATGGAGTTTACCAAGGGTTTTGTCTGACTTCCGTCAGTGTACTTAATGGAAGTCAAAAGGAACCAACGTAAAGTACCGAAGTCAGACAGCGCTGGATCAATCAGTTTTCAAGGGGGGGGGGGGGGAGGGGGTTGCTCAACGTTTATTTTTTTTTTATTGCCAGGGTCTAGTACATATCAAAACATCACAACCGAAACTGTTCTTCTGACGTTTTTGAAAGTTTCTAACTGGTGTTACGTACGGCACTGAAACACAAGCGTTACAACTCAATTTTAAACACACTTATTTATGGTTTGATGCCAGCCGAGAGGGGGAGGGGGTGCTGTAGTACCAAAGCACCCCCCCCCACACTCTGGATCCGGCCCTGTCAGATAATTTCAGTTTGGTGGGCAAAACAACAGGACCTTTCAAAATCAGCGTGACGTATCAGCGAACACTAGGTTGTTCTATTAAAGCAGCCCGCTCCAGGTAATAAAGAGTTTTAAGTTCGCAATACATGTATTTCTAAGGCGCCAAGCTCATCTAGCACTACCCTTGAATTATCATGGTCAATCCATCTCCTGCTGTAGGGTGTTGGGGCTAAACGGGTTAATGATGCTGATAACTATGGCGCTACAGTTATCATCAAAATTATCACCATTAACGGTCACCAATCGTACCCTCACCACCCACACCACCTGCGGCTTCGTGCCCGAAGGAGATGGTGGTGGTTGTGGCAATACGAAAACAGTGCACAGTGCCTGCATAGCCACCACCACCACCACCATCAATAGCAACAAACAACAACAGAAAGTGTACTCAAACGTTTTCACAGACATCTTTAACTGGTCCCTCAGAATCTGTAAAGTTCCACTATGCTTCAAAAAAATCTGTTATCATTCCGGTCCCGAAAAAGTCCACAGTTTCTTCCCTTAACGATTACAGGCCTGTTGCCCTTACGTCTGTCATTATGAAAACGTTTGAGCGTCTGGTTCTGCAACACATTAAAACTATTATCCCACCCACCTTAGATCCCTACCAGTTTGCCTATCGGGCGAATCGGTCAGTGGAAGATGCCGTATCCCTAGGTCTGCATCGTGCACTGGAACATCTTGAGAAGGCCAACACGTATGTTAGGGTGTTATTTGTGGACTACAGCTCCGCATTCAATACTATTGTGCCACCCAAGCTCTATGAGAAACTGATCCAGCTAGGTTTTGACAGTTCACTATGCCAGTGGATCAACGATTTTGTGTCAGGTAGACCTCAGGTAGTCAGAGTTGGTCCGTGCAGTCAGCATTCAGACCCAGGGAGTCGACAGTCAGGTGGATGTAACCACTCGCCTGGTTCATGTAGTCGCGTTTCTACTAAGCCCGTCACACTGAGCACGGGTGAACCCCAAGGTTGTGTTTTGTCCCCTATGTTATACTCTCTTTTTACCCATGATTGCACATCAACGGATGATAACTCCCTTACAGTTAAATTTGCTGACGACACCACTGTTGAAGGTTTTATTTTAAACAACAATGAAACAGCATACAGAGAGAGAGAGAGAGAGAGAGAGAGAGAGAGAGAGAGAGAGAGAGAGAGAGAGAGAGAGAGAGAGAGAGAGAGAGAGAGAGAGAGAGAGAGAGAGAGAGAGAGAGAGAGAGAGAGAGAGAGAGAGAGAGTAGATGAACTTGTTGGCTGGTGTTCTGACAATAACCTTGACCTGAATGTGCCCAAAACGAAACAGATGGTCATGGATTTTAAGAAAATCAAAAGTGACATTGTTCCCCTCACTATTCATGGCAGTCATGTTGAAATTGTTGATTGTTTCAGGTTTCTCGGCACCCACATCTCAAACGATCTTAAATGGGAGAAAAACGTTGATTCTTTAGTGAAAAAAATCACAGCAAAGACTGCATTTTCTCAGACGTCTTGAAACGTTTGGGGTCAGCAGAAAAATTTTGACCAACTTCTACCGGGCAGTTATTGAAAGTCTTTTGACCTTCTCCCTGACCGTTTGGTTTGGCATCACCACACAGAAAGAGCGATCCAAATTAAACAGAGTAGTAAACACTGCATCGAAAATCATAGGTATCGATTTGCCCTCGTTAGAGTCCCTCTTCCACGAAAGAATGCTAAAAAAGGCTAGATCCATCCTCCGAGATGTTTCCCACTCAGCCCATGAGTTGTTTGAGATGTTGCCATCAGGGTGCCGTTACAGAGTGATCGGAACACGCACGAGTCGTTTTAAAAACAGTTTTTACCCAACTGCTGTCCAGGCTTTTAATGATGCAAACAAACGCCAAAGCTCACCTATCCGTCCCACTGTTTAATGTAATGTATATATTTAATGTAATGTATATATGTGCTGATAGCTGGGCAAAATATATATATATATATATATATATATATATATATATATATATATATATATATATATATATATATATATATATATATATATATATATATATATATATATATATATATATATATATATATATAGTATTGCCCAGCTATCAGCACAATACTTCATCTACACACCTGTGCAGAACACACTTTTAGTTACGGAGCGGCCCGTCGGGTGAAACTGACTCGAGTACAAAATAAGCCATCGGTGGCAATTAATCGGCATTAGCGCGCGTCTAGTCATACTGACTGGAAGGACTGTTTATGATACTAGAAGAGAATGCTCTTCCAACATCCTACTACTAAGTGTATCTGCTGTCAAACATCCCTCAGGGTATGTAGATAACTGAGGAAGCAGTGTTAGAGAACATTACACACAGGCACAACACACACATCATTATTCCCGCAACATAGATTATAGAAGGTATAGTTGATGCCGACAGTGACCTAAATAGCCTACTGACAGCGGGAAGTGACTGCATACCACAGCAGCAGGTGGCTGGCCAAACTAATGTGTAAGCCTGGAAATAGGGCTAACTGCACTGCCGCTGTGTCTATGATGCAAGTGATGTTTTCAGTTTTATATTATGATATGTCCTATGTAATTTGTGTTACTGTGGAATCGTGTTTATTGCCTTTATGTTTAGACCACAATAGTTACTAAGGCATATGGTGTGTGTGTGTGTGTGTGTGTGTATGTGTGTGTGTGTGTGTGTGTGTGTGTGTGTGTGTGTGTGTGTGTGTGTGTGTGTGTGTGTGCGCGCGCGCGCGCACGTGAGTAGCTTAATTATATTTTGATGTGTTTAATGTTCTTCCTTTATGTTGCGCGGCACCGCAACGATTTCCTAATGTATTGTTACATATGGCAATAAAGTTTCTATCATACAACTGTGAATGTTCCTAAAAGATAAACGCATGTGAGCTCTAAACAATACGGTAGACTTTGGGATGAAATCCTCATCTTGTTTAGTTTCCAGGATCACCCTGGTCAGCTCCTGAGGGTAGGTTTTTTCGCTTATTTTCTGGGGCGAAGTTCAAACCGCCAAGGGCACTGAAATATGGTTGTATCCGAAGTTTTGTTATATTCTACATTGTTATAAGTAGCTTAATTTTACAGCTTAAGAAAGAATAAACAAAAGCTTCTGCAATATCGAACCTTGTTACAGGCGAAGTTGACTATATACACTCTTGCAGTTGGGATTTGTTAAATTTTCACGGCAGTGACGAGGCCCAGGGCCTTCTCCAGGCAAGAACGGGTTAATAATTGACAACATCCCCGTTAGAAATACTCTTCGCTAACTCTGCACAAAAATGTACTGTTAACCCATTCAGCCCTGACGCACTAGAGCAGGAGATGGGTCGACCATGATAATTCAAGGGTAGTGCCAGATTAGCTTGGCGCCGACAGGCGCCAAGCTAATCTGGCACTACCCTTGAATTATCATGATCGATCTCCTGCAACAGGTGCGTAGTCGTTAGATGACGCCTCCAAAATTTGGGAAATACGTGCGTCCGGCTGAATGAGTTAAACATAATGATCCTTCCCTGTCATACTTTTCATTTTGAATCTCCAAGACCAGACGATCCACCAGAATCATGCACTTGAAATACACAACAAAACAATCGGGCGTAAATTTAAAGCATACGAATCCCAGCCGTCCAAAGAACATGATAGCAAAATAAACCTCATGAGCCCCCGGGGACTGCAGACGGGTGAGAAGGTGTGTGTGTGTGTGTGTGTGGGGGGGTGGGGGGGGGGCATGACGTTCTATGCCTCTTGCACCTGGGTGGTTCTGGCTGTGTCCCGGCAACCAGTGGATTACACCTTGGTACAAAGCAGCATTTTAATTCATCAAAACTGTCGCAAAACAACAGGAGATGGTTCGACCATGATAATTCAAGGATAGCGACAGATTAGCTTGGCGCCATCAGGCGCCAAGCTAATCTGACACTACCCTTGCATTAAGTGACGCTTGAATTAATATGAGTGACCCATCTCCTGCAACTGGCTGATAGCCATTTGACACCTACACAGTTTAGGAAATATGGCTTTGGGGTGAAAATGTGTTAATATGTGTGTAACCGTATATTCACCCTGCTCTTATATATTTATAACATCCCAGCGTACATCTGTGAGCTAGTCTGTAATTTTGGAGCTTCGGGTCTAAGGCTGTAAAGATCCGAATCACAGACCCGGGCACTGTTCACAAACTTTTCTCCTAGAGGTCAGAAAGCGCAAAATACTTGAAACTGGAAAACAACATCGTAAACTGTCTGAAGTGAAATTTAAAAACAAGCATAAAGCAACGAGTGTAAGATATCGACAGTATGTCTAGCCACTTTTACGGTTATAATTTTGTTATTTTGAACTTTAACCCACTTGACTGCCGATAGAGAATGAACACCACCCAACTGCAAGAGGCACAGACCCACAGTCGCGGGGGCTCATGAGAATCTGTCTCTCTCGCTGTGTATCTATTATATATATCTCACACACGGCTAGGGATCGTGAAATTGAATATATGATTTCAAAAGCCCTGCCCCCTGCACCCCCCCCCCCTTTTAAACTCATTCGCGGCCAGCCGCATCCCGCGGATACGCGACATAAGCCGCGCATCCGGATGCGGCTTGCCGTGAATGAGTTAATCTAAAAGAAGTAGGGGTGCCGTGGTGAGGGGGGAGTATCTTCTGTCCCCCTCCCCTTTTAATGTTTTAGATAAAAATGTATTAAAATAATATTTTTATTTATTTATTTATTTTATTTGTTTATTTATTTGTGTGTGTGTGTGTGGGGGGGGGGGAAGGGGGAGGGGGTTAAACCCCCTATCCACCCCCACTCCCCCGCCTACCGCCCTCTCTTGGTCTGATAGTTTAGAGTCTAAAAAGCAAGCTGCCACCCCTTCCGACCCACTCTCACCGCGAAAACAACAAAAAACTTCCTTCTTCCTACGCCACTTGAGGTCAGGTCAAGACGACAAGGATAAAAGCTTGGCGAGACAGACTTATCAAATTGTAATTGTAAGTGGGGTATATGAGCACCCACTGAAACATTTGACTCCATAACAGCCAGTGAACGCTGATTGCGTTTTAGAGATCATTGTAAATTCAACGTCAAAAATCCCCCGCCGTCACAGGAACATGGCTGCAGAATGGTTTTAGCAAGAGGCATAGATCTTCATGAGCCCCCGCGACTGCAGGGGCTCATGAGGATCTATACCTCTTGCAGTGGGGGTGTTGTCCCGATTTTTCTTGGCAGTGGGTTAAGTAAATGCACAACATTTCAATGTTTTCAAGTCGCCGGCGCTTGAAATGAAACGGACACAATTTTACGAGGCAATTCCATTACGCATGCCGTTCTACGCTAAAAAGCTGAATGACTGGCATATTGAAAATGGGAAGAAAGGTTCACAAAACTGTGGTGGAATTAGTGGATGTCAAAGGTACAAAGCCAATGACGCACAAGCTGAAACCTGATTTAATAAAACACGTATAACTTTTACATAAAAAGACAGATCTACGGCAGAAATATTATTGAACAGCGAAGAAACAGGAGAGAAGATGGATATCACACTATCGACCGACATAGAGTAAAAATGTGTGATGAAAAGCCAGTCAAATCTTTCCCAAACAACAACAACAACAATAAAACACCGCAACACAACAATCCCACCCAAAACAACAAACAAACAAACAAACAAACCAATCAAAACACCCTCCCCCCCCCAAAAAAAAAAAAAATCTAAACAAGAACAAGCCCCAAAACACACACAAAAAAACAACAACAAAAAACCCAACTAAAACAATCCACCACCCAAAAAATAAAAACTCAAAACAAAACAAAAACAAACAAACAAACAAACAAACAAACAAACAAACCCCAACAAAAACAAAGGAAAAAAAACAAAAACAAAACAACAACACGACAAAAAAAAAACCCAAACAAAACAAACCATCAAACAAACAAAAACAAAACAAAACAAACAACAAACAAACATCCCCCCCCACAACAACACACAATTACAGCAACAACAACAACAAAAACATCATGGCATGACATCACCATTAACATACAGATATATATCTGAGACCTGCTGCATTCGCTTACGTGTCTTGATACCGTGTAATCCAGACCAGAAAGGATACTGCCTGGCGCGTAAAATGCAGAGAATAACTCAACGACTTCCTTCTTCGTTGGGTTATTCTCTGCCTTTTGTCCGGGTGCGGCACTTCTCCAATGAGTTAAACGAATTCTCCTCCAAGAAAATCTTTAACGAAGACAAACACAAAAGACAGTTACGACACGACTGTACTATACGGTCACTGTCTTTCTACGCGTGCTTCCTTCTTCGTTGGGAATTAAAGTGCATTTGTTGCTGCATTTCATACGCTTGGGAGTCACCTTCTTGCTCTTGGTTTCGACATTCTAATCCGATTAAACCACTCCGTGCCGGAAAAAAAGTGAACGTAATCCAACTGCAAGAGGCATAGATCCTCATGAGCCCCCACGACTGCTGGAACCATTGGGGGTGTATGTTCCTGGCACGGTTATTGCCTTTTTTTTGTCGTTCAATGAACACCATTTTCAGAAAAGGGATAAGGTTTAGCATGAGAAGGCGTGAGAAAGTGCCATGCTGTTCTGGCACTGTAGCTCTGTCCCCTGAATCAACTCGGAGTACACAGCAAACTACAGCTGGAGGTGGGTCAGCCTTCATTCTACCCCAAGACCGAAATCCCCAAATCTTGCCGTTGTCCTCTGAAGACTGCATTGCAGTCCAGGACACAGATCGACCATGATAGTTCAAGGGTGGTGCCAGAATAGCTTGGCGCCTATGGGCGCCAAGCTATTCTGGCATCACCCTTGAACTATCATGGTTGATCCTTATCTTATATGTCAGTGTCTGGGGTAGAATGAGTTAAGAACAAATATCATTTAGTGCCAATTGACCTAGTATGGAATTATGTTTTACTGAACACCTATGATTTGTCCATTTTGCGGCACAGTCGTAAAAAATTGGCGAAAAGACCAGAACATGCCAAGTTGCGGGAGTGCTTATTAGTCGGAAATGAGCTATACACAATAGCGTAAAAATATATTTTTAAAGGGGGAACGGGAGGGGGTGGGGGGTGGGGGGTAGGAGGGTGGGAGGGAGGAGGTGTGTGAAGGGGGTCAATTATCAAAAGTCAAAATCTGCATGGTTTTCTTTTCTCTGTTTCTCTCCTCCCCACCCAAACTTTTTTCACCAGCTTTTGTGTGTGTGGGCGTTTGTTTGTTTATTTGTTTGTTATTTTTTTTTTTTGGGGGGGGGGGGGGGGGCAGATACTCTCTCCCCCCCCCCCCCCCGACACACACAAACATTTTCATTGGGGAGAAAAAGCCCCCTCCCACCCCCCCTCCCCCGCACCACCATCAAGCCACTAAATCTTCGAGGAATCAAAGAACGGCGTAGGTGGGTTAAAAAGGCATGGGGCGACATTCAGCCGCGAAAGAAAACAGACACAAACCTAAATCTTTTTTTTTTTTACTACACTAAATCTGATTTATTTTCTCCAAACAAAATTCGTCTCTAAATTTGTTGGGTACCACGGGACACTCTGGATCATCTCGCTACACTTTTTGCACCCTCCCCCCCCCCCACCACCCCCACCCCCTCCCCCACTTTTTTGTGATGCACGGTATGGAATATAGACTCTTCTTTCTTGCGTAATTTTCGCGAGTTCTTCCCCTTCTATCATTGAATTGTTTTTCTTTTGGCTTGCAAAAGTTTTCATTGAATCTGGAAGCATTTCAGAAACTCCGTCACACGCGTGACACGGAATACAACGCTCAAGTGCAGGAGGCAGAAATGCAAATTAACCCTCACGTCAGACTGCGTGGGCTAAGGCGGATCAATGCCTCTTTATTCGAATTCATATTTGTTTTTCGCAAAACGTGAGGGCTTAGCGTAGTTTAGATGTGCAATGTTTTCAAAGACACCTGACTGACAATGACAGCCATGGGGTTAAAACATTACCCTTAACCCTTTTAGCTCCAAAGTCCCATTTCTCAAATTTTGGAGGTGTTGCCTAACGACTATGTGCCAGTTGCAGGAGATAGCTTGACCATGATAATTCAAGGGTAGTGCCAGATTAGCTTGGCGCCTGAAGGCGCCAAGCTAATCTGGCACTACCCTTGAATTATCATGGTCAAACCATCGTCTGCTGTAGGGATCTGGGGCTAAAATGGTTAAATCTTTCGATGCCGAGGAAAAACAACAACTGCACATCACCCAACTGCAAGAGGTATAGATCCTCATGAGCCCCAGCGGCTGCGGGGGCTCATGAGAATCTATGCCTCTTGCTGAAACCGCTTTGTATCCCTGTTCCTTTGAAGTCTGCGGATCGTTGATGCTAAATCAGTATCACGATGAAAATTTGAACAAAAATCAACCCACGTCTACTGGCGGTGAGGAGGTTAAACATTTTGGTTGCTCCCAATCTGGATGCCTGCAAAATGGCGGTAATGTTCAAATCACAACAATCCTATCTTAACATGACTCCCTCGAAGACCCCGGTAACCGGAAACGGCCGACTTCTGTCACAAACTTTCTTGCAGTCCACGAACTTTACCATTAAAAAGACAGTGACGTCATAATTTGTGCCACAAGCCGTAAGGTAAAAAAACCACACACCGACACACACATTGATCAAAACGCGTGTAATATTTTTTTAAGCGCACTGCATGACGCAATACGGCACACGCGTAACAACACTGCATGACGCAATACGACACACGCGTAACAACACTGCACTCAGGTTTACTGAATTTTAACTGCCCCGCATTTGACATCCGGCCGTTTGGACAAAAACAATTACATTTTATTCTTTAATCAATCTATCCCAAAAATGTAAAATCATGCACGGCTGATGCAGTCGTTTTTGTTCCGGCTTTTTTCCTCCTTTAATTTCTTTTCATGTATTCAAGGAACGTTGTATTTTTGTTTTCACGATAAAGGTATTAAGACTTTTGAAGTGCCGTGCATGCTATGCATTGTCAAGAATGACGTTAATTTGATTTTCGAGGTTTACGTGTGTTTTTGAAGCTGGAGGCTGAATAAAGTTGAAATCATATCGAAAGGAAAAAAAATTTCCACTCGGTTTCCTCCGCAAAAAGACACAGGCGATTGCATCACGCGTGCACGTTGTGTAAAGCGCGATGTAGTTTTTAGTCGTTACTGGAATAAAGTCGCGGGAGAGGCATCGATGCTCATGAGCCCATACAGCCTGCCGGGGCTCATGAGCATCTTGCAAACGTCAAGCACGACATCGCTTTTTTTCGTTGTTATTGATATCCGGTTTGGACCTCGTGTAGCGGTCGATAAGACGTCGGTCTGTGGACCACAAATTCAAACAATTTGAACAAGAGGCATAGATCCTCATGAGCCCCCGCATTTGCGTGGGCTCATGAGGAACTATGCCTCTTGCAGCTGGATACTTTTGGAAGGGATGATATGGCTGTCTTCCTGAACTTGTCGAAACATGTTAAAACGGCACTTTTTCAGTTAGATTGGAATTTATAGTTTAGTTTAGTTCTTTGGGTTTAAAACCGAGCAGGCAAATAAGGCCATCTCACGGCGGTTAAAATTTATAATTGTCTACACATTAATACAATATTCGTGACTCGTGATCACGAAAGCTTGTAAGTGGGTGGACATCTGTTCCGGAACCCTTTGACTGTCGGCAGCCAAGTTTTAGGTCGCGATGATTCCTGCAGGAATAACACCACCCTGACATCCTGCAAGAATCATCGCGACAAAAACCGCTACCGGCAGCCAAAATGTTAAAGGTTAAAAAAAAATTAAATGAACTGAACTGAAATGAAATGAAATTAAATAATAAAAAATGAAAATAAATAAAATAGAAGCTTAATTAAATTCTCGAACTGAATAATTAGGGAAATCTTGAAATATCGCCAATCAGTGGCTATACATATCTGTTGCTCAGACATTACAAAGCGTCATGCAGTAAGGAAAATAGTAAACAGCAAACAAACAAAGAAAGATTTCCCAACATAATAGCGATACAAAGTTCAGAAAATATTCTTTTAGAAGTGAAGATGACGTGGGCCCTCAGAGAAAAGGTCGAGCAGTTTAATACATTGCCATGGCATCGTCGACTTTCCTTTTATGTATTTAGAAGTTAAAGCGTACCATACCGAGAAAATGTAGACACTACTCAACTGCAAGAGGTATAGATCCTCATGAGCCCCCGCAGTTGCGGGGGCTCATGAGGATCTATGCCTCTTGCTGAAACCAATTTATCTCCATGTTCCTCGGACGGCTGGAGCTTTGCTGGCGTTGAACTAACGAAGGTTTTAAAAACACATTGTCTTCCTTCAGTCTCTTTACACCTTTCTCATTGGCATGGCTCTATTTGTTTTTTTTTCCCCTGGTCGTCCGTTCTCAAGGCAACGGGAGTCCCCTTGTCCCATATTACCAAGGTAACATTAGATAAGCAGACTCCCTTATAAATGTTACGATGACAACGTTACTCGCAGAGCAGTGATACCGCTGGTACCAGTTTTATACAAAACATAACTGAATAATTAGATAAATTAGACAATATCAACTACAGGAAATTTCATCCGAAGTGAACGCCCTATCACATACTGACCGTATTCGAAACGGCGAAGAGACAAAAAGCTGGATAAATAAAATTTGAGGGGGTTAAGCAACAAAATAACTATATGCACGCGTTGTGTTCGCCCTATATTACCAAATGTATACAAAAGAATGTCTGAAAATGTCTTAAATATATATATAAAAAAAATATCTGAGAGAGAAATTCCACTCGAATGCAGTTCGCGCGAGGTTTTTTACTGACAGTCGGAAGTATGGAAAATTACGTCCCCTGAATCTCTACGTCACACTTAAAGATTAAGGTCCTTTCAAGGTTATACTTCACCTTGTTACTTTTTAAAGTTGAAGATAAAATCGTTTTATTACGAGTTAGGCTGTGCCAGTGGTCCTTGTCCCCTCTCGGGTCCAGGTCAGGGGTGTCAATGTCGGAGGTAAGAGTCTTCCACATTGACATCCCCTGACCGTACCCTCGAGGCGACAAGAACCACTGGCAAAGCCTAATTCGTAATACAACTAATAGTAAGTAGTGTATTCCCAAGAGATTAAAATTAAACCAAGAGTAGTGATGATTTGCGAGTCGATATTTGTTTTTGACACACAGGTTCTGGCTGCAAGGCCTGGAGCCAGAACTTAACATCTTCCGGTCAAAAGCAAGTCTCGTCTGCTAAGTCATCACCATTCTTGGCTGACACGCTTCAATTTTAGTGGAACAGCGCAGACTAGGTTGTATTTTTTTCTTCTTCTCTTTTATCACTGTAAATTAAAGGACAAAGATCCGCAGCCTTCAAAGGAACGTGGCAACAATGTGATTTCAGCAAGAGGCATAGATCCTCATGAGCCCCCGCATCTGCGGGGGCTCATGAGTATCTATACCTCTTGCAGCAGAGTGTTGTTCAGTTTTCTCGGCAGTGAAGGTCAAAGCATTTCATATGCTTGGCAGTCACTATATGCCTGCATTTCGTGAAAGGAAACATACTCCGCTTGCATCATAAATATGCAGACAGCCTCTCTCTTCAGGCGCATGACCAACATAATAATAACCTACTGCCGGTGCGAGTTGTATGAAAAATAAGTCTCGGGCGCACGTCAGCTTTGGATGGCCCGCACCGACGGTCGGCGCCGGCTTGACTAAAGACCTATTGCTCACCGGATTGTCTTTGCCGCTGTGCCCTAAAGTAAGTTGTCCAAACTGACCAGTCAGCTTCAAAAGCTTTAGGTGTACGGTGCATTTAAACTTCTGCTGATGCTGGTTGCTATGAAACAGAAGTCAGCTGCATGTATAAGTTTAGTCCTGCGCCAGCCACTAAGCAAGGTGCTCCGCTTAGTGGCTGGCGCAGGATTAAGCTCGCTCATGCAACTGGCCCCAGGACGTAACATCATGACAACCAACTCTGCCAGGAATGTAAAAGACACAATGTCCATTTTTGTGAAGAGCGATATTTTCATTGTATTAACCCTTTTAGCCCCAAGGTCCCATTTCCCAAATTTTGGAGGTGTTGCCTAACGACTATGTGTTGCGGGGGACGGATTGATGACGATAACTCAAGGGTAGCGGCAGATTAGCTTGCGCCTGAAGGCGCCAAGCTAATCTGGCACAACCCTTGAATTATCACGGTCAATCCATCTCCTGCTGTAGGTACTCGAGGCTACATTTGTTAAAATGAAAATCTCGCTTCGCACACAGTGGACTATTTCAGTGTCTTTTGCCTGTCTGGGGCAGCACTCTTCTCGCTCTGTGTGTGCATCGAATAGTAGTGCCTTGTATATCTTGACATATACTGCTTGCGTTTGAAAACCCAACAGTAATTTTATGTCAAAATCATCGAAGAAGTAACATAACTGACTTCAGTTCTTTTTCAGTTCGTTCAAGATTGACCTCTGCCGCTCGGCCCTGTCCCGCAGAAGTCTTCCTAGAGTTCCATCCCAATATCGCACCGACAACAGATAGTTAAACAGGACCCAAAAAGTGTCTGTCAAGCGTGTAAAATGCAGAGAAGAAAAACGGAGAAAGAAACACTCTTAGAAAAGACAGTTACAACACAATTTATTAATAATTAGGATAAATACCCTTCTTCAAAATAGACAAACAAGTATAGTAAACCAGACCAAAAAGGTGACTGCCAAGCGTGTAATATGCAAAGAAGTACCCAACGGAGAAAGAAACACGCTTAGAAAAGACGGGTACAACACAATTTATTAATATTTCGGGTAAATACCCTTTGTCAAAATAGACAAACAAACAAACAGAGAGATTAGCCGCTACTTATCTTCATTGGCAGAAGGAATATGGCAACTGAAGGAGGTGACGTAAAATAAAAGAAAAGGAAGAACAACTGAAAGTGCGGAAAAAGTAAAAATGACGTCAACGAAAAATCATAGAGAGAGACTCGGAAAGAACCTGAATACGAGAGACAAGAGTGTGTGCAAACACGTGCAGGAGCGAGCAAAAGGAAAGGCGTGTAGGTGAGGTCAGAGAGAGAGAGAGAGAGAGAGAGAGAGAGAGAGAGAGAGAGAGAGAGAGAGAGAGAGAGAGAGAGAGAGAGAGAGAGAGAGAGAGAGAGAGAGAGAGAGAGAGAGAGAGAGAGAGAGAGAGAGAGAGAGAGAGAGAGAGAGAGAGAGAGAGAGAGAGAGAGAGAGAACGAACGGGGAGTACCCTTGGGCACGAAGTAGGCTGAGTGTCTAATACACAAAACTCTCTCTCTCTCTATTTCTCTGACCTCACCTACACGCCTTTTCTTTTGCTCGCTCCTGCACGTGTTTGCACACACTCTTGTCTCTCGTATTCAGGTTCTTTCCGAGTCTCTCTCTTACGATTTTTCGTTGACGTCATTTTTACTTTTTCCGCACTTTTGTTCTTCCTTTTCTTTTATTTTACGTCACCTCCTTCAGTTGCCACATTCCTTCTGCCAATGAAGATAACTGAGTAGCGGCTAATCTCTCTGTTTGTTTGTTTGTCTATTTTGACAAAGAGTATTTACCCGAAATATTAATAAATTGTGTTGTACCCGTCTTTTCTAAGCGTGTTTCTTTCTCCGTTGGGTACTTCTTTCTAAACAAGTATAGTGATCAGTCGATACTTATCTTATCACAGAAGCGTTACCCGAAATATTAATAAATTGTGTTTTAACTGTCTTTTCTAGGCGTGTTTTTTCTCAGTTGGGTTCTTCTCAAAAGAGGGTTAAGATACCAGCAAATGTTGAGATCGTATAACGTGTGTGTGTGATTGTGTGTGTGTGTGTGTGTGTGTGTGTGTGTGTGTGTGTGTGTGTGTGTGTGTGTGTGTGTGTGTGTGTGTGTATGTGTGTGTGTGTGTGTGCGTACACCAAATCACTGAAATGGGTTACTTTCTTTACGATCCTTATGCAAACTGGGTGTGTGTGAAATTCTGGGTGACCAAGTCAGACACCCATTTTTTCTGAGGGTTGTTTCTGTATTATCTTTCATTCAAAAGTCAGGAAAAAATATCAAAATACGATGTCCCCATTTTAACAGATTTACTTCATGGTTGTGTTTCAGGGATGCCCTGGGCCTGTGTGTGGGCACGGAAGCGGCCGGAGTGTTTTCAGATCAATTTGCTGATCGCTGATTGGTTAGCCCAACACCGATGAACGGAGTTGTTTCCCTTGCTTAAACGTCTTTAGTCTCCAACGGTCACCGGCCATTCTTTCGCGTTTGCAGAGGTACTTTATGCAATATTTCTTAGTTAAGAGCACGCCCAAATGTACTTGTTCAGTGCAGTTATTTAACTGAGAGATGCCTCCAATCCCCGATACCCGTTTGGCCCAGAAAAATAAAGCGTCTGCTTCAAACGTGTCTTCGGCCTCTCGGCCGCTCTGACCGTTGAGTCTTGTAGTAAATGATAATAGAACCCCACGATTTTAACAAAAACTTTCTTCTTCAATGAAAGGAATTCGTTCAATAACCCCATTACAAGGTCAATCTGCCACGCGATTTTGTTTCTTCTTTTTTTTTTCCTGACATGTGTTAACTTGCCACATGCATGCACAGTATCAGATGACTTTTAAAAAAAAAAAACAAAAATGGCGCCAGATTTCAATCCTCGTTCGCAATTCGCGATTCGAAGAACAAACGTCCACAAACAGGTCTTTAGGAATGTGCAACTGAAGTGTCGCTTTTTATTGTATTGCCAGTTTTTAGTTCTCAGGGTCACCCTGGTCAGCCCCACAGGGTGGGTTTTTCTCTTTATTCTGGGGCATGTGTTTCTGTCTACCCTTTGTCCATTCACCTGTATTTGCCTTTTTAAAACTCTCCCTACTGTCTGCACTGCCTGTAACTCTTGATATTGGATGTGTGTTGCTAAATGGTCTTAGCTTTATGTCTTGGCCCCATGTGTTAGGTTTATTTAACTCATTCTACCCCAGACACACCACGGCAGGATAAGGATCCACCATGATAGTTCAAGGGTGATGCCAGAATAGCTTGGCGCCTACGGGCGCCAAGCTATTCTGGCATCTCCCTTGAACTATCATGGTCGATCTGTGCACTGCACTGCAATGCAGTCTTGAGAGGACAGGGGCAAAATTTAAGGATTTTGGTGTTGGGGTAGAATGAGGTAACGTATTTGACCGGCAGGCGACATACATGGCAATGTTCTGTTTAGGTGTTTTTTTTTTCACAAGCAGTGCAGGCACGTCCTGAGAAAGTCTTGTTGCTGTCGGGACGTTAAGCAATGTACAATCAATCTGATTCAAAATGTCAGTTGGTTTACATGGTTGTATTGGACATGTTCTCAGCAACACCGTTTTGGTCACACTGGCTCAGGACTTTCTGCACACACCCAGCGCCGGATGGCAGCAGGATGTCCAAACCCATCGGGATCTATGCTGCAGAATCATGCCCCCCCCCCCAGCCTCTGCCACAGAGGGTGCGTCTGGTAGGAGGGTGCATGGACGGCAGCGGAATGCTCCCAATTACAAACTGGTAAGTAAAGTGATTCTATGATCATCTTCATTTTATTGGCTGGCGTGCGTGCGAAGCAAAAGTGAGTTTATGTTCTGGGCCACTGGTCGTCCGTCCGTCGTCCTTGGTAAACTTTAACTCATTCTACCCCAACACCAAAATCCTTAAATTTTGCCCCTGTCCTCTCAAGACCGCATTGCAGCGCAGGACACAGATTGACCATGATAGTTTAAGGGTGGTGCCAGAATAGCTTGGCGCCCGTAGGCGCCAAGCTGTTCTGGCATCACCTTTGAACTATCATGGTCGATCCTTATCCCAGGGGTGGGATTCTTCTGCGTTTCCGCGGATTTCCGCGGAAATTCTTTCACAATTCCGCTGAAGCATATTTATTTTCCGCGTCTAATAACAACGAAAAAGACGGAAAAAAAAAATCTTCTTAAATGGGCAAAAAAATCTGAAATGGGTTGGATTTGTATGTAGTTTGGTTCACTATCGCCCGACACTTCCGGTAGCTTTAGGTCGCAGTGGAAAATGGCGGTGAAAAAGGATATTGTCCAAGACAGAGTGCCGTTTAGTGTGCATCTGAACATAAACTGGTACGCACATTCCATTTTTATACTGCAGATCAGGAGTGTCATAACAAAGTCCATTTTCGGGTGTGTTTGGTCTCGCTCCCCCTGTCGGTTTTTGGATATTTTGGCGAACGGTGGACACGCGCTTATTCCCCCCCCCCCCCCTGTCGTTTGATTTTTCGGCCGCTGAAAATGAAGGACATGAACCCCCCCCCCCCCCCCCCCCCCCCCCCCGTCGTTTGATTTTCCGCGTTTTCTTTCTTACTAGAATCCCACCCCTGTTATCCTGCTGTGGTGTGTCTGGGGGTAGAATGAGTTAACGGTGGCATTTTCTCGGAGACTATTCAAGCCACATTCTTCAAGCTTGGCCCAAGGATACTTTGTGGCAAGACCTTTTTAAACATGCCAATTTGAGTGACCTCTCTCAAAGGGTCACGCAGGGTTGACAAATGTGTTAAAACTGCTTGCATTTTTAGAAAACGTGGATTTTGACTGCTGCAGAAGCCAGCCCTCGTCACCGAGGTCACACATATGTAAATCGGTCATACACGGGATTACTCTTTTTATTCTTGTGCGAGGCCCCTTAAACCAAAATTGGGCTGTTTCTGTTTCTAATGCAGCTTTGGTTTTAATCTTTCTTTCTTTCTTTCTCCAGTTGGCAAATGGCGCCTGGGATGGACCCGAGACTGAGAGTAGTGCCAGCGCATCGCAATACGAGGGCAGTGATGACGAGGAGTTTGTTCCTGGCTCGAGCTCACCGGATTCAGAGGGTGTGTCGGCATCAATTGCTGGGATCTCTGACATAGACAGTATTGTATCGACTATGTTAGATTTCATCAAAGTGGCAGGTTCGGGGTGGCCAGGTGTTGGTGACGCTAGTACCAGCAAGGTGCAGTGTGCGTTAGGGGGTGGCAATGAGAATGTGGATAGGCAGGAGGAACATGATGTTGGAAAGAGTGGGGAAAGAGCACTTACAGAAGAAACAGGTGTGCACGTGTCGCAGAGAGGGAAAGGAAAGTACAAATGGGACAAGAAACATGCATGCAAATTGTGTGGCAAGCTTGTCTTGAAAATGAGCACGCACTTACAAGATGTCCATGCAGATGAGGCAGACGTTGCTAAAATTTTGTCGATGAAAAAAGGGACCAAGCAGAGACGTCGAGCATGGATCAGACTACAAGATGAGGGTGATTACATGCATAACGTTGCTGTTCTTGAAAACAAATCCGGATGTTTGATTCCTAAGTATCGCACCAAAACTAGTAAGGTAGACGACCTTCTCGCCTGTAGCCATTGCAAAGGGCTCTATCAAAAAAAACTGATCTCTGTACACTCAAAACGTTGCTGTCAGAAGCCAGGAGGGTTTCAGATCACTCGGCGAGGAGACGCGGCGCGCCGTGGTCGGCTAATGCTTCCAATACCCTTAGACGTTGAATTTTCATTCTATCACAAGGTCTTGGCCAGCCAGAGAGATGATGAGATAAGCCGTCTCATCAGAACTGACCCCTTGCTTCTTGAGTATGGAAAGAGATTATTTGACCGCAGGAACATTGAAGAACACACGGCTGGACAAATCAGCTCCAGGATGCGGGAGTTAGGGAGACTATTAAAGATTATCAGAGTGAGGTCAGAAATGAAAATCGCAAGTTTAAATGCTGTGATCAATTCAGCTAGCTTTGATCATGTTGTCCTGGCTTTAAAAGAGCTAGCAGATTTTGATGAGGACACACATCAGTTCTAAAAAGGCAATCTCGCAATGCGCATAGGCCATGCTTTGAAAAAGTGTTCACAGATCAAACAGTCACAGGCATCCAAACAGCTTGGGCAGGGTTCAGACGACAGGTAGCGACAGGAGCTCTCTGAGGCGCAGCGGTTTGACTCTGTCTTCAACGGGGACTGGTATGATTGTGTGTCCGCTACAGCAGCCCAGTCGGTCGGGAAAATGACCATGAACAAACCCAAGCTGATCCCATCATGTGAAGATGTGAGGAAGGTCCAACAGCTTCTTGAGACAAGGATGGTTTCGGAAGATTATCCGACAGTGGTTAAAGCAACTCTTTGTGCTGCATCACTTTTCAACCGAAAACGAGGGGGAGAAGTTCAGAGAATGAAGGTGTCAGACTTCCAGAATGCTAAGATTGGATCGATCACCAATCAAGATATCTTGAAAGGTCTCACAGAGGTTGAGAAGAAAATGGTGAATCGTTTTCAGCGAGTGGAAATCAGAGGCAAGTTTAATAGGAGTGTTCCCGTTTTGCTGACGAAGAAGATGATGACAAGTGTGGACAGAATCCTTCAAATGAGGCAATCAGTGCCAGCTCTCGCTGATTCCCAGTACATCTTTGCCACACCTTCTGGTCAGAGGCCTTACAGAGGCCATGATGTTCTGAAGGCCCATGCCCTAGAAGCAGGGGTGTCATACCCAGCCATGTTCACATTTACTCAGTTGCGGAAGCAGGTTGCAACTTTGGCTCAGTCAATGGCCATCTCGGAGTTAGACCAGGATCAGCTGGCAGATTTCCTTGGCCATGATATTCGGATACATCGCCATATCTTTCTCCGGGTACTCCGGCTCTTCCTCCCCCTCCATTTTGGTATCAGTTTCAGCCCACTTAATCAAATTTCAAATACAAACGATTTTGAATATCCAAAAACTACAGTAGCTCGCTTGAGCTTGCCCTTAGCACCACGTGAATGTTCTTTGTTTATGTACAGTGTGTGAGTGAATGCGCGTGATTCACGCGAGCGTGCTTGTTGGGTTAAGTTCGCGGCGGCGCTTTGAGCCGATTTTCAATTGGGATAAAGCGCCTATTTAATGCGCTTATTATTATTATTATTATCTACCGCCAACCTCAAGACGTCCTTCAAAAGGCAAAAGTGGCAAAGATTCTTCTGGGATGGGATGACAGATTTTGAGAGTTGCATTAGAGCTGAGCTGGGCGATGATGAAGAGATTGACTTTGACAATGAAGACACATCAGAAACTGGCAGAGAGGTCTCGGGGGGAACAGCACCTGTGAATGAAGCAAGTAGCAAGTCAGCAACACAGGAATCGATGAGCATGACGGAGAAAAGACGTCCAGAGCCTGATGACAATCTAGATAGTTTTGATGATGACAGTACTGCGTCAGCTCCTGTTCGAAAGAAAGCTAGATTTACAAGGAAACCATGGGGGGAAGCTGAAGAGAAAGCTGTTCAAACTCGTTTCAAGACACACCTCGTCATGAACAAACTTCCTGGAAAGGCCGAGATACAGTACGCAATGGCAGAGGAGCCTGCACTTAGACATAGGCGCTGGACAAACATTAAGGATTACGTCCGCAACAGACTGAAAAAGTTACAAAAGAAATGAATTGAGCTTCCCCGCCACTCGCGGCATTTTCCATTTCATACAGATTTATTACATGAGTGTTATTATTGGGGTGGTTTTAGCATGTATAGCCTGCTTTTTTTTATCTGATGGACGCCTGGATCATTTGTGACCCTCTCTCACAAAATCAGTCTTAAGAACTCGCATTTTGGATGTTTTGACATATATACATTTATGAAAACTACAGTGTTTGCTGATTACTGTGATATATGACTGTATGCTGTAGTGCAAAAATTGTAAAAGCTGTTAGTGTTTAAAGTTGTTAAAGCCTCCGGCGGCCATTTTGAGAAAACAGCCTGTGAAGTTTCTGTGTGCAGCATAATTGGGGCCAAGGGCAGACTTTTAAAATCATTTTTTACCTATTTAATGGCATTTTTCATGATAAAGATTTTAACCATACGATACTTTGGTGTATGTAGAATACATTTCTCCAAAAAAGTGAAAATGCCCCAGATTGACCCCCACCACATATTATTGTGTGTAGTGCTGATTGGCTCGCTGCGAGTTAAGACTGGTTTCGTGAGAAAGGGTCACATTTTGTATACTGTATAACCTTTGGATTTGCAAAACGAAACAGCCGGCTGGGGACAAAAGACAATAATAAGATAAGAAAACCATTGACAATGTAAAGATTGATTACAAGAGTGTTATTGGGGGGGGGGGGGGGGGCGGATCATTTTGTAATATACTGCATGCCATTTTAAAAAACTCTGCAAATGAAAGAATGGTTGGTTGTACTGCATACCATTTTAAAAACTCTGCAAATGAAAGAATGGTTGGTTGTTGGAGACGAAAGACGTTAAATAAAGGCTGAAGTTTCAAGTGATTTCTTATGTTGTCAGTTAATTAATTAATGTCAGTGTTCTGTTCTGTAATTTTAACTCATTCTACCCCAAGAGCGGAATCCCCAAATGTTGAAGTCGTCTTCAGAAGACTGCGTTGCAGTGCAGGACACAGATCCAACATGATAGTTCAAGGGTGATGCCAGAATAGCTTGGCGCCCATAGGCGCCAAGCTATTCTGGCATCACCCTTGAACTATCATGGTGGATCTTTATTTTGCTGTGGTGTGTCTGGGGTAGAATAAGTTAAGCCCAAATGTTGAAGTCGTCTTCAGAAGACTGCGTTGCAGTGCAGGAGACACAGACATAGGCGCCAAGCTATTCTGGCATCACCCTTGAACTATCATGGTGGATCTTTATTTTGCTGTGGTGTGTCTGGGGTAGAATAAGTTAAGCCCAAATGTTGAAGTCGTCTTCAGAAGACTGCGTTGCAGTGCAGGACACAGATCCACCACGATAGTTCAAGGGTGATGCCAGAATAGCTTGGCGCCCATAGGCGCCAAGCTATTCTGGCATCACCCTTGAACTATCGTGGTGGATCTTAAATTTTGCTGGGGTAGAATAAGTTAAGTGTTCGTTTCTTCGTCTGGGTCTTTTTCTATCTTTCATATTTTTCCACACTTTTTGACCCGCATCATAGTCATACTGAGGCTAATAGCTTCAAATTTGTTCACTGCCATAATTCTATGCAAGCTACATTACAGTACTTACAGATGAGGACATAGACCAATGGCTTTAGTTCAAGGGTGGTGCCACAATAGCTTGGCGCCTAGAGGCACCAAGCTATTCTGGCACTAACCCTTGGACTATTTCAGTCACACTAGTTGCACACACTGGTGTATTCCGAATGATAAGGGTTAATATTCAAAATGCTCTGTTGCTGTTTGTCTGAAACTCCAGAGTACCCCAAAACACAAAAAAGTCCTTTAATTTCCAGAATACATTATGTTGATTCTCACATCAATGCCATAATAAACCGTTTTGCTTCAGAAGGACAAAACGCAGCAATGTTTAAAAGATTTCCTCTGTAAAAATCATAATCGAAAGGTTTCGGGCCAGTGTTTATTGAATTTTGCACCATACAATGTAAAGAATGTTAAAGCACACATACACATTAAGTTGGGAAAAAAAAAATTAATGTGAAAAAGAAGTATTCCATGAACTTGACCTTATTACAGACGCCTACTGTTGTGAAGACACCCATTTTGACTGTAATGCCAGTTTTTGTGTGAGAGAGACACCCACCCACATTATTGGCAGAAACCCATTTTTTCGGCATCTAGTGCCTCCGTTTCTAGAAAATGTCTCTTTTATTTTAAGTTATAGAGCTTAGTTATAAGGTGAGTTCTAAACATTCGCATCAATTCCAGAGCCCTAGAATAAATAGAAATATGGGAACCCATTTTCACATGGTAGTAACCCACTGTGAGGCTTATGTGCGCCTGTGTGTGTGTGTGTGTGTGTGTGTGTGTGTGTGTGTGTGTGTGTGTGTGTGTGTAAGTGTGTGCCTGCGTGCGTGTGTGTGCGCGCGTGTGTATGTGTGCGTGTTATTAATATACCGTCTTTCTCAAGCGTAGGAAGGCACTATCCCTCAGTTACAACTATAAACTCCGCCTCTTCCCTGACAGAAGACACGCTGTCCAAAATGTTGACACTTCCGTTTACATTACAAATCAGTATCGTGACAATGTTACAATAAACTATTTAACAGCTGCACGGTTCGCTTTAAAAAAGCAGTGAAAGGCATCACAAAGTGTGTTTTTATCAGGCGTTACAGTTTTGTGGCTTAACGGTGATCGACGTTTCTCTTCCGGGAGGTGTTTCCGATTTTACAGTGTACGTCAGGTGGATTTACAGTGTACGTCAGGTGGATTTACACTTAACCCTTTGGGTGTCGGTATCGATTTTGGTCGAGGTGATTCCTGCAGGAATCACCTCGACCAAAATCGCTACCGACACACAGCGGGTTAACATTTTCTGTAGGTGGCTTCCACTGAGCGAAACCTCATCTGGCTGACGTCGGCCGCACAATGCAGAGCAAACGAGTTGTGTAATGTCTGGTTTTTTGTAGGAGAAAGGAAAAGGTTCATTTACTCATTCAAGGCGGACCGCATACGAATACGCGGCTTTATGCCACGCATCCTTATGCGGCACGTCTCGAATGAGTTAACTCAGTCAACTCGCCCCGCATCAATAGCTGCAAAGGTGTCGCTTGGCGTCGACCGAGATATCGTGATACCTCAAGGATGGTGTCAGAATAGCTTGGCGCCTGTAGGCGCCAAGCCGTTCTGGTGCCATCCTTGAGCTATCGAAGTCGATATGTCTCTCAATCAGTAATGTAGACTCTAGAGAACAGAAAGAAAAGAAAAAAAAAATTGAGGATTTCGGACTCTGGGTTCAACGAGTAAAATGAGTCTCTGACAGGGAGAGGGTTAACCCCTTCACTGCCGAGAGGCAATGTGGACACGATCCAACTGCAAAGAGACATAGATCCTCATGAGCACCCCGCTCCCCCCCCCCCCCCCCCCCCCCCCCCCCCGCAAATTCGGAGTCTTCCGAGGATCTATACTTCTTGCTGACACTACTTTGTATACACACGTTTCTCAGGCGGCTGGAACACTTTTGGCCTTAAATTAACCCTTTCAGCCCCAAGGTCCCATTTCCCCAATTTTTTGGGAGGTGTTGCCTAACGACTATGTACCCGTTGCAGGAGACAGTTTGACCATGACAATTCAAGCGTAGTGCCAGATTAGCTTGGCGCCTGAAAAAACCACGATGTAAATATTGCTTTAAAGCATTCTCCGGCACTACCCTTGAATTGTCATGGTCAAGCTATCTCCTGCTGTAGAGATCCGGGGCTAAAAGGGTTCAGTATTACAGAGGTTTCAGAAACACGATCTGCGTCGACACTTTACAGCGTAAGAAGGGTTAGTGTTGGCTTTATGCTTGTCGGAACGTTCTCGTCAACGTGACCCTACATGATGCTGTTATACACAGACCGCATTTAATTGGTTGAAAGGGAGTTGTGTACGTCACTGGGCTTGTTTTTCTGGCTGTACAGGCGTCACGACGAAAGAAGCCAGTTATGTACCGCGTCCCTCCCTCCCCATCCCTTTTTAATGACCACTGGATAGCGCTAGGAAGCATGTTTGGCCCGGCCTGGTATTTCGAGGTATTATTAAATCGTCTTTTACGTCCAACAAAAAATAAAGAAAAAAAAAGAAGACGCATCGACTGCTTGTATTAGTTTGAAGGTAGTAGTGCCGGTCTGCCTGTGGCATGCAAAGCCCAAGGGTAGTGCTGGATATAGCTTGGCGCCAGAAGGCGCCGAGCTAAATCCAGCACTACCCTTGGGCCATTTCAAAGGATCCACACTGCTTTCACACTCGTAAAATAACACCGTACATGAAGGGGTTAAATAATAATAACGTAGCTTTTTCGGCCCTGAAGGTGAAGGGCCTGAAACTGGGCCCTGTTGCGGACAGGTATAAAAGCATGTCCAACCTTGAGACCATGAGCTGCCGTGGATACTCAGTTTCTTGTCTCGGTCACCCGCTGCACTTTTGCGGACTGAACAGAAGTATGGCGTGCTGGCACCGTTCAACTTTGTACAGTTCCAGAACAGCGCGGCTCGCTTGTCGGTGGTTTACAATCGGAGTCTGGTTGGCGGCTACTGGTAAGCAAGTTTTAACCCCCTAAACTGCCAGGGGCAAGTCGAACGGTACCCATGGGCATGAGACATAAATCCTCACGAGCCCCCGCAGTCACGGGGGCCGCTCTTGAGAATTTATTTTTGTTAGCCCTGTGCCCATTTTGACCCGTCCCATATCATTTTTGTTTTTCACGCCAATGTCGGCGATTGTGCGTTGGTTTCAGTCGCGAAAGCCGTGATTGCTGGCAGCGAAAGGTTTAATGAGATAAAGGAATGGAGGTTACAAATTAAGCCTTCAGTCCAGCGCTGAAATAGGTAACCCTTTGGGTGTCTGTAGCCCTTTTTGTTGAGGCGATTCCTCAGCGCCTCTGGCTGTCGGAAGCACTTTTTGTCGAGGCGATTCTTACAGGATGTGCTACCGGCAGCCAAAGGGCTAACACGTCAATTTGTGCGGTCGAAATTTCCAAAGTTGGGCCTTGTCCCCTGTAGACTACGTGACAGGACAAGAGATATTTGACCATGATAGCTCTAGGGTGGTGCCAGAATCACACCTTAATGGACTCAAAGAGAATCTATGTTATTTAATAATAATAATAATAATAATAATAAGCGCATTAAATAGGCGCTTTATCCCAATTGAAAATCGGCTCAAAGCGCCGCCGCGAACTGAACCCAACAAGCACGCTCACGTGAATCACGCGCATTCACTCACACACTGAACGTAAACACAGAACTTTCACGTGGTGCTAAGGGCAAGCTCAAGCGAGCTACTGTAGTTTTTGGAAATTCAAAATCATTTGTATTTGAAATTTGATTAAGTGGACTGAAACTGATACCAAAATATTTGCAGACGAAAGGAGGCTGTATCCCCGACGCACTACAACAGGAATTGGATCGACCATGATAATTCAAGGGCAGTGCCATATTAGCTTGGCGCCATGAGGCGCCAAGCTAATCTGGCACTACCCTTGAATTATCATGGTTAATCCATCTCCTGCAACTACAGTTAGTCGTTAGGTGACACGTGCAATTTCGACCTACTTCCGATTTCCAAACAACGCCTATATGAACCTTCTTCGAGTAAGTTATTTGTGTTTAACCCGAGCAGGCGATTAAGGCCATCATCTTGCGACCGGAAGGGGTAAAAATCTGATCATTCTGACTAAAAACACAATGTAAATATTGTTTTAAAGCATTGTAACGCACGCAGACTTGCCCACAGTCGCACGTACAGACTCTCACACAACAGACGCATACACCGCCACTGACTCAGACGGGCGCATTCATGCGGTAAAACTCAACACACGGGCTCCCTTTCTAAAGTAACTTTTATACAAAATAAAAGAAAAGAAACGCTTAAATGACTATCAAACTATACACACTTCACCTTCCCCACTACATCCAACATCACATACACACACACTTTCTCGGCCAGGCTATGCATTAGTTTCTCACTGTCTCCAACCTGTTTGATGTTATTGCCTGGTTACGTTGGTCCTTCTCACGTCTAGGCGTGCAAGTCTTTCGTTGTACGCTCTTTCCTGTCGTCCTGTCTCTTTATCACGGACGTCCTCGTACTCGTACCGTAGCGCAGTTCTCGCTTTGACTCGGGTGTCTCGGTCCCGATCGCTTCACTCCCTGAGTGAAGAGCTGGAGGGGTGATGACCTCACGTTAGGTCTGGTGACTGACGTCTCGGCGTCCGTCGCTCCCTCTTTACAAGCACTCTAAACACAACAACAAGGATCCAAAACGTAACCCTTGCTAAACACAAAACATATTGGATGACATGAGAAACATTACGTAACCTGGCTGATACAAACAACTCACACGTTCATTCACACACACGTGCTTCATAACCGAACTACTTTCATTACACCCCCCATATCTCTGTCACTATCTTGAAACAGACTATACATTCTATACATACACTGGAAAAGACTATGCTTAACCAACCACGTACTACCTTCCTAGCGACTTAGGCATACACACCTTACATTCCTTTAATTATCCATCTCGGTACATGAACTAACACCCATTCCTTTAGTTATGCATCTCGGTAAATAACTGTAAACCAAAACACCGGTTACTTCACTGAATTTTAAACCAACATAACTGAACCAAACCGGTCACCACTATACAAGCAAATTACTCTTAGCAACGCATACTGTCTTTAACTAAACATCTATCAATACTACATATATAGAAACATACCTGAATTCTAGGTTTCAGAGTCTTGGAATACGGGCTAGGTATCTCAAAGACATCCGTTTCATACAACAAGAAAGCCCGTACTAACGTGTTCACTGCTCTGCCAGACAGCTTCCGCCTAGAACTCACTATAACAGAACTCACTAAAACTCCCGTGTTAACCATGTCTTAAAGATTTCACGTGGACAACGGGCCTCACGGACTATCGGCACAAACAAACCGTTAACAAAAACCGTACCGTATTAAACCTAATGTGTGAACACTATGCAAGAGCATAGAGTTTCATCACAAGCATTCTCGGCCAACAAGTGGCACAGGTCATTGGTACTAGTCCGTACAGATTTTTTAAAGTTCATAAGAACGGTCAGATTTATAATAATAATAATAATAATAATAATAATAATAATAATAATAATAATAATAATAATAATAATAATAATAATAATAATAATAATAATAAAGATGATTTATAAGGCGCCTATACTTGGTAAGATAATAATAATAATAATAAGCGCATTAAATAGGCGCTTTATCCCAATTGAAAATCGGCTCAAAGCGCCGCCGCGAACTTAACCCAACAAGCACGCTCACGTGAATCACGCGCATTCACTCACACACTGTACATAAACATAGAACATTCACGTGGTGCTAAGGGCAAGCTCAAGCGAGCTACTGTAGTTTTTGGAAATTCAAAATCGTTTGTATTTGAAATTTGATTAAGTGGGCTGAAACTGATACCAAAGATAAGATGCTCTAGGCGCCGTACATATGAACAAGAAAAATATTACACAAAAAGTGACAAAACCAAAAACCACAACAACAACAACAACAACAACAAATCAGCTAAAAACCAAGCCTTAATCTGCCGCATTTTTTCCCCCGACGAGAATGCAAAGAATACTTATATCACTTTTTGTGATCACAGGCGTCATATATCTGTTTCCTCAGAGGTTGTACGCAAGCCACGAAGCGGGGAAGTAAGGTCGAATGGACGCACGTGCGAAAATTAAAAAAAACAACACACAAAACAACTGGCTTCTGGCACTCGTCGATCCGTCGTGTAACATAGATATATATTATCAATAGTGAGGTTACGTTTACGCAGAGCGACTGCCAGCAACGAACGAGAGCCAAGCCACGGCGGATAATAAGCTCCTACCAGAAGCATGGACAACATTCCGAACATCTCCAAGAGGCATAGATCCTGTTGAGCCCTCCGGATCTATGCCTCTTGGAGATGTGAGGTTAGTTAGTTATTTGGGTTTAACGCCGAACATGCAACTTAGTCCATCTCACGGCGGAATGGGTAAAACTCTAACCAGCCAGACTAAAACAAAGGTCTTAAGATGTAAACAGTATATCTTAAAATTATGTCATGCTAAAATGTCGCACGGATCTTTAAAGGAAACGTCTACAGACTCTCAAAAAGGTCAAAATAATAAAATTCACATAGTCTATGAATACTCAAATCTTAGGCGATGTGAGTGCTCATGAGGGTCTATGCCTCTTGAAGACGTTCGGAGAGTAGTCTATGCTTCTGGTAGAAACTGATTATCCGCCGTGACTGTGCCTCGGACAACGTGAAACGTTTAGGTCTTAACCCTTATCATTCGGTATACACCAGTGTGTGAAATAAGTTTGACTAAAATAGTTCAAGGGTGTTGCCAGAATAGCTTGGCGCCTAGAGGCGCCAAGCTATTCTGGCACCACCCTTGAACTAAAGCCACTGGTCCACGTCCTTATCTGCAAGTACTGTAATGTAGCTTGCATATGGCAGTGTACAAACTTGAAGCTTTTAGCCTCAGTATGATATGGGTTAACGTCGTTTGTCCACCACAAGGGTGATCTAAAAAGACGGGGCACCGACATAGGGTCTGAACAGATTTTGACCCCAGCTGGATTCAAACCCGGGACCTTTCGGACGAGAGTCGAACGCTCTGCCACTCAGCTCACCGAGATGTTCCGAGTGTTGTCTATGCTTCTGGTAAGCACTGGTTATCCCCCGTGACTTCGCTCTCGATTGTGATTGGGAGTCGTTCGACGCAATCGTAGCCTCACTATCGTGTGAGCCAGGAGGACGTTAGTCGTTATTTCAGTGTCAAAGATTTTCTCTATCGCGAGAGAGGCGCAAATAGAGTTGGTATCTATGTTTTATTTTTCAGATTAACACGGCGATTTTGTGTTGCTCCGGCGGCACAAGTGTGATTTGCCGGACACTGATACTGGTAACATCAGCAACACAATTGCGCGGATTTCCCATGTGAGGGATGACTATAACATTTTATGTCGCAGTGACCCACCCTTTCGCAATATTAAAAAAAAATATGCAGACCAGGCTGGGAGTGTCTGCAAAAGGTATAGATTCTCATGTGGCCCTGCAGCCGCAGGGCCACATGAGAATCTAAGCCTTTTGCTGACAAAGATCGGAGCATGGTGTACATCAAGCTGAGGATGTCACAGCAGTACACTTGTGATGCAAATATCTATTCAATATTACATATTATTGTCTGGAGACCATTAAGAGTTGACAACACGTATATCAAATATCAGCCACCGAACACAGGACTTGAAATCCACGGCCTTAAACCCAACCAGTCGGTCCATTAGCCGATGAAATCATTTATTTCGCAAATATCCCATGATGGCGAAAGACAATGAACCCGAAAATGCCTCAGATGGCTTTCCACGGAAATGGGATAAAATGTGCATAATATTGTACTCGTAAAACAAATGACAAAAACACAGATTTACCAAAACCTTGATGGTGTCATTGCATATTGCTAGTGTGGGTCCTGCTCCGTGATTTTGGGCCTCCCGGTTTAACACATTCGAGACGCGTGGCATCCGGATTCGCGGCTTTATGCCGCGAATCCGGTTTGCTGCACGCCTCGAAAGAGTTAAAGGCAGTGCACGGAGCACCCTAAATCCAAAGACCCGGCTGAAGATAATGTATTTAATCTCATAACCGCCGGGGCAAAGCGAGCGCTACCCAGCTGCAAGAGACATAAATCCTCATGAGCCCCCGCAGCCGCGTGGGCTCATGAGGGTTTATGTCTCTTGTCAGCTTTATTTTTTAATACCTAATTTTGTCCAATTTATATCTGTGTTCTTCACGCGAATGTGGGTCAGTGTGCAGTCGTGTCTGACGCACAGTTCCTGATTACTGGCAGAGAATTGATTAACCCTCTTAGCCCCATGGCCGCATTTCCAAACTTTTGGAGGCGTTGTGTAACGACTATGTGATTGTGGGAGATGGCTTGATCATGATAATTCAAGGTTAGTGCCAGATGAGCTTGGCGCCTGAAGGCGCCAAGCTCATCTGGCACTACCCTTGAATTATCATGATCAAGCCATCTCCTGCTGCAAGGTCCCGGGGCTGAATGGGTAAATACACTCGCATCACCTTCAACCTGCATACAACAGAGACTGTTTGGAGCAACCACGTTATTAGCTATGCAAAAGGGGTCTTAAATGACAGGCGTTCTCTCAAGAGAGGTTTTGAAGGGCAAAAAGTGTCACCTGTCATTAAAGACCATCATTTAGGTGGCTACTGCCACAGTCACAGCTACAGCCACCTAAATGATGGGTTTTATTGACTGGCGATCTTTCATTAGGGTCGGCGCTCGAAATAGACCCTGCTGTACCCTAATTTACTTTGGAAGTAGTTGATGAACGTGTACTTACGAAAGCAAGTCACGAAAAATGGGACCACTATGAAAGCTGACGGGTAGTGACTGTTTTCTATTGGTACGACGTCCCAAATGAACTCTGGGAGCACTTCTGATGGGTGGGGTGGACGCGCGCAGAGATCCCACTTTGACAGACTTGAACTGAACTGAACTGCCGCAGTTGTTCTGGTTTACGATAGTTTTGCAGAGTTTGGTCTCAGACACTCCGCGCACAGATCATGTTTCACCGTTTCTACTCAGTAAGAATAGCCATCTGCCTGTCGATAACGAGGAGTCACCTCGACAAAAAGCGCTAACGAGGAATCACCTCGACAATAAGCGCTACAGTCACTGTTACGTGGTTGGGTCGTAGTCGTAGTATGATAAACACACCAGATGCACGCACGTAAGGTTCTTTTAAATAAACTTCATTCAGCTGCAACCCGTCACACGTGGCTTAAGGATGTAGACAATACTGGAGTAACAGTTTCAACAATATTTTAATTCAGCGATGCGATCTCCACACAATGCATTTCCAAATGCACCAACACTGATACAATGTCTCTTCTGCTAATGTCCACATTGGCGACACAAAGTTTCTCATACAACGTACACCACCGTTACGCTGCGTCTCTCACAATGTACACCCTATACAGGCCACGTACCTACGGTGAACTGTGTGTCTCTACAACTGACAATGCAAGACAATGTATATACGTGCTTCCCAGCACCAATCTTTTATAGTACAACCAATTTCTAGAATAATCCAAGAAAATCATACAACGCAACCAATCAGAACGAAACACGTAACTGAAACTCATAAATATTAATAAAGAAATAATTTTCTAGAATAACTACAATAGGCTACAAAAATTCGGCTACTAATTTCAGCCCCAAATCCTAGTGTGTAATCATATCACACAAAAGTATGGAAGGCAGTTCACTATCTAGCCGGAATCTTTCAGAAGTTTCACAAACTTTCAAAAAAACAACAACAAAAAAAAACAACAACAACAAACAAACAAAAAACCCCACAACAACATACCAACTGGCTGTCAACTTCACGCGCACAGAAAACAACTATGACTATTTGAGCGTCTATAAACAGTGTAGCGAAAGTGTTGCCTACACCTCTGACGACACACGAACGCGGTCACAAGACAGCGCGACCTGCTCGAAGGTTCTAATCTATACTCCGCGAATCTACGCAAAACAAAGATCGACCGCTATTCTCCGCGCGACCTTGCTAGAAGCTTCCGGTTAAACTTAATAACAAAACGAATTCCGCTCTATGCGCGAACGAAAGAAAATCTTACTAAAAAGGTACGTGAATCGTAACCATGATAGCTCAAATAAAACTCGGATCGTTTCCTACGATTAACACATGTATGGTCTCACAGGACAACACAACCACAATCGTAACAGTCACCAAAGCGTTAAACCTAAACAGCACTGGCAAGCATTCTCTGGCAAAGGCAGCCAATAATTACCTTTGGTGGGATAATGAAGTTTTAAAGAAATCCCTCTGTGGTGTAGGACTGGCGACTGGCCGTCACTCCAACCGGCCCGTGGATACCCGCTACAGCCCCACCCAGGCGCCATCGCCCTACTACATCCACGGCAAGCGGCCGAACATCCTCATCAACCCCTCCTACGACCAGTACCGGGTGGCTGTCACACAAGGGGCAGTGAAGCCCACCCCAGCTTCGGGTATGCCTTTATAGTACACTTTATCCTTTGACAGGGTTTGGAGCTGGTTACGCCGAGCAGATGATGATTCCATTTGTCCATACAAAATCCTTTGTCCAGCCTAGCTTTGCTTACCAAGCTCCTGTCTTATGGAACACGCTCCGCTCTGAAATCAGACACAGCGAATCTGCCTCTGCTTTCAAACGGGCCCTAAAACCCCCATCTGTTTCGCCTGTCTTTTGCCACTGAACAGTAGTGCAGTGGTAGAAGACAGTGGTCTTACTATACTGTTTATAATCTGTCATAACTGCTTACATTGTATAATTAATGTGGTTTTTGGATTGTGGATTATGTGATGTGATATGTGTTGATGTCTAGTTTGTATGTCCCAATGGATTCAGTTGTGAATTTTGTTTTTATGTATATATATATATGTTTGCTGTATATGTTGAAATTGTAAAGCGCTTAGAGCCAATTGGAATATGCGCTATATAAATACACATTATAATTATTGTCTCCCTGCGGGACATGGTTTAGAGCACACTTATAGGCCTACAGGGCATGTCCGCTGTGATGATAGTTAGTTATTTGGGTTTAACGCCGAGCAGGCGACTAAGGCCCGCTGTGATGATGATGATGATGATGATTATGATGAAACTTTATTTATCAACGTTAAAAGTTTTGAAAGAAAATTACGCCAATGTTTAACTCATTCTACCCGCGACACACCACAGCAAGATATGTCTCGACCATAATAGTTCAAGGGTGGTGGCAGAATAGCTTGGCGCCTATAGGCGCCAAGCTATTCTGCCACCACCCTTGAACTATCATAATCGATCTGTCTCCTGAATTGTAATGCAGTCCTCAGAGGATAACTCCAAAATGTGGGTATTTCGTACCTCGGGCACAATGAGTTAAACTTGCCGTTGCCGTGAAATGATTTTAGCCACCTGCTCACCGGTTGCTCCCGATACCAAACTAGTGTACAAGAAACATGAATGACCTAAAATTCAACCGAACCGACATACATTTTTGAAAATACGGTAGACTTTAGGATCGGAGTGGTCGGAGCGCGTTCCTTAGAATGCAAAGGACTGAACAGGCGGGCGAGGCTCATAGTCTGGCAAAGAAGTAACAAGATGAAAATGACGTCACGTCTAGCCACTCTAACCTTGTTGTTAAACGTCGTTCTTACCGCGAAGCGCCGTATGTGCGTATGGTATGTATGTATGTATGTATGTATGAATGTATGTATATATGTATGTATGTATGTATGTATGTATGTATGCATGCATGTATGTATGTATGTATGTGTGTGTGTGTGTGTGTGTGTGTGTGTGTGTGTGTGTGTGTGTGTCCGCGTATGTATGTAAACACGAGAATCTCCGATACTACTGTACGCACAAACTTGAAATTTGGCAAGGTACTTTATTATGTGGGTGGCTAAGAGAGCCTTCGAGTATATTGTAATGGGTGTCTCAATAAAGATATAAAAGACCGTTTAAAGAAAGTCGGTTGATTCAGATTAGAGTCTGCAATTTTGATTATATGCACTTGACATTTTGCATATGGCTAGTTTGTAGAAAGACATTGGATGAGTTTGTTAGCCAGCTTTGTACCTCTTGGAGCCACTAGTTACTCCCATTAAACAGTCAGCCCTAGAAGAGGCTGTGTGGAACAAAACAGTCAGCTCTGGAAGAGTGTGCCTTTCGAATGAGTGACGTGAAACATCAAATTCGTCACAGAGTACACGGCGTCGTGAGACCAGAGATGCCATGACGTGAAGCTGATAGTGACGTCATTTTGCTGCTCGTGCTATTCTTCTTCTTCAGAATTCCTGTCGCTACTCCAGCCCACAGAGCGTACTAATGGCGGGAAGCGCTGTATGTCCGCCTTATTTGTGTGCGCCGGCGTGTGTGTTGATCAGAGGTTGACTAAGAGAGGAGGGAAATGGATCAGAAGGATAAGCTTTAAAATATGATCAACTCTGAATGTTCCTAAAAGAAAAACGCACGTGAGCTCCAAACAATACGGTAGACTTTGGGATGAAATCCTCATCTTGTTATATACAATAGCCTCTCCAATTTTGGGTAAAATGTGAAAACCACCCCAACGTCAGAAGCCAGCACACTTTAAACTCATTAAAGGCGCCCCGCATCAGTAGCTGCGTAAGTGTATAGCGTTGCCGGCGGCAACGCTATACGACCTTTCGCAGGTATTGATAAGGGACGCCTTGACTGAGTTAACGTTATTGTATACGCACACAATGCTAAACATAATAATTGCTAGTGTCGATTCTAAATCTGTTGTATATAGTCTAAAAAGCTGGGATTGTAACACTAGAAAGGACTTAGTATATGAAATAAAACATATTATGAGCTGTATTATGTCCAGAGGAATGGGGATCGATTTTCTTTGGATACCCTCACACTGCAGAATTTATTGGAATGAAATTTGTGACAGACAAGCAAAAAAGGGAGCTATAAATAGAGAAAACTCAGCAGTTTGTCATAATATGCAATTATCTCTACATGAAATGTACTCTTTGCTAAACAGCTTTTTTCACAAAGATGATGTAAAATATACTTATCATTTTCCACCTTGTTCAAGAAAAACAGCTTCGTTGATATACAAGTTCAGACTAAATTCTTGGAAAACAAAATTCTCAAAGGACATCAAATGCGAGTGCTTAAGCCCTATCTCTGTTAAACATATATTCTGTGAGTGTCCTATTACAATGAATCTGTTGACAAAAAAACAACATAACAGTTGTAAAATTAGCAGAACATATGTATGACATCTTACATAGAAATATTGCAATTCCAATAGTTAATATCATAATTCATAGTACGGTGGGCAAACTATAATAATAAGTAATTTGTGTGTGTGGTTTTATGTTAATTATTGCTATTCTTTGATATTCACAAGTTGTGTGTTTGGTTGTTGATTTTTTTGTGTCTAATATCACCAATGTGTGAAAAGACGTTAAATAAAATCCTGATCCTGATAACAATTGCTACATAACTGTTTCTGATGATGCCGCTCTGCAACGCCTCTTTTCCACCGAACGGTATCGCCTGTAACACATAAGTGGTTAACCCATAGCATACTGAGTCTAAAAGCTTCCAATTTGTACACTGCCATGTGCAAGCTACATTATAGTATTTACAGATAAGGATATAAGGCTTTAGTTCAAGTGTGGTGTCAGAATAGCTTCGTGCCTAGAGGCGCCAAGCTATTCTGGCAGTACCCTTGAACTAGTTTAGTCCAACTTATATCACACACTGGTGTATTCCGAATGATAAGGGTCAATGTACATTTGCGCTGTAGCGAAAACGCCTCAGGAGCTTAATCCTTTCAATGCATATGTACGAACGTGTTATGATACGGCTAACGTGGACTATAAGAACTTCTCTGGTGTTTTCAGATTCTGTCGCCGGCTCTCCCAGCGTGTACCTGCTGAACGGTCGTCCCCAGTACGTGGTGAACCAGGGACAACAGACCTACCCCGGCCCCGACCGCACAGACACACGGACCGCGGCAGAGTACACAGCCAAGGACGGTGACTACAAGTACCCGATCTCTCTGGAAGGAGATACTATTGGCGGGGACAACTCCAAACAGTACGGAGAGAGCGCGGGGAAAGGAACTGCCGGAAGTCCAGGTGTTGGTCAGTTCTCGGATCTTCTTCAGGATGCCTTTAGCTTCTTGCAACTCCCTGGTGTGGCGCCGAGACGGGCGGGACAAGACATGAAGGACTACAGTCCGGAAGTTGACACCAGCGCTGCTCAGGGATCCAGGGGACCGAACCATCAAGGTATTTGACCATGTGACTTCAGCCAAAAGAGATACGTAGTGCATTGTACTTTAATGTTCGCCCACGGTGGAAAAACAAAACACGAAACTCAACCCATTGAGCCCCGAGTCCCTACAGCAGGAGATGGATTGACCATGATATTTCAAGGGTAGTGCCAGATTAGCTTGGCGCCTGAAGGCGCCAAGCTATTCTGACACTACCCTTGAATTATCATGGTCAATCCATCACCTGCAACTGGTACAGTCATTGGGCAACACCTCCAAACTGTGACAAATGGGACCTTAGGGCTAAAAGGGTTATGTGAAACGCTTTCTGAACCCCTTCACTGCCGACAATTGAACACTACCAAGTGCAAGAGTTATAGATCCTCATGAGCCCCCGCAGTCGTGGGGGCTCATGAGGATCTATAACTCTTGCTGAGACCAATCTGTACCCATGTTTCTTTGCCTGTTGTAGCTCTTGATAGTATAGTGAACAAAGATTACAGAAACAAAATATGCGTCTAATGTCAGGGATGGGATAACTCATTCAAGACTCCCCGCATGGGTAGCTGTGAAAGTGTCGTAAATCGTTGCCGCCGACACTATAAGCAGCTATTGATGCGTGGCTCCTTGAATGAGTTAAAGCCCGCCGCATACCGTGTATTACGTGATTGTAACGTTTCCCAGGGACTGGCTATGATCGCCTGATCGATAGACAGCAGGCTTTATATAATGTGAGTTTCTTTCATTGCTGGTTATTTCTTTGCATCAAGGTCCTGACTATTCCCGGAACGAAGGACAACGTCATGCACTAATCCCGAGCCAGCAATTCCCACAAAATTCCCTCCCACAAACCTTCCCAGCGCAGCAACAGGCAGCAACCCCGAATCAGCAATTCCCACAAAATTCCTTCCCGCAAACCTTCCCAGGGCAACAACAGGCAGCAACCCCAAGCCAGCGTTCCCCACAAAATTCCTTCCCACAAAATTTCCCGAAGCGTCAACAACCACCAATCCAAAGCCAGCAGATCCCACAAACCTCCTTCCCACAAACTTTCCCAGCGCAGCAACAGGCACCAATCACAAGCCAGCAATTCCAACAAAATTCCCCCGCGCAGTTTACTCCAGGAGTCTCTCTACCAAACCATCGTCCCGATTTCAGGACGTCGGAGCAGAACGTCGATGACGTCACAAGGCAGTTGTCTACCCGTCAGGACGTCATCTTGGTGACGGACTGCGCCCTGCTGGAGGAGGCTGCCTCAGACGTGACCGGGAGGACAAACGGCCTGGCCGCCAAGACCTGCTCCTCCATGCGCGTGCCCCAGGTGAGAGGTGACAGACGTCATGGGCAGACGTGACCGATACGTGAATGGTACGAGCACGGCGTTGTTGTGCCGGAAGTCTTAACTCTTTGCGTGTCGGTAGCGCTTTTTGTCGCGAAGGCTTAACACATTGAGCTCTAAAGAGGCCGAAATTCATACATTTTCACGAGATTTGCTCTGAACGCTTTAGTCACATTTTTGCAATGATACACAAATTTCGATTTTGCGGCATAGAAACGGAGTAAAACACTGGCGTGTGTGTGTGTGTGTGTGTGTGTGTGTGTGTGTGTGTGTGTGTGTGTGTGTGTGTGTGTGTGTGTGTGTGTGTGTGTGTGTGTGTACGTGCAGGAGTGTGCAGGTCGCGAGCTGACCCGGACGTCGGACGGCACGTGTAACAATCTACGTCAGCCAATGTGGGGGTCCGCCTTCCGGCCTTTCAAACGGTACCTGCCGCCAGCCTATTCCGACGGTAAGATAGCTACAGGACGTAAGGTTCAAAATCACAGACCAGCACACCGTTACTGACAAAGTCGTTTTCGCTTAACCCATTTAGCCCCGACCATGCCAATTCAAGGGTAGTGCCAGATTAGCTTTGCGCCTGATGGATCCAAGCTCAACTGGCACTACTCTTGAATTATCATGGTCGATCCATATACTGAAACTGGTAGAGCGTTGTTCGGTGACACCTCCAAAATGTGGCCTTGGGGTTAAATGGGTTAAAGCCGTCATGTCCAAAATCACATACCCTACAGTCTGATTGCTTCAACGTCAGACGCTGAGAATTATCCTTGCCACGAAATGGATGAATGGGGCAAATGCCGAGACTTGAGGATTCACACAGTCTGACCGTATTGGCCACGATGATGAGGCATAAGATAATTAACCCTTTTAGCTCCTAGGCCCCATTTATCAAATTCTGGAGGTGTTGCCTAACGACTATGTACCAGTTATAGGAGATGGATTGATCATGATAATTCAAGGGTAGTGCCAGATGAGCTTGGCGCCTTCAGGCGCCAAGCTCATCTGGCACTACCCTTGAATTATCATGATCAATCCATCTCCTGCTGCAGGGTCCCCGGGCTAAAAGGGTCAAGTTAAACGTCAAAGAGCCCTTGCCATCAAAGGAACTTAAATGCACAGTGCAGATAAGAACCCAACGGAGAAACACGCTTAGAAAAGACAGTTACAAGACAATTTTTGAATATTTCGGGTTAAAAAAAAAAAAAGCAAACTAGACAAACGAACAAGTATACACTGCATTTACAAGTTTGGCAGCCACCATTTACACAAAGTCACCATAGACACAAAGTGTTTTCAGCAAGAGGCATAGATCACCATAAGCCCCGTGTGCAAGTATTTAAAAACAAACTCAAAACGTTTAAAACATAGAAGTACCCAACGGAGAAAGAAACACGCTTAGAAAAAACGGTACAACACAATTTATTAATATTTCGGGTAAATACCCTTTGTCAAAATAGACAAACAAACAGAGACATTATTTGCTACTTATCTTCAGATGCAGAAGGAATGTGGCAACTGAAGGTGACGTAAAAAGAAAAAGAAAAGAAAAGGAAAGGAAGAACAAAAGTAAAAATGACGTCAAAGAAAAAAATCGTAAGAGAAAGACTCCGAGAGAAACTAAACACGAGAGACAAGAGTGTGTGTAAGCGCGCGCAGGAGCGAGCAAAAGTAGTAAATGTTTAAAACATAATTTAATTTTTAATGCCTTATTATTACAAATTTGTTCAGACAAAATACCAGAAAGTTGGAAAGGTTGCAGAAAATATAAATGATGTTTCACATAGCAAAACAGTAATATCAATAGTTAATGAAAATGTCACAGCCCGGTAATCAAACTGTTATAACATGTATAGAGTTGTGAATATGGTGTTTCTTGATAATAAGGTTATATTGTTGTAATGTGATCCTTGTTTGTTGTTTGATTTTTGTGTCCAATAAGTGTCGCCAATGAGTGACAAGGCGGTCAAACATTCAGAAGACATTTTTGTGTTAACTTTAATTTTAAAAACTAACACATAGTGCTCCAGGCCACTCTCTCTCTCTCTCTCTTTCCCACTTGCCCTAGAACATGCAGAAATCGATCCCCGTTAAAATCCCGCTCACGATTTGACGGCGCATGAAACCCCAGTATTTTGCCATCTCCTCCGGCGGCTGTAAAAGCAACGTCTCAATAAGGGAGTTAACACGCACTTCGCTTGTTAATCACCGACTGGCTTTCCCTCCCCTCCCCCCTACCCCCCTCCCCCTCCCCCCCCCCCCCCCCGCAAAATGTCTGCTGCTAATACCAGTGCCGGAGGCAAACAGACACCATATCCGATTTCTATGCCAAAATAAAAAAAAATAAAAAACATAATTAAGGCGAGCTAGGACACCTAAGGGCAATTTTTTTGTGGGGGGAGGGGGGGTGGTGGTGGGTGGGGTGGGGGGGGGGGGGTTATGGACCTATGTTTTATTGTATATCATTAGAATCAGTATTTGTCTTGAACGCTCCGACATGCTCATTTAGTCAGGTATGCTCACCGTTGCCATGGCAACGAACACTAAGTGACCGTTACACCTGGTTGCTAAGGAAACAAAGTCCGGCTACCGTTGATGCTTCTGAAAAGTCAAATTTGGTCAAAATATCAACTGATATCATCATTATGATACGTCAGAGGCGATTTTGAATATCTTACCTGGTTTTGAAGAATTTTTTTTATATGAATGTTCTGGTTTTGGTCATTTTTTTAGTATGTTAGCCAAGGGAAGCTATTTATAGCTCCCAAACTAAGCTGAAATTAAACAATCGGCACTGACATTCCATAATAAACTCATTTGTGAATTTGCGTGTAAAATTTCACTATCATCTGAATATTTGTTTCAACAGTATGTACCACCCCCTCCCTCCCCCCCCCCCCCCCAAGAAAAAAAAAAAAAAAAACTATTTTGAGAAAACCGCAAAAACAACTTTCACCAATGTGCCGTTTTTTCCCCATCATACACAGCTCTAACATGTCACCTGAAATCGTTGGCTTATGATGTTTTTCACACGATAAAACTTTTATACAGTGCAGACATGCAAACTTTCCAGAAACCCTGTGTGTATTATGATCTACACCCCGATGCTTTAGTTTTGCATGCTTAGTGTGTATTGCTTGTTGTACTCAGCCTGCACACTTATTGCGTCCAGTTTGTTAATAAATACTAATGTCACAACTGCTTGGTGACAGTAAACCATTTTAACACCAATCTAAATTGCTATGATCACCAAGCAAACCCAGGTGGGTTAGGTATTGTGAATCAACGTTACCTCGTGTAGACACAATGATGCACTATTGAAAAACCCCAGTGCCTGTTTGTTTTCCACTGTATACGCTTCACGCAGACAACTGGTATTCAGACAGAATGTATGGTAGATGTAAGCAGAAGGTTGGTACAGTAATTGGCAATATTTGTCAGAGTCCATACTCAAACCATAGGTTCCCAACTTAGATAAAGTTGCACTTGTCAAAGTGTGACTCACTGGTGAAAACCAATCTGTCCGGGCTGTTTTGTCGTTGTAAGAGTATCTGTGTGTTTACAGTGGCAGTACATGACTTTGGGCTTTCTCACCGCAGGAAAAAAATTCCATTTCTATCATTGTTCAACATTCCTAAAACTCGGAAGGGTAAATATACATGAACACTTGTCTCACACGAGTTTACATTTATGGCTTACTTGAGTTTTAGCATATATACACATTATGCTTGTACATCCGTGCAGTTTACACAAACTGTTCATGCTAAATATAATATGTTGAAGACGTAAAAATGGTTCAGAGATCTGTCAGATTTGAGGAGTAGTGCTGTTCCTAAAGCATCAGAAGCTGCAGTCTAGTTTGTTACATGCCCCTGCACTGTGTTCATTTGCATGCACAGGCCATCATAGCCAGTTGTTATATTACTTAAAATAGGAGAGACTGAAATCGTAATGAAAATATAATGATTTACCACAAGTAAATAAAGAATTTAAACATCTTGTATGTCTGACAATATATAAATCAGTTAGTTCATGAAACGCGCATACAGCTTAAAAAAAACAACAACAGCCTGTTCACATCATACCTCATACACACCCATTTTGCATGCTCATGGTGATTGCTGTGGAAGATGTAAAACACATACCATACCAATGAGGCTGCATGTTATAATTTGGACCATTCTGGTTTACTGCAGAATCACACCTACACCATCACAATGACAGTGGCATCTTGCCTGAGTTCAGAACTTTTCACAGTGTACTTTGTAGCCTCTTTGAACAAGGGAAAGAAATACGTGTATGATGTACATTGATCTTTTTACAATGGAAAAATCATATAATTAAGTGTTTGCTTGTGCATACGATGTTGGACTATCATTCCTGCAAACACGAATTTTGGGTGACATTTATGCGGGACGTGGTACTGCCGAAATCCTAACACTTTCTCGCTACGAACGGACCTGTGCACAATGTTCATTATCGTTATCAAGCACATCTGTGTTTCCTTGAGCTGGTAAATTGCTTTCACGTATGCATACGTTTCGTCAGTAGTGATCAGAGCGTCTCACAATGAATGTACAGATAGTTTCTGATCAGACCAAAATATTCAAATGTTACAACAGACGAAAGACGTGAGATTACTGAATCTAAATCGTTCAGACCTACAGTGCTCTATTTAGCACTGAATGCAGAATATCGGATTTCTATGAATGCACACTTCTGCTCCAAGGTCAAGCAGCTCACAAACAAAATCATAAAATCTTCGATCTCGCCCTTTGTATCTTTGATTTTTGCAGATTATGCTTTGCCAAATCGTCAGAGCATCTACCTGCGAAAATCCGCAGGTCCTTTCGAAACGACTCGCAGCTGCAGATGATGTTTGTGCCTATTCTGGACACGGGCAGTTATGTTTCCCTCCCTCCACCTTCAACTCGACAGCACCCCCATCTCCCTCTCTGAGTCGGCCAAAAACCTCGGCGTTATCCTCGATTCCTCTCTTTCCATGACCAGCTTTGTTTCCGCCACGGACCAGGCATGCTACTTCCACCTCCGCCGCATCGGTCAGATCAGAAAATATCTCACTACCGAAGCTGCCACCAAACTCGCTGTCTCTCTCATCCTATCTCGCATCGACTACTGCAACTCTCTCCTTTCCGGCCTCCCTCACTCCACCACTTTCACTCTCCAGCGCGTCCAGAACAATGCTGCCCGCCTCGTCCTCAGAAAGAAAAAATCCGACCACATCACTCCCCTGCTCAAACTTCTTTACTGGCTTCCCATCCCCCAACGCATCCAATACAAGATTCTGTCTCTCTGCTACAAATCCCTGAACAACTGCGCTCCCGCCTATCTCTCAAACTTACTTCACCCCTACACTCCTCCCCGCTCCCTCCGCTCCGCCTCCGACCCTCTCCGCCTCCACATCCCCCGCACCAAACTCAGCACTTTCGGCCCCCGCTCCTTCTCAGTATACGGAACACTCTCCCACTCTCTCTCCGTCAGAAACACTCTCTCTCACCCTTCCAGTCCGCCCTCAAAACTCACCTCTTTTAACAGTTCTAGCACTATACCACCACACTCCCCACCCTAAGCAAGACTGTCGTAATGTATTTCACTATTTGTGGTTCGTGAGTCGTTGTCTAAAGCGTGCGCATGCGTGCGCGAGTTGTGAGTGCGCGCTTAGAGTTATAATTATTATAAGATAAGCGCATTATAAATACCGTAATTATTATTATTATTATTTTCATGTATATTACGATTATACAGGTTCTGCAGTCTCACTCTGTCTGTCATGTTGACTAAATTCCCCTGCGGATTTATCTAAACAACGCGGTTTAGCTTGTAATCCGCCCCCACCCCACCCCCCACCCCCCCACCCCCCCCCCCAAAAAAAAAAAAAGTATAATATAAAACACCAATATACTTGCAAGGTGCGAGTTGTATCCGACACGAAGTTAGCCGAACAGACTCGGAAATACATTTGAACCAATCAGAGATGCACATTTATGTGGTGCTCCTGATCGAAATTGTCCTAAAACCAAATTTGGAAGTTATCGACAAATTCCTAGGTTTACCGCAGGCCGTTTTTTGCCGTTGATTGTTCGTTTAGGCTAGGGTGAAGGACAAATTACTGCAAGGGAGAGAAGTGGCTTTCAAACGACATAACTTGTTTCATTGCGTAAGAAGAATGTGCGCTTTGACCAGGTTCGAAAGTTGGCAAAATGCACATATTTTGAGGGGGAAAAAATGTAAACAAACTCCGGATACTTTATTTAACATTTATGGGTGTTCGATAAAAGCTCTGAGGAAAAAGGAGTATGATTTCGCCTAGAGGACACTCAGAACTGGCAGAAAATCCGGAAAACCCAAAACAGCCAAGGGTAAGTCCCGTCACTGACTACCAGAGTACACAAATTTACGTCAGTCTTTGAAAATGACGCAAGTCAGCGCTAAATGACGTCATTCGTCCTAGGTTATGAATGATGACATCAAGAGACGAAGAACGTCATGAGCCCCCGCATCTGCGGGGCTCATGACTTTGTCTCTTGCAATTGGGTTGACACAGTACTGGCAATTTCCTGGCAGTGATACGACTAATCACACTAACTGAAGAAAAATCCTCGCTAGAATAGACACTACTAATTGTAACTGCGAGGTTTCTAAGAACTAAATAACACACCGCTTATGCTATTTATCCGTTTTAACTGCGCACGATCGATGCACAAAGAATCTCAAACGAACCACTTCCCTGGGGGCGGATCAGCAACCGATGGAGGTTAGGAGATGAGCGGCGGGGGCAGAGGGTGCCGGTGCCCAACATTTTTTGTCCCGGGACAAGGAGAAGTCATGGTGGTTGGGGTGGGGTTGCGGTAGGGGGCGAGACGAAAGCGAAAGACGGAGAAATTCGGAGAATGCATTTTCACTGGCCGAAAATTCAAACGACGGGACATGTGTCTGTGTTTGCGTTTGTAGGGGACGGGAGCGATAGCACTTTACTTAACCCTTTGAGTCTCGGTAGCGGTTTGAGTCGCGATGATTCCTGCAGGAATCATCGCGACGAAAACCGCTACGACACACACAGGGTTATTGTCTGAAGTCTGTTCGACATCGTTCTCCATTTATTTCCGTCCCTTGCCTTCCACCATTCCCTCTGTCTTCTTCCTCATTTCGTTCTATAAGAGGACGAAGGGTAAGGAGGGGGGGGGGGGAGGGGGGCGGGAAGGCGGAGGGGGTGGGCTGGGGTGAGACGTCCTGAACCCGTCAGAACCCACGCCACTTTCACCCCGACGTCCTTGCCTGGTCACGTCAGCATTCTACTTCCTAGTGGGACAGTGGGGCAAATGTAGCATCGCAATTTGTCTGCCCTGGCAGTCTGACGGGTCTGCCCTGCTAGCCATTTAGCTTCTAAGACAAATGCTAACAGAGCAGAATCGGTACAAACGCACGAAAACAAAACTGACAAAACAAAACAAAAACCGCACTTATAACCACGCAAGAAAAAATAAAAGTCGCTGAAAATGGCTACACCGTGTTGGGTCAGGGGCACCGCTTGATGAGCCTCGTGCCTGGAAAGTATGTATAAGCAATATAAATACTATCTGTAATTACATTTCAAGCGACCTACTCCAAGCATTAAGGGTTAATAGTTCACAATATCTTTTTTGAAAATTTTCTTAGTTTAAGTACATATATCTTACAGTAGTGCTGAACAAAAGGACTCACTTTAAATATGAATTTTGAATGTCGTAAAATGAAAGACTTTTCGGCTCTTCTTCTGCTTTGTACACAGGAGAGTTCCTCCCGTTACACTCAAAAGGCAATGGAAAACCTCTATTACGTGTGCCTGCTCAACTAAATGGGTTGTGACTGAAAGAAGGGCAGACAAATCTTAGTTGAGGCAAGTCACCATTGATAACACGTTGTATCGGCGGAAGCCACATCGACAGTGATAGTTCAAGGGTAGTGCCTGATTAGCTTGGCACCTTTCCAGGCGCCAAGCCGCTAATCAGGCACTGCCCTTGAACTATCATGGTCGCGCTGTCTTTCCCGCGCTGGCACCAAACGCGACAAAAGTTGCACGACTGACACAGCAAAACTTTGTCGCCGGAATTGTGACATTGTCCGAGCAGGAAGGCAGCATTCCGGTGAGAGCATTTACAACAGTCCTAAACACAGCGAGTCCTGTGCGCGGTCTCTCGACTCTCTCTCTCTCTCTCTCTCTCTCTCTCTCTCTCTCTCTCTTCCGGCACTCCTAGAATGTTGCAGAACGGTAACGCTGGACTGCTCCCGTTGGCTAGCATCGCATGTCTCATTAACCCCTTCACTGCCGATAAAAATAGAACACCCCCTATTGCAAGAGGTATAGATCCTCATGAGCCCCCGCAGTTGCGGGGGCTCATGAGGATCTCTACCTCTTGCTGAAGGCACTTTGCATGTATCCATGTTCCTTTGAGGATGTTCGGCGTTGGCATTCACGATTTCAAAAACGCCACTTATAGTGATGGGGTTAAGGCCTGTTTCTCAGGTCCAGAGCCAAAAGACACTCCTCCAACAAAAACAAAAACTTCTCAAGACTATAATTATAGATTCCGATAGATGGATGGACAATGACTGCTGAAAGACCTCTAGAAAAAAAGGTTACGCCGAATTATCTCGGAGCCGTTTCAGCGCCCACTGCCCTGGGGCATGGCCTTTCAAGAGTTATACGGTTGTATGCATGGTGCGTGTGTTGCACTATTATTTGCTCGGCAAATCATTGATCGGAATATTCCAACAGATAAAACTCCCGGGAGAAAAAGTCACTTTGCAATTGGTTTTATAAGTGAAATAATGGTGAGATATGCAGGCTTGACGTCAGAATGTAGGATAGGATAAAAAGTCAGCATTAGTTATCATTACGATAAAAAGAAGTGTCATTAATTAGAATAACACATCTCCAGTCCTCTATCGAGGACACGTACAGCGTGAGATTTACTATGTTCGAGGCGTGCCGCCTCCAGATACGCGGCTTAAGCCGCGTATCCGGAGGCGGCACGTCTCGAATGAGTTAACGAAACCGCGCATGTCCCTTGTAGATGTTGGACCTTTGTACGCCGTGGTAAGACCTGTTCATTTTCAATGCGCCCCTGTGAAAAGGACATGCTCCATGCAAGAACATCCCCTTTATTAATGTTCAGAGTGTATGGCTTAGAACAATGCTGGACAAAAGGGCTAACTTTAACCTATGTTCAGAGTGTATGGCTTAGAACAATGCTGGACAAAAGGGCTAACTTTAACCTATGAAGTTTGAATGTCGTAAAATGAAAGAATGTTCAGCTCTTCTTCTCCTTGGTACATGGGAGAGTTCCTTCCGTCATACTCTGAAAACGCGGCAGAAAACTTCTGGTACGTGTGCATACTCACATGGATTGTAAAAGGAAGAGTAGAAATGTCTGAGTTGAAGAAAGACAACATTGCCTGAGAAACTGCTGTACCGGTAAATTTAAGCAATCAGAGTCGTCCTGAAGCAAATCGCTTTAACACTTTCGCTGCCAGTGATCACGCGTCTGAAACGACTACACACTAACCGATACACTCGCGTGAAGAACACAGATATAAATGGGACCAATTCGGCATGAAGAACGTATGATTAACAAGAGACATACATCCTCATGAGCCGCCCTGCAACTACGGGGGCTCATGAGGGTTTATGTCTCTTGCAGCTGGTTAGCGCTCGCCTTGCCCCCGCAGTTAAGGCGTTAACATCAACGTCGTGTAACCCTTACACACGGACTTTTCAATTCTTTGACCTATTTTGGTTTTGCTGTTGGAAGCATCCTACTTTCAGGACGTGTACGTTACAGACCAGATTGGTCGCTGATCTTCCATTAGGAGATTAAAGCCTTCACAGATCCATTAAAGAAAAAGTATGATCATTTCTTGATTACACCGATGACGTAGGAAGATTTTCAGGATGGAAGGGCGCACTGTCCCCAAAATAAATCAATCAGGGTGGGGTTGAAGGGGTAAGGGAATTGTTTACTTTGCTAATTTTATGGAGACAAAAACAGCAGACGATTTGTTCCGGTAATATTGCATTCTTGTTGTTATCTAAATCAATGTCTTTCAGTATTAACCCATTCGAGACGTGAGGAGGTTGGGGGTGGGGTGGTGGTGGAGATGTGAGGGTAAGGGAGGGGATTGCTGACTTTGCTAATTTGACGAAGACAAAAACCTGTGCTGCATTGTTGATGTTATTCATATCAATGTCTTTCAACTCATTCTGTCCGCGACACACCACAGCAAGACATGGCTCGATCATGATAGTTCAAAGGTGGTGGCAGAATAGCTTGGCGCCTATAGGCGCCAAGCTATTCTGCCACCACCCTTGAACTATCATGGTCGATCTGTCTCCTGAATTGTAATGCAGTCTTTAGAGGATAACTCCAAAAAGTGGGTATTTTGTACCTCGGGAACAATGAGTTAAAATTAAGCCACTCGTGACCTGCGAATACTGACATGAGGCGACTGAAAATAGCGTTCAAGTCATGCCGCATATTAATATGCGGCATGACTTGAACGCTAATTTCAGTCTCCGCATATCTCATGTGGAGCCCGCGTACATTCTGTGGGGCCCACTGGTCAACTCAACCTGATTTCTTTCATTGGGTAGGAACACAGGCATTGGACGGTCGCTGCGAAGTCGACCGCCTCTATAACACTGGGTAGCAGAAAATAGCACAGATGTCTTATTTCCTAATACCGGTATTATGGAGATGGACGAATTCGTAACTATCATCGCATGCAGGAAGCATCGTCCCAGCAAAACTCACTCACATTACCATGCCGCGAGAAATTAGGCCCCGTCCCTATGACGCCATCCCCTTTCCTACGCCACTGCCCCATGCGGTGTGTGAACCAGGGCACGAGGCCACTGCTGTCAGTCGACGCCATTTTCAAATGATTTAACCCCTTCACTGCCAGGAAAAGTGAACATGATCCAACGGCAAGAGACATGGATCCTCATGAGCCTCATTGCGGGGGCTCATAAGTATCCACGCCTCTTGCTGAGACCAATTTGTGTCCATGTTTCCCGGACGAGCAAAGATTTTAGAAAAATAAGTGCACGTACACTGGCAGGGAATGAGTTAATATTCAAGATACTTTGCTGTGTTTCCGCTTCTTTTTTTTTAGAGTTATTTTTTATTAGTAAATTGCATTCAAACATTCTGACCTTGTAGACATGAACACTGTGGTACGGATCAATTATTATTCATTTCCTCATACGTCCCTCGGTTGTTGATTATCGGCATTTTCAGCACGCAAGAGAATTTATTGTGAAAATCTTAGCGAAGATTTACAAAATGAATAGAGACGGGTAAACCTGAAGGTTGGACTTGCCCTGATACCTGGAATAACCCAAACAAGAAAGAAATACGCTTAGAAAAGACAGTTACAACAAAATGTATTGATAGCGTGAAGAAGCTAAGACTTATATACTCGTCCTACTGACAAGATACATAGGACCAGGCAAAACGACGGGCTTGTTCAGATGGCATGTCTGCTATAAGGTCCTGGTAAATCAAAGTGGCACAGTTGCAGTGCGGCCGAACTGATCAGGGTTCAGGTCGTACTCCCTAGGCAATAGATGTCCCTGTCTCCCATAACCCGCCCGCTAGGGCCGTCCATTATCACCCCGGTGCCGTGGACGTTAAACCACGAACTAACAACAAGAAGATATGTAGCGAATTGTATACTTGTTTGTCTATTCTGAAAAAGGTGTTTTAATTGTGTTTAACCCTTTTAGCGCCATGGACGCATTTCCCGAATTTTGAAAGTGTTACTCAACGAATACCACGTGCAGGAGGTGGATTAACCATGATAATTCAAGGGTAGTGCCAGATTAGCTTGGCGCCTTCAGGCGCCAAGCTAATCTGGCACTACCCTTGAATTATTATTGTGAATCAATCTCCTGCTGTAGGGTGTTGGCGCTGAAAGGGTTAACTGACTTTTCTAAGCGTGTTTCTTTCTTCTTTGTGTTATTCTCTGCATTGTACACGCTTGGCAGTCGTCTTTTTGGCCTGGATTTTTAAATTAATACTAGGACTTAAAAAATGACTGGAGATTATAAAGCCCATTAAAAGCCCCTTAAACTTGTTTAAATCCTAATTTCTTTTACTCCAATTTGCCGTGCAGTATATTCAGAACATAAAGCTTATTTGGCTTGTCTTAAGCTGACATAGAATTAATATATATTGTCGGTCCTTGGCTGGAACAAATCTAATGCACAAAATCCCATGAGGCCGGTTCGATATAGACACAGAAAAATTTGAACTATATTGACTTAGCAGTGAATCGTCTGAGAACAGTCAAACCTTGATTCTTGAAAACCTTGCTGACATTACAAGTGTGTGTTAAGCTGGGATATTAGACCTTACGGCGTGCAGCCGTAAGGTCCAATATCACAGATTATCAGACGCTAGTTGTAAAGTCAATATGTTTTTCCGAGCATGACGTCTGGCCGTCTTAATTCAATTGCAAGACGAGCGTAGGAAAAAGTTTTCAATTTTCTTGATTGTGTTTGACACGTGCCATTTCTCTCTTCTTCTTCTTCTTCTGTTCACACACGTGACTTTTGAAAGTGTCCCCGCACTCTTCGGGTCCTGACATCTCAATCGTCATTGTCAGGATTTAATTTACAAGCTGTCGGAAAATTTAAAACTCTTCCATGGGCATTCAAGGCGGTTAAAAAAAAAAAAAAAATGATTGAACCCTACACGGCAAACTCCACATGAAGATTGATTTTGTTTTCACGACCTGTTTAAATTGTCTCGCTTGCTTGTATTACTCTGTACTTTGTGGGTTTCTCGTGTGGACCGGGTGACGTGTTCCCAGTAAGCGACGTTCCTCGGGCCGACGTCGGCCCGAGGAACGTCGCGTACTGGGTTAATCTCGACTTGTCACGACTAAACGCGGATTGAGACTTTACATTAATTGACAACCCAGACAGACCCAGCGTAACGCCAGCATAGAAGTGCCGAAGAAGAAGAAACAAAAAATTAGAATGTGATGGTCTGTGATTTGGACCGTACGGCTGAAAGCCATAAGATCAAAAATCGCAGAACAGCTCTCGCTAGCGAAAAGTTTTCGCTAAAAGTTATTTTTAAAACAAAATCTGCTTCACTCAAATGGGGAAAAAAAAAATCGCCTGAGTTAACACTCAGCTCAATAGGGACGGGGATACAGTGTGCCAACTGAACACAAAAGTGCCGAGATAAATAAATTGTGCAAGATGGATAACTCTCCGGTTTTTGGTCTAATTGACAATTTAGTGGGGGAAAAAAAGGCATGAGTGATCAGTTCAACGTTCTTCCCTACCCCTTGCAAATCAAAGCCGAAGTAGAATGGAGAATGATAGTTCAGAGGTTGCACCACGTTAGTTCGGTGTGTACGAGGGGTGCTATCTGGAACTACCTCAGCGCCAACTTAGTCCGGGGTGCTGGGAAGCTCAGGTGGCAGAAACGGGCGACTCTTGTCCGGAAGGTCGCGGGTTCGGACACACTTTGTTCAGACCCTGTTCGGTGCCCCAGCTTTTGAAATCACCTTCGTGGTGGACAAAAGACGTTTAACCCTATTTAGCCCCGGATCCCTACAGCAGGAGATGGCCTCGCCATGATAATTCAAGGGTAATGCCAGATTAGCTTGGCGCCTTCAGGCGCCAAGCTCATCTGGCACTACCCTTGAATTATCATGGTCAATCCCTCTCCTGCAACTGGTACACAGTCGTTAGGCAACACCTGTAAAGTTTGAGAAATGGGACCTTGGGGCTAAAAGGGTTAAGCCCTAAACATGTAACCCTTTGGCTGTCGTTAGCGGTATTTTTCGCGAAGATTCTTGCAGTAATCATCGCGACAAAAAATGTTAGCGACAGCCAAAGGGTAAAAGTTTTAACCATCGTGGTCCACTCATCTCCCACAATCATAGCGTAATCGTCAAACCTTGCCTCCAGAATAAGATTGGAAAGAGAGGCCGCTACACGCCTGAAAACACTTAACTCATTCGCGGCCAGCCGCATCCGGATGCGCGGCATAAGCCGCGCATCCGGATGCGGCTGGTCGCGAAATGAGTTAAAACTGAATAGTACTTCGATGGTTTCTCACATAATATATAGCTTCGCTCTCGGTGACTATGATTCAAACAATTTGAGAATGCGAGTAGCGAGGTCTGTCTAGAAATGTGTTTTATAGAACCTTTTAGTCGTTTCACAACATGAATCCTGTCACCAATTTAATATCAAAGAATGCTGACGACAGTTTCGTATTGGCCCGTTTGTCAGCTGCGCCAGTCACAGCCGCATATCGCTGGTTCTGTTGAGTTTCGCTGCTTTGAAGAGCAAACAATGTAAGCGTTAGATATCTACAGCACTGACGGTGAATCGTAAAGGTTTGTCCGTTTCACTTTCAGATGTTTATATCGCTTTCGTGAGGGGCGCGATGGCCATTTATTCTAGTGTAGAGTAAGCCCTGGTCGTTTTTATACCTAGATGGGTACTATGGGTCGGCATGGTAAGACTAGGACAAACGGTGTGGGGTTAGTTGCTAAAAGGTTCGATAATCTCAGTCATAACTATTCTAAGTTCTCGAAAAAATAAAATAATAATATTTGTAATAAAAACGGTGTACATTCTGGTCAGATTCAGAGGGCTTCTTAAAGAGGTAATAATGATAATTTTCGTTGTGTAGAGCTTCAAGTTCACGATTTTGTCAGAAAATCAAGCAGCCGCATTTAAGGAGGCAGCCGCATCAAGACATGCTTTACCTCACTTGCGAGGTTTACCTCATTCAGCCCGACGGCCGTATTTCCCAAATTTGGGAGGCGTCATCTAATGATTATGCACCAGTTGAAGGAGATGGATCGACCATGATAATTCAATGGCAGTGCCAGATTAGCTTGGCGCCTGTCGGCGCCAAGCTAATCTGGCACTACCCTTGAATTATCATAGTCGACCTATCTCCTGCTGTAGTGAGTCAGGGCTGAGTGGGTTAATGTGGACAACATCGACTTGATTATTATGCATGAATAAGGACTGAAACTACTCGCTTGGTCCAAATTTACCCTTGCTAATGGCGATGCCGTTTGGCTGAAATGACGCGTAACTCCTTAACTGCTGGGACGAAGCAAAGCGAACGACACCCAGGGACTACCAAGAGACATAAACCCTCATGAGACCCCGCAGTCGCGGGGGCTCATGAGGATTTATGTCTCTTGACAGTCCCATATTCCTTCGGCGAAAAAAAAAAAAAAACCACAAAAAACCGCGTACATTCTTTCAGCCCATTTTGTCCCATTTATATCTGTGTTCTTCAAGCGTATGTTGGTCAGTGCGCAGTCGTTTCAGACGCGCAATTCGTGTTCACCAGCATCGAGAGGCGGGTTAAGGCTTTTGGTCTATTTTAGGCAGTCTATATACAGCCCTTAGCTGTCTGTTTTTAAAAACACCAGACTGACGTCACAGCTCTCACTTGACCTTCGTGTGTCCGGGTCAACTGTTATCTCAATTTATTTTTCGCAGACGAGGCCCTAAAATCACCGAGCTTCGACGGAATGGATCTAATGTTGTAGAAGGTAGTTAGGCGGCGTGAAGTGTCATTGAGATGAATGGTCAAAGACTTCATCCAGTACGCAACTCCCGCCCGCCCGGATCTGGCGTGTGAACAGAACTGAGGCGCTGCCGTCACTGAATCTGAGCAGGAGCCTGCCGAAGCCCATTTCGGAGAACAAGAGATATAGATTCTCGTGAGTCCCTGCGGCCGCAGGCACCAATGGAACCTATGTCTCTTGCAGACGAAGGTGGTTTCGCTGACGGACTGAAATTATAAGACAGAAAAATTGCATGCAGTCCATCAACTCCGGAAAAAGTTGGCAAAGTTTCCAGCGTACAAGGCGGAAGGACGCTTTTTATGATTACGTAAAATCTGTGATGGTTTACATCCTGAGAACATCAAGTATCCGCACGCATAAAAGCCATCGAGTTATTGGAGATTGCTATGTGCAGCCCAGTGTAAGCTGCATTATTGTTTTTTGAGCATTATCGAACACGGAAGACCCATTACTCGCTTTTGCCCGGCGAGAGGAACGCGCGTATCATTGGAGCAGAGAACCGTAGCGGATTTGCTGCGGTGCGCGTAAAGAAATATCCGTTCAACGGGCAATAGGTCCTCGGGCCAACCTCAGCCTTAGCTGGCCCGCGCACGGTCGTGCGCGGGCCAGCTAAGGCTGAGGTCGGCCCGAGGACCTTTTGCTTTCTGTACACGCCTCTTCTTGGCGGCTCTTGCTTCTTGACAGCGCGTCAGAGTAGGCAGAGCATGCCAGTTCAAATTTGCTTTAGTTTATTTTTGCGGAGCATTTCAATATCACCTGTAGCCCTAGGGAAAAAGACGGGGTTGCTCTATATAGTTACTATGTCCGTTGAAAGGTCCTGACCATTAAATCGAAGTGGCATAGTTGCAGTGTGCCTGGCCTGATCAGTGTCCAGGTCGTATTCCACAGGCGATAGTTGCCCCTGTCCCATAAAACCGGCCCGTTTGGACCGACCATTATCCGGCACTCCGGTGCCTTGGACGTCAAAGCCGAACCGCTAACCAACTCTTGAAAGCCTATTATGCACAGTTTCCTCCCTTGCTAGTCCTTTTTCTCTACCTACCTCTTCCTTTATCCTGCTAGAGATCACGTTCCAGTACTGGTACATCGCGTGTTCTACACACTGTTCATGTTATTTAAAAATTGTCTTGCTTACAGGGGCAGGTAACCCACGGACCAGCAGCTTGGAGACGGACGGTGAGGGGAGACAACTGCCTCTGCCAAGCCCGCGTTTGGTGTCTCGCACAGTGCACCTGATTACGGTAAATTGGGTTTGCACCTTCCCTCTCAAGTTAAACAGCTCACTGTTTAACCCCTTCACTCTCGAGAAAAAAAGGACACCGCTCAGCTGCAAGAGGCATAGATCCTCATGAGCCCCCGCAGTTGCGGAGGTCATGAGGATCTATACCTCTTGCTGAGACCAATTTGCATCCACGTTTCTGGGACGTCTGGGGGCTCTCTCGCACAGATTGCAAAAACACAGTCTGCGTTAACTGGTAGTGAAGGGGTTAAGATGGATCAAACTCGATAGTTTAAGGACAATGTCCGATTAGCTTGGCGCCTGTCCAGCCGCAAATATAATCAGGCACTACCATTGAGCAATATGCAGTCGTAGATTGACCTTGGCAGCTGAAAAGAAAGTGCCTATAGTGCCTCTAGAAAGTCACCAAGATAATCAGGCAATACACGCGAGTCATCAGACTTGATCCATTCACCGTAACTGGCGCTGAAAAAAATGAAGGCGGCTAAAGACAACAATTTACAGACTTTTCTTCACAGGAATATTGCAGTGGGTTTTGACGCGAAATTAGTTGTCACTGACAGAGAAGGGGTTAACACGGTCGTTTGCCTTCCTAGGGCACATTACACATAAAAGAGTCAAGCATCGTGACAAGAGAGATCGCTGAGAAGATGCCCAGACCAATGACGGTAAAAGTCCGTATGATTTCGGCTCAGCAACCACGGAACGACCTTGTTACAGGGGGCAAGCTAACAAGAATATAATCTTAAATTGGGAGAGAGTCCAACATCACTGCCGTCATTGAGCAAAAGCCAGTATGTCCATTAATGAGAAAAGCAAGATTTTCATTGTATGACAATAAAAAATCTCGCTTTTCTCAATAATCGACATGCTGGCTTTTGCCAATCAACGGCAGATCAGAACAAGAGAGATTACTCGAGAGATGAGGAGATCTAAAGAGCGATAAATGTTGGACTGATATGTTGCCAGGAGCAATCGGATGGCGGTTTTTACAGGGTGTGGGACGTAAAAGCGTTAGAGTAGAAACAGTTAACTCATTCTGCTCGCGACACACCACAGCAAGATATGGCTCGACCATGATAGTTCAAGGGTGGTGGCAGAATAGCTTGGCGCCCATAGGCGCCAAGCTATTCTGCCACCACCCTTGAACTATCATGGTCGATCTGTCTCCTGATTTGTAATGCTGTCCTCAGAGGATAACTCCAAAATGTGGGTATTTCGTACCTCGGGCACAATGAGTTAATCGCTCTACTAACAGCAGTTTCCTGTTTTGACTGAACCGGCACGCTTGCTTACTCGTGTAATTATTACGATAATTCAGGCCAATGGTATTGCAGTGACGGTCCAAAATCTACAAGATACGTAAGTCCCCATGAGCCAATATAACGATAACGAAACGTCTTCCCAATGATTTTGCTCAGTTGATTTGCAGTTAACTTCCACCATCTACAAGAAACACATATCTTCATGCGGTCCGTGGCGCAGTGGTAAAGGTTAGTTAGTTAGTTATTTGGGGTTAACGCCGAGCAGGCGACTAAGACCATCTCACGGCGGGCAGTGGTAAAGGCGCCTACCACCAATGCTAGAGATGCGAGGCTAGATCAGTACCGGGTTCCGGCGTCGGACTTTTCTCCTCTAGTGTCACTGTTAATTCGGGCGGACTGTCGGGGGTTCTTTCTCCGGGCACTCCGGCTCTTCCTCCCCCTTCACTACGGTACCGGTTTCAGGCCACTTTATAAATTTCAAACACAAGCGATCAAAATTTCAGAAACCTCTGTAGCTGAGCTGACCCTCGCACCACGTGAATGTCCTGTGTTTGTCTTGAACTGTATTCGTCTTCAGAGTGAATGCGTGTGTTTCATGTGAGCGTGTATGTTGGGTTCAGTTCGCAGAGCTTTGAGCCGATTCGCAGAATTGGGTAAAGCGCCTATATAATAACCGGTATTATTATTATTTCCACACTCTGTTGCTTATGATTGCTAATCTAATTTGCAGTCAACCCTCGCTACGTCTTGCCAATGATTGTTCAAGGGGACCTGCACCTCTACCATCTACAAGAGACGCAGATCCTCGTTAGGCATAGTTCTTCATTTTATGCAATGATTACGGTACCTCTTGCTGATGATTGTCACTCAATCTAACTTATAGTCAAACCCCGCCCATTACTGCAATAGACACAGACCTAACTGAGCCCACGCATATTGCATGGACTCAGGAAAATCGTACGGTGTCTCGTTGACCAGGGCTCAGCTGCATGAGTGGCCTTAGTCCTGCGCCAGCCACGAAGCAAGGCGCTCCGCTATAGCGGAGCACCTTGCTTCGTGGCTGGCGGGTTAAGCTCACTCATGCACCCAGGATCAATCGTTTGAGTGATAGGGGACCTTACTGACAATAACCTACGAGTCTCAGCGCGGTAGAGGCCTACTAAAATCGTATGAGTGCTGGTCTGTGATTTTGGACCTTACGGCTTCTAGCCGTAAGGTCCAAAATCACAGACTAGCACACATTTATAACCCGGCAATCAAATTCTGGAGAAAGTCGGCTCTGTGGGCCGGTATTAGCCTGCAAGGGGATGCCAGGGACGACGGCTTTGTTTTTGTTGCTGCAATGCAGAGGGCAGTTAGTTGGCAGTTACTCGCTTGGAAAAATTTCCTCCAACTAGAAGCAGATGTCCCTGCACTTGGCAAGTCTGTTTCTCATCCATTTGTGTGTTGGTCTCGGATTCTGGAAACTGCTACTTACAAGCCGTGTGCTGGGCTTTGCCATTCTGGACCTTAAAAGCCGTGTGATGGTTTGCCATTCTGGACCTTAAAAGCCGTGTGATGGTTTACCATTCTGGACCTTAACCCCTTCCGTGCCACTGCACGTACATTATTGTTTCTGAAATCTGTGTTCACTCAATGACCAAAAGCTAAAACCGTCCAACTGAGAAACTGACGTGGTTACAATTTGGTCTCAGCAAGAGGCATAGATCCTCATGACCCCCCGCATTCGCAGGGAGCTCATGAGGATCTATGTCTCTTGCAGCTGAATCGTCAGTGTTCATTTTTTTTCTCGGCAGTCAAGGGGTTAAGGAATTAGATTGACTGGCGGGAAAAGCTGTCTGTCAGCTGTGAGAAAATTGCGCTCTGTGATTGCGTTGCTCAGTTTGCGTGCCGCACCAGACACGGAAGGTGGTCTTGAGCTTACATCAGTAGTCGCAGGAAAAAAACAAACCAAACTTCGATGTTTATTGGAAATAAAACTAGGCGGGTGTCCGGGGACTGATTAACTTATAGGGAATTGCGGGTAATTTTTTTCAAGAAATAGCAACAGGATTGGAAACAGTCGGTCTAGGTTTCTGTACTTTGACTCGCACACGCCACAAAATCGAATTGGGAACGCGACGAGTTAGTTATTTGGGTTTAACGCCGAGCGGGCAACTAAGACCATCTCACGGCGGGGGAACGCGACGACTTTGGACGTGAAGTCGATGTTGATGGGTCATGGATCTAACCGGTCCGGCAACGGTAATGTGTGCGGCCGGTCTGTGCCTTGGTACCTTACGGCATAGAGACATTAGGTAAAAAAGCACAGACCAGCACGTACGATTGTTGTGGGCGTTGAGATCTTCGGTTTCGCTGAAGAAGACATGCATTTTAGCCAAGCTCCGGCAAAACTCCTGAGGACAGTTGCCGTAAGCGAGCTTAGATTTTGTGCAATGCACTAAGATCTAAGCTTGCACGGGATCATGCAGCTGTGGCCTAGATACACATTTGATCTTATACGACAAAACCAGTTCCCTTAACTCATTGAGCCCGTCGCACGTATTCCCAAAATTTGGGAGGCGTCATCTAACGACTATGCACCTGTTTCAGGAGATGGATCGACCATGATTATTCAAGGGTAGTGCCAGATTAGCTTCGCGCCGACATGAATTATTATGGTCGATCCATCTCCTGCTGTAGTGCGTCAGTGCTGAATGGGTTAAACATGTAGTGTCCTTAAAAGCGCATGCAATTCAAGGCTCAAATAAACTTTTTTTTCCTCATGGATATCATTGGTAAAGCATATCATCAGGTTAACCCTTTTACCCAAGGTCCCATTTCCCAAATTCTGGAGGTGTTGCCTAATAACTATGTACCAGTTGCAGGAGATAGATTGACCATAATTCAAGGGTAGTGCCAGATTAGCTTTACGCCTGAAGGCGCCAAGCTAATCTGGCACTATCCTTGAATTATCATGGTCAATCCATCTCTTACTGTAGGGACTCGGGGCTAAATGGGTTAAGGTTACGTGCATACGATAGGGAAGACTGGTCAGTGTAGAATTTTGCGCTACTGACACAGCAATTTTGGAGAAGGAAAAAAAAAGTGCGCCAAGCATGTTTCGCCGCTTGTGTCGGACAACAAATATATTAAATTGTCTGGGAACTGGACTCTGCAGGCTGCAGTCAGCAAGTTTTTGACAAATGCGGCAAAACAATTCCTCCCCCGAGGTGCAGACGGCGATTTAGTTTTCGCTCTGTGTGGGCAGGCCAATATGCAATATGTGGTGCACGGGTCCGGCGCGCTCCAGACAGGACCGGGAGGTCTTGAGTGGCGCCCCCTACACTTGGAGTAGTCTCCCCTGTCACCTACTAAGAACGCGCGAAAAGCCCGTATGTGTACCAAAGTGGTGCTCAGTCGTACGATTACCCCTGATTGTTATCTCCGTATGAGAGACACAGTAAGTGAAATTCCCCGATTTCATTCATCAAGAAACCTAGATTCGCATAAGCCCCTGCTGGGCTCATGAGAATCTATGCCCCTTGATGGCAGACGGAAGGACTGATCTCAGTGGCTGACTCACTGTGCCCGGTGAATTTCATTGATGTCCACAGAGACGTCCATGCATAAATAAAGGCAGTAAGATTCCCAGATTGCTCATGACCCCTCCCAACAGATGTAGATCTGTGTTTATGCAGACTGGCAGCGTGCAGTGTAGGATATTACCCTAATAGCCACCTTCTTGTGCCAATTATCGTGCATTCGATCGAGTCCATCGTACACATAGTCGATCACTGAAAGTGCGGAAGTTCAAACAAATTACCAGACGATACTATTAACTTGATTGTTGGTGATGGGGATGCTAATCTTGTCCGTGTTCAATGCAAGGTCAAAACCAACGGTCTTTAACTCATTCTACCCCAGACCCACCACAGGAAGATAAGGATCGACCATGATAGTTCAAGGGTGATGCCAGAATAGCTTGGCGCCTATGGGCGCCAAGCTATTCTGGCATCACCCTTGAACTATCATGGTCGATCTGTGTCCTGCACTGCAATGCAGTCTTCAGAGGACAACGGCAACATTTAGGGATTTCGGTGTTGGGGTAGAATGAGTTAAACTAAGTGGCGGAGTTTTTTTTTAAATAAACGAGAGGTAAACACATTTAAGAATGTTGATTCCAAATACGTGTACGTCAATTCTTGAAGTCTCTTATCTGTCTTGTCCTGAGTTGGCCTTGAGTCCCGTGAGTGAGCTTAGTCCTGCGCCAGCCATTAAGCAATGTGCTCCGCTATAGCGCAGCACCTTGCTTAGAGGCTGGCGCAGTGCTAAGCTCACTCTGGCCCCTTGGAGAAACTAAAGTGTGGTGACCTTTGTAAGACCTCACTCCCTGAATGCTATGCAGTCCGATTTGTCTTGATGATCTCTGAAACTCCAAAAACTGAATGGCTTCCATTCCAAAGAATGGAAGTCGTTCAGGTCTGGGAGTAATATAAGTATACATTGCTACGACAAAAAGTGATTTTACCCTGACAAGACTACAAGCCCCAAAAGCGACCAAATCCGAGTTCTCATACATGTCGACATAGAAAAATAACGACTCTGTCGAATCGCACGTAATTTTCAATTTCCTTTACCTGTCTGACATAGTCCTAGCGGTTTTGTTTGAGCTGATTGTACTCAAGAATCAACTTAGTGATCAAGAATTAATATTTTAAAATCTGTATTGTCTGTTTTAAAATAAATAAGACAGAAAATTGTCTTTGGATTCCATTCGCTCTGTTGTCCTGCTGCTCTGTTGTGAACCCAAAGCGAAAGTCTCGCTGCAGTGCAGGGTAATAATTGGTTGGCAATTACTGTATAGGAAATATTCCCTGCAACGGGCGGCTGGTTCCTTGGCAAGTTCACCAGCCTGGCCGGTTACCAGCTCAATGCGAGACTGTCCAACACGTAGTGTAAAGCCCGGCAACGACTCGGAAATACGTCTTCCGTCTGCAGATGTCCTCACCAGGAAGCAAGGGATTAAGAGAGAGAGAGAAAGCGTGGTTTGCACGTCAAGCGCACGTGCAGCACTTTGCAAAGATTGCGTTTAATCTGTACACGCTGCAGCGTGTCCACCTCAGTTCCTCCCACGCTTGCGGAAGATGGACGGATTTAAATCTTAGATCAGTACGCAAATGTCTATCGGACGGAAGTCGGCCGCAGCGGGCCCGCGCACGACCATGCGCGGGCCCGCTGCGGCCGACTTCGCCTGGGTAGCTTTCTGCGTGCCGAGAGAAGTCTTTTGGGCGGTTTCTTTAATTGACAAGAAATAGAGTCTCATAAGCACACGCACGAACCCTTCTATCGGCAAGGGACATTGATTCTCATGAGCCACTGTTCATGAGAATCTTTGCCGACCTCTTGCTGATCGGATCGGCCCTGAACATCTCATTTCTCCTCTTACGAAAGATGCAGTTACCGTGGATGCAAGTGGTGAACAACTTCAAGTCTTCAAGTCTCCTCCGTCTGCAAGAGGCATACATTCTCATGTGAATCTTTGCCTCTTGCTGGAAGGCCAGGCATCGTTTACTGACCCTGTGAAAAGTAAGAAACCCTTGACTGTTGGTACAACACCCGGTCCCTGTCATCCTGTCGTCTTCAGTACTCGGTCGTATTAGTACAAAATAACTCGTTCAATACCTGGGGCCAATTGCACGACTGATCTTAGACCTGTGCAAACCACTAAGCCGTAGGGCCTGACAAGCGATGCGCGCTGACACGCGACAGTCTCCGGCGGGTTCAGCGGAACACTCGCTCCTAGAGTTACCAAGGGCAGAAACATACGTCACGTCTGAATTATCCGGTTACGAAAATGCTCTCAACCACATAAGAGTACACCGCTGTCCTTATGTCTGACTGCGGGGAAACGACCACGCTAACGTGTATTTGTATGAACCAATCAGAAGTGAGCATGACGCAGTAAGCGTTGGGTAAACAAGCGGCCAACTCGACGTCTCCAAGAATGATGCCGCTTGACTGTGCTAAAAGCGGACAAGGTTGGTGTAGTTATTTTGTGGCAAGGAGTATAGTAATTGTGCCCCTGGCGAGGTTTTATAGGAATGAATACTTTCGGATTGTCGAATAACAGCACATCGCATCTTTTGATTTTCAAGCGTAACGTATCCTTCCTCCCATTCGGTATTTGTGTGAGTGAGGTGTCCCTGAGCGCACGAAGATTATCAAGCTTGTCAGCGCGCATCGCTCGTCAGGTCCTTATGAGCGGAGCTCCTTGCTTAGTGGCTTACGCAGGGCTAAAGCTCAGTCATGCTATTTTATTATGTTTTGGGGTGGGTTGGGGATGGGGAGAGGTTGGGTGGGGAGGGAGGAGTGGGGATGGGATGAGGAAGGAGGAAGCTAGGAAACATTTGGCGACTCACATCTAGTCGCCACATTGAACGGCATGCACGCACACGTTTTGTATGCTCATTCGTTCATCTAATGTGGTCTTTTATTACCCCTACTATATAGAGAGTCACTAACTTCGGGTGGTTTTTGAAAAGAATTGATGAAGATCTAGCATGGCCGTAATTATGGCGATGGGGGTTGGCCGGGGAGGGAGGACTACGGATTCCTTGGCACGTCAAAGCCACTCCGTCGGTGAATTAACCCACTTAACCCCGAGATCGCATATCCAAAATTTGGGAGATGTCACTTATGTACCAGTTGCACGAATGGATCGACCATGATAATTCAAGGGCAGTACCAGATTAGCTTGGCGCCATTAGGCGCCAAGCTAATCTGGCACTACCCTTGAATTATCATGGTCGATCCGTCTCCGGCTGTGGTGCGTCAGGGTTAAATGGGATAAAATTTAAAAAAAAAAGCCTGCACCCAAACGCGTCATCATCTATTTGGCGCGGTCTGTCACGGTGCCTACTACACATAGGGTCAGGAACTGGGCAGCGGGCATTGAGTGCTAAAATTGACCGACACGAGTTATCAATCTAAGACTTGCCTACCCTTCTTTTCACAATCCACGTGAGTGTGTACACGTAACAGAGGCTTGTTCTGCCCCTTCCGTGCCCGCTGTGCCGGCGTCAAACCCAACCAACCAACCAACCAACCAACCAACCAACCAACCAACCAACCAACTAACTAAACCTTCTGTGCAACGGGAGAACTCTCTTAACCCATTCAGCCCTGACGCACTACAGGAGGAGATGGATCGACCATGATAATTGAAGGGTAGTGCCGGATTAGTTTGGCGCCGACAGGCGCCAAGCTAATCTGGCACTACCCTTCAATTATCATGGTCGATCCATCTCCTGCAACAGGTGCACAGTCGTTAGATGACGCCTCCCAAATTTGGGAAATGCGGCCGTCGGGCTGAATGAGTTAACCCTTCTGTGCAACGGGAGAAATCTCCTGCGTACAAAGGATTAGAAGAGCAGGGAAGTCTTTCATGTTTCGACACCCAATCTGCATAAGTTAAAGTCTGCCCTCTTGTTCATCATTATTTACTGAGAACTATTATTAAAGGGGATATTGCAAACTATTAACCCTTTCTTGCTCGGAGCAAGATTGCAAGATGCAGAATTTGACATGAGAAGACACAGACTGAAATACGACTCAATATCTATAATTACATGATATTTTACAGTAGCATTAATCTTGATTAAATACCTAACTCTTTGGCTGTCCGAGCGCTTTTCTCGAGGCAGAAATCACCGCGAGAAAAAGCGCAACCGACAGTCAAAGGGTTAATTTGCTGATCCTTTCACTGCCAGCAGCTGGAAATATTGAAATACTGACTGAATATTTAAGAAACCATTGCAATCCAGCACTACCAGATAAGCACGTCTTTTCAGATATTAATTTTTTAAAAAATAAATGTTAACCCCTTCGCTGTCAGTGATCACGAATTTCGCGTCTCAAACCAGTGCGCACTGAACGACATTCACGTGAAGAAAAAGATGCAAATGGATCCAAATATAGGTCAAGAGAACACAGAACTAACAAGAGACATAAGTCTTCATGACTGAGCCCCCGCGACTGGGGGGTGGGGGGGGGGGGGGTGGGGCTCATGAGGATTTATGTCTCTTGCAGCTGGGTTGTGTTTTCCTTGCCCCGGCAGTTCAGGGGTTACACGTTTACAGTGCACGTGCTAAGACCAACTACTCGGCGCTGGATAAAGGGTTACATACAGTACAGAAAATATACACATGTAGCCGAGTGCCGAATTGCGACACAACAAGACGGTCCGAGTCTGGCCGGGGTCAGACAGCATTCAAACAGTTGTGAGTTGGGTCATTGTACTGACCCTGTAAAACTGTCTGTTTAGCCTTGTGGAAGGGAAACTGAAACACGATGAGACAAGCATTGGTCCTGACCCTAGCCAAACCACGCCGGCGCAACACGAGAATTTTCCCAAGTGCGTTTTATGAACGACACAAGGGGAACAACCGAGCTGCTGGCAGCCTGCTACACTCGCACTATTAAGAGTTAACAAGGGCAGCAACCCATTGCCAGTGTTGCGTGTCCCGGATGGAGGCCAAAGTTACCTCCGTCACACTAAAGTACAAAACTGTCATATAAGTGATGAATATAACGGCCATTTACATCCCTTAAAGACTGTACATTACCCTATCAGAGGTTTGTAATTATCTCTTGTACTTTATTCGTGTATTTTTTTCTGTGGCCGGACTGGCGATTGGGTGCCCGACAGAAGGGGCAGGGGACCTAACCACCGCTGAATAATCCCCCTTTGTACGTGTACTGATTCTACCAACGCTAGCCTCATGGTTGGTGAGCGTTAAACCTTTAGGGCTTAGTAACGTCTTTTGACACTACGAAGGTTATTTCAAGACTATCATGAACCCACGCGTCTCTCGGAGGGGCTGGGGGAGGGGCACATAGTTGCAAAACGGAAATGCACTAAATGTTCCGGCAGTCGGAAGGAAGTACGAATAATATTCAGAAGCCCGACCCCGGGGGGTTAAAAAAGTAAGGCTTCTTAATAGCTCATAAAAATGAACCTGTGATGTTTGATGGAAAATCAATAATAAAGATGCAGAAAAAGACGAAGAAACGGTGAAAAAAGTGTCCTTTAGGCAAGAACGTGGTACGGACGGTGCGGAGACAGTCATATCCTGTGATCCATTTCTAGTGCGCGTGATGGAGTTCATTTCCGGTGCCCCCAGACGACAAAACTAACGAGACATTCATACCCGACACATCTCCACCATTTCCCACACGCCGAAATAAGCCGAGTAATCGAGCAAAGACGATAGCAAGCAAAGATGGTCCCTACTAAAAACAGGCACAGATTCACAAAAGCCCCTGCGAGTGCAGGGGCTCTTGAGAATGTATGCCTGTTGTAGATGGAATTTTTATCTGTTGCCGTTGGAATCTAACCTCTTAGGACAGACTGAAATAACTATATTTACTATTTGAACTGGTGGTCTGCTGTTGACAGCTAGCGTACCACTAGACAAAACATTTGGTGACACTGACGGTACATTGTTTTTCGTGAAAAAAGTGCTGTCGGAACCATTGTTAGAACCGATTCAAAATCACAGACCAGCGCTTCTGACTTGTTTTGCCGGCTCTGTACACTCAAAACTTGCGGGGGGGGGGGGGGGGTGGGGGGTGGGGGGTGGGGGTGGGGGTGGTCTGAACATGCTAACATTCACCTCTATAGGGAGGGGTAATAGTGTGCCAACTGAAGACAGATGTGTCGAGATAAGTAAACTGTGCAAGATGGATAACCTTTCCTACTTTTGTTTTTGCCAACCTCGTTGAAACTTACAATAAAGAAAACCAAACTTAAAATAGGGGATGCAGGTGTGATCTGTTCAATCTTCTTCTTCTTCTTTGAAAAAAAAAATCATTCACACCTGAGAGAGATTGACGGACCAGATTAGCTGGTATTGTGCTACTCTTGCACTGCGTGTATCAGCCATCTCCCACAAAGCAGGAAAACCACAGGCTGGGGCAAAGAAAAACGTTTTCACGAGGAGTATCAATGGCCGTCAATGCGCACTGTGTATTTCCTCTAGTCAATGTCTCGTTTTTAGTCACCTCCAGTATCTGCGTTACAGTGGCTAGAAGAAATATATACCGTTAGAACTCTGTGCATTGATATACACGCATTTCTCTATCCCAGCGGCTTGTTAGGACAGGCTTGAACAAATTTGCAGAAGTGGTATATGCATATTATGCATAAACAGGGACTAGAAATATAAGTCTGTGCTTCGTTGCATGAACGAGCTTAGTCCTGCGCCAGCCACTTGGTGCTCCGCTACAGCGGAGCATCTTGCTTAGTGGCTGGCGCAGGACTAAGCTCACCTATGCAACTGAGCCCTGGTTCAAGTAAGGCCTTCTGGTTTGAAGACTTCTCGAACTGAATACTGATTTTCTTTGGTAGACATCCCATCAGACGTATTGACACGGGTTTCGCTTTATTCTCCCTCGTCATGCATTCGGATCAGTTGTAAACCCCATTTATTCTTGCCAGACGAAGCACTAAAACCACTGAGCTTTTAACGCTTTAACTCATTCGAGACGGCCGCATCCGGAAACGGGGCAGAACGCCACGTATCCAAATACAGTACGACTCTGGCGTGTTAACCAAGTGAAGCTAATGTCGCAGAAAGTGATCACGACTATGCGTGTGGTGCAACTCCTAGAAATCAATGGTCTGGTCCTTCACCGACTTCACAACTCTGCCAAATCTGTGGAACGCCTAAGCTAAAGACCCCCGGAATGGCGCCCTCAGATCTGACACACGCAGCTGAATCCCATTTCAGTCAGCAAAAAGGTGTGGATTCTCGCGAAACCCTGCATCTGTAGGGGCTCACGAAAATCTGTGCCCATTGGAGATTGGAGGTGGAAGATATGGCTGACGGGCTGATGACATGCCAGAGACAAATGACAATCAGTGTGCACTCTTTGGTGTGCTCCATGTCTGGTATTTGATAAAGCATGGTATGTTGCAAGTCAGTAGAGCTTGGTGCATGCAGTGAAACAAACAGGCTGCAAGTCATATTTTTTTTTTCTCTTGGCGATGTGACTGGAGTAGTGTCAGCATCATCCCATTCTAACCACAGACTCCCTGACGTCGCCGAGTCTCATGAGAATGTTTGCCTCTTGCTAGCAAAAAGTCGGCCATCGTTACGTAATGATAAAATTGTAATTCTAACAGGACAGTCCCAGTGATGCGAGCATGCTGCTGATGCAGTTCGGACAGTTTGTGGACCACGACATCAGCGGTACATCCAGCACAAGAGGTGAGTTTAATAATAATAATAATAATAATAATAGCAATAATTTTAATTAATAACAACAAGCAACATAAGGCTAGTTTATTTTATTATCGTGTTTAATTTATTTTATTATTTATTTATTTATTATTTTATTATTATTATTATTTATTATTATTATTTATTTATTATTTATTTATTATTTATTTTATTTCTTTATTTATTACTTATTTATTATTTGTTTTAATTTTATTTTATTTATTATTTATTTATTTATTATTATTATTATTTTTTTTTTTTGGGGGGGGGGAGGGCGTTCTTTGATTGACAACAGTATTTCTGCCATCGCTGCCATTGCTGCAAATCAAGAGGCGTAGATTCTCATGAGCCCCTGCAGTTGCAGGGGCTCATAAAAATCTATGCCTCCTGCTGACAGAGGTCAATCTTTACAGAGGTCATTCTCAAACTGACCCAGTCGTCTGGGTCATTCGGTTTCGGTGGCGTACGGAGTTCTTTAGAGTATGACCAAAATCAAAACACGGGAATGCGTAGGGGGCTGGGGGGGGGGGGAGTGTGTGTGTGTGTGTGTGTGGGGGGGGGGGGGGCGAGGAACACAAGATCTTCCACAGGCTGAAAAAAATCAAACGGTGGGTTGGTGGGTGAGGGTGGGGGTTTGGGGGGAAGAATGGACCAAACGGGCAAGAGGTTCGAGAGCACACTTTGTACCCCCTTCCTTTGCTGAGCATCACCAATTCCATGGGCATCGCAAAGATACATGTATTCCCGTGCCGCCTCCTGTTCCGAGATGGAGCGACCGCTGCTCCTGCTCCCCCAGTTCCTAAACCACTCTCCTGTCAAGGACAGCCGCGGAACAAAGCAATACGTTATGGATCACGCTTTGTTTTTCACTTTCAGTCTGGGTCGCGGCACAGAACAACGCATTGCGGACCACGGGTTATTTCTTTCGAATCATGGGACACCCCTTCCCAAAACCGGTAGCCGTCCTCTGGGGAGCCCAGTAAGCAAAGGTCCTCGCTCCGACGTCTCCCGCAGAGAACCCGCGCACCGCCGTGCCCGGGCCCACTGCAGGCGACGTCGGTCCGAGGGTCTTTTGTCTACTGGGAACAGATGGACAGTGATGTATCCGTTGCACTGACTAACCTAGTCTGGCTTTTCAGGAGCTGTCTCTGACCACGCAATTCGTTACTGGGATATAGATCTCAATAATTTGAATCCTAATAAGGTGCAGCTGACAAACCACAGTGGGAGACAGATGGACCATTTACCCTTCCCGCCGTGAGATAGCCGGCTTGGCGTTAACCGCTTCAATGACAGTGTTCGCAGAATGTGTTTTTGAACTCATGCCAAATTCAGCGTGAAAGAGCCCCGGTTGTCCAAGGAGCATAAATACAAATTGGTCTCAACAAGAGGCATAGATCTCATGAGCCCCCGCAGCTGCGGGGCCCTCATGATTATCTATGCCTCTTGCAGTTGGGTGGTGTTCAACTTTTCTCGGCAGTGACGGGTTAGTGACGCTGAGCAGGGTTAACACGTGCATAATAATGATGATTTCTATGGCGCCTAACTTCAGGTAGAGCTCTAGGCGCATCTCGCGGAGAGGAAGGGTAATAAGACATTGGCCATCCATCTCCCATCACCTTGGTTTGGAAGGTGCTAAAGAGTTTATCGTAGGCGTTTATAAGACCGATTTCAACAGACTGAAAGCCTCATGACCGCTTTTAATCCCTTCCCTGCCAATGGACACACATTTTGTTATAAAAGCTGTGTTCGTTCAACGAGGAAAAGCTGCAGACGCACAAGGATACAAAGTTGGTCTCAACAAGAGGCATAGATCCTCATGAGCCCCCGCAGTCACGGGGGCTCATGGGGATCTATGTCTCTTGCAGTTGGATCGCGTCGACGTTTTCTCGGCAGTGAAGGGGTTAATCGTGAAGATGGTATGTCATCAAACAATCGGAGTGTGTGGCAATTTCCGAATTTCACAACTCCAGTCTGGACGTGAAAACTGCCTTTGCCACAATCATTGTCCGAGAAAACGTCAGCACAAGACTCGCCATATAATGTTCACTGTTCCGCTGCAGTGTGAATGACGCGCTGATGAGGTTTCCCTGTAGCCAGCCGTCAGATTCAGAGGCTGCTGTCACCAAGGCGTTACTGGAAGGAAATTGACCCGTCTGCCCTACCGCTCAACATTTGACTTACATTTCCCCCCGCAGACAACGTAGGCAGAAGATGATGTATATGTCTGCAATTCTCAACTGGAACGTGTTTACTCGATCAGCGGATTGGAACCGGTTCCTGATTTCAATTGTGTGGGTCCCAAGCCCCTCTCGTGGTGTCAAGATCTAGCCCTGCATGCGGTATGATGTTCGTTTCCCCGGGGCCGGAGTGGCTGTCCGCCCTTTACAATCTTTCATCGGCAAGGGGCATAATTTTACATCTGCACCGGTCATAGACTCGCTTCTGCAAGAGGTATAGATTCTCATAAGCCCCCGCATTCGCGGGGGCTCACGAGAATCTATGCCTCTTGCCATCCGCTTTGCTCAAATTGAGTATGTCGTTTGCAACTGGAGCTTAATGTACGATTGTACGGCGTCTGTCGTAAGGTTGCAGAGTTGAAGATAAATACATTTCCCGCGGTAGAACGTTTAATCAGAAGTCGGAGAGTGATAGTCCTGTGAACTACCGCCCTTCAGGACTCACACTCCCCAAGCGTCGGCGCCGCCATTATTGTTCAGGAGTTATCTTTCCATATTTGCACTTGGCGCATGACATTAAATTAAAATTTTTACGGTAGGTAATCGTTCTTCGGCCGCAGAGTTACAGGCGTAATCAACACAGTCGACTATGCCCATCACAAAAGCCGGATATAACAACGAAGTCTTCCAGAGTCACTTTAGATATCATACCAATATTGGTCCGATACGTTTTACTAATGATCTCCGTGTGCCCTTTCAAGTGTGCCCGAAGTCCGCTGCCTTACACATCTTGGCTACGAAAGCGATCGAATGTGTGGTGCCCATGGCTCTCTTCCTGTAAATGGTTTATCACCGGCACGTCTAATCTGCCCATCCGCAGAACAGACGTGTGGTTTCTGCTCTGCCTGCGAGGGTGTCTGCTCGATCATTTCTTGGTCTTCAGAATGTTTTGGGCTACTGCCCAAAACATTCTGTAGACCAGGAAATGATCGAGCAGACAGAAGTCTTCGAAGTTGTATAGTACTCTTTGCATAATGTCATTCTGGGCTTCCCATTCCTGCGTTTTTTGTTTTGTTTTAGCAAGCATTTTGAGTCTGTGCGTATGGTAACGTAACTGATTTGCCTGTCATCCAGCGTAGCAATCCATTTCCACCTCCATTGTTAGGCTTGAGCTCTTGGCTGTGTAATCAAGGGGCATACTTTTACATCTGCATTTACGTCTTTGTGTATGGTGCTGCCTTTTCGTTTGGCTGTGAAGCCCTAGCCTGACTGGCTGTTTGTGATTGATCCGACTGTGTGTACGACTAGTTCTTGAGGCTTGCTATTCTCTTCCAATAACCGTCTGACTTCAGTTTCACCTCTGTCTTGCCCGTTGGCGATTATAGACACTGTCTTTCTAAACCATCATATCTGGAACTGAGTTTGAATTTGTTCCCACTCTATTTGCTTCAGTTCAGCTTCTTCCAAGACCTCTCGGCTTGAGTTGTCCGCTTGATCCAGCCATGATTTGCCCCCCTTTTGAGTCTGCTGCCTTTTTGTCTTTGACCATTTCGAATAATTAAAGAACAAAGCAATTTGGGCCCCTTGGCATTTTCCCAGCAAGCCGAGGCCAACGCGCTGACGTAGACTCGATGACCTTTTGCGCACTGGGTTTTCATATGGCCAAGTTCAATGTATCACGCGACCGAGTTTGTCTTTTTTTTTTCTCGTAGCTTGTACATAAGGACTCCGTTGCATGACTCAGCTTAGTCCTGTGCCAGGCACTAAGCAAGGTGCTCCGCTATAGCTGAGCACCTTGCTTTGAGGCTGGCACAGGACTAAGCTCACTCATGCAACTCAACCACGGACCAGAGAAGCAGATTCTCAGCCCTTGTGTCAACGGATAGCCCTGGGCAAATAGACGGGGGGGGGGGGGGGGGGGGGGTGGTTGCTCTGTAGATCATGTCCGTTGAAAAGGTTCTAGTAAATCCAAGTAGCACAGCTGCAGTACGCCTGAATCGATCGGTGTTCACGTCATACTCTATAGGCAAGTTCTGTCCCATACCCCATCCGTTAGGGTCGTTCATTATCACTTCGATGCCGTGGACGTTAACCCTTTTAGCCCCAAGGTCCCATTTTTCAAATTTTGGAGGTGTTGCCTAACGACTATGTACCAGTTGTAGGAGATGGATTGAAGGCGCCAAGCTCATCTGGCGCTACCCTTGAATTATCATGCTCAATCCATCTCCTGCTGCAGGGTCCCGTGGCTAAATGGGTTAATTAATTGGTATTAATTTCAGCCCACTTATCACATTTCAAATATAAACGATTTGAATTTCCAAAACTCCAGTATCTCGCTTGCGCATGCCCTTAGCACCACGTGAATGTTCTGTGGTGATGTACAGTGTGTGAGTGAATGCGCGTGATTCACGTGAGCGTGCTTGACGGGTTCAGTTCGCGGCGGCACTTTGAGCCGATTTTCAATTGGGATAAAACGCCTATTTAATGCGCTGATTAAACCCCTGAATTACCTGATATACAGTCCACTTCGCTGGCAACACTTTTTCAGAGGTTCTGACACCACCTTTCTGTATAATATAATCTACTTCGCCCTTGAGACACAGTCAGTCTAGTGCCAGTTTTAAACACAGTCTTAAAACCCATCTTTTCCCATCTTGGTTATCAGTGTTCATGTATTTAGTCTTTTTCTGTTCTTTTGTATAATTCTCACAAACCAGATAGGTGAGGCTAGCGCTGGCAGAATTGTACAACAAACCAAGGGGAATTACTCAGCGCTGGACAACAGTTAGATCCCCTGCCCCCGCCTATCAGGCACCCAATCGCCAGCCCACAGAGAAATACGCAGGTATAGAATAAGACGATCATTTGCATCTTCAAAAAGATGCATCAGGTCTCTTATATAACCCATGTCTTTCTCCGGAACTTAGGAAGTAGGCAGGAGAAACATACATACACAAACACGAAGGTGCATTACTATATTTTTGAAGATGCAAATGATCGTCTTATTCTATACCTGCGTATTTCTCTGTGGGCTGGCGATTGGGTGCCTGATAGGCGGGGGCAGGGGATCTATCTTTTGTATAATTGTACATGTGGTTTTGGTTTTGTCACTTTTTGTGTAATATTTTTCTTGTTCGTATGTACGGCGCCTAGAGCATCTAACCATGTGTAGGCGCCTTATAAATCCCCTTTATTATTATTATTATTATTATTATTATTATTATTATTATTATTATTATTATTATTATTATTATCACAAAGTTCGGATGTAACGAAAAGTGATGTTATAACCGAAGTTTGTTGTAACTTGCGTTGATAGTTAGTTATTTGGGTTTAACGCCGAGCAGGCGACTAAGGCCATCTTGTAATTCGCGTCGAACTTTGCAAGTCAGGTTGTACGGAGTTTCAAACAGCGTACGAGGCTTTTAAAATTGGCATGGCGTTTCCCTCTGCTGTAAGAAGTACGAAGTGTCTGTCGAATCATTTCTATCCATGCAGGGTGCATCGCAGGACTCGGATCTCCATCGTGATTGTAGTCCCGAGGAGGTGTTGTCTAATAATTTAACTCTTCGTGCTGTCAGAGACGAGTCGCAGATAAGGTTGCCTCCCCTGGTATGCGTGTGTGCATGTGTTATAATCCAGTCCCTGCTGACATGACAAACCGTTTTCAAGATTCACTCCCCCCCCCCCCCCTCCACCCCCAAACCCCACTCCCGCTCCACGAAGTCCCGATACACTTCGACAAAATAAGGTTATAGTTCAAGGATTTGGCTAGAATAGCTTGGCACTGGCATTATAGTTCAAGATATTCTGGCACCACCCTTAAAAAAATAAGTTCTTACAAAGTACAATTTATTACAACACTTTATTTTTAATGGACACATATTCATCAGTTACGCATCTAAACAAAAATAAAAAATAAAAATACAAAATAGAGAAAAAGATAAGTAGTAAACTGTTTTCTAATCTGTATGTGCATTTAGACAACTATGAAATACAATGGGTTATACTTGTCCTTTCTAAGCGTGTTCCTGTCTGTTTGGGTATTATTCACGTTTGACAGTCACCATTTTTGGGTCTGGATCCAATAGACCAAAGGTGCCGTGATGAAACCGAATTTTCAACAGTGTAAGTGTAAGACAGTAAACAGTTACAATTTGACAGCTCACCGGACCTTTCCAAATGTTGAAAATTTCGATTAATCACATCACACTTCTACAAAGTGTAAAAAGCTATCGTCATTTTTGCAACTCAAAACACTGTTGGCGGACACACCACTCACCCCTACTGGTGATTGCGCAACCCGTGAAAGATGATATGATTACGGAAGTGGAAATCAAATGTATCAGAGTCAAACGTTCGGCTGAATGCGTCATTTGAGACTCACGACATGCTAAACAACAGACAGTAAGCAGAGGTCCGCGGGCCGACGTCAGCCGCAGTGGGCCCGTGCACGGCCGTGCGCGGGCCCACTGCTGCCGACGACGGCCGAGAGTCTGCTGCTTACTGGCATTTTCCCTTAGACGAAGGCAGAACGACAACACTTCTCGTCATTTCCCGTGGCTAGGTAAGGTAGCCACCAGCCGTGACCGGCCACAAGAAATCAGTTCCGTATTTATTTCTGCAGCAAATGGTATACATCTGCAAGAGATATAGATCCTCATGGGCCCCCGCTTGAGGGGCTCATGAAGATCAACATATCTTGCTAACATAAAGACCATCTATGGGAGTGAAGGTAGAACAAGAGTATTTATTATCTAGGGCTAAATTTACAATCACGGAGGAAGCCGGTATGGTATCATTTGTTGTTTGACTAATATCGCAGTGATTAGCATTCTCGGCGACACGTCATCACCTAACGCCGGAAGACGGGAGGATATGAATGTGTTTGTCTTGTCGGAGCCCCTAAGGCAGTCCGTCGTTGCATTCAACTTCGTTTTGGCAGCTTCTGCGACGGCGCCGGTGCCAAACTGTAATGGGTCTTTGGATCCATCAGCGTCGTGGACGTGTTGCATGTCCTCCATATCACACCGCCCAGGCCTGCATCCGAACTACTAGGATGCATTATCTATGGTCGATCCAGACCGACAGAGGCCCATTATTATTATTGTCCTGTCGTTATAATTATGTGTGCCGGTCTGTGATTTTGGACCTTACCGCTTACAGCCGTAAGGTCCAAAATCACAGACCAGCACACAATTCTTGGTATTAGTTATTACGAGCGGGACGTATTCATGTCGCGAATCGACGCGCAGAATCTGTGGTGCCATGCAAATGTTTGATTGATTTCTTGGTTGTAAAACCACCATGCCAGGCACAACTCACGATACTGGCGGCGAAAACTTACCGAAGTCGGCGAACAGGAAATTTGTTACACCTGAATAAACTTATTATAACTTTTAACATACACCAAATTTTCTTAATTTTTCAACTGCAGATTAAACATTGATCTTTGCCTTGTAAAATTTGATAATAATATGCAATAAAATCTGATAAATAGGTTTATTTTCAAGCGTTTCAAAGCACAAGCTAAATCAGTAGCGAACACAAAGTTTGTCTCAGGCAGTAGCAGATCTCCATTATCCCCTAACCTACAAGATGTTTTTGAACCGTACTTTCAAATTCTTCTAGTCTTACACCATAGTTATCAGATTTGATCTAAATTATGCACGCAGAATAACAGAAAATACATTTATCAAAGATTAAAATGAATAAGTTTTGTCGAAGTAAAAAGGTCTGCCGTAAATCTCCATGTTTGCCACATTGTAAACGCAGATAACTCCGCAACCACTTGGCATTTTTTTTTCTCCAAACAAAAGGTAATGGAGAGATTATTGCTCTTACTGTGTATCACTTCGGTGGCAAATAGAGAGATTAACCCACTCAGCCCTGACGCACTACAGCAGGAGATGGACCTGTTGCAGGAGATGGCTCGACCATGATAATTCAAGGGTAGTGCCAGATTAGCTTGGCGCCTATTGGCGCCAAGCTAATCTGGCACTGCCCTTGAATTAGTCAGGTGCATAGTCATTAGACGCTTCCAAAATTTGGGAAATACTTGCGCCGGGCTGAATGAGTTAAACAGTTTCGAAAAATAACTTGATGCAAACTATTCAGCTGATGTGGTTTCTAAATAACATGAATCCTGCCGCCAACATGACAGAAACATGGACAAACTGAAATTGTCAGGTTAATGGAATAATGGATGGACGATCATGAAAAATTACGATCATGAAAAATTGTTTTAGTTGGAGAGAAGTTGGAAGATGTCTTTTTGGTGTGCACATTTCCACGTGTAATTCGTTTATTTGTATGGCCTGCTTCGCTTGTTTTATTTGAATAGTCTGCTTCGCCGGGACAGCTAGGGTTTTCCGGTGTTGAATTAACGAAGATTGCCAAAACACAATTCAGTCTGCATGAAACTGGCATGTACTGAACGGGCTAACATTACACTCCTGACGACGATTGGGAAATTGTCCCTCCCTATTGGTTTCCACGCACATGAACGCGTCGCTTCACCCAGATTTGTTCCTTCTTCATTTTTTGATCGATGGCAGTTGTCATTTTCTGTGACAGAATCGGCTGGGGTTGCACTGCCCCTGCGAGATCTGGCGCCATTAGCTCCAGGGAATATAGAGGTTTGAATGCAGCGGAATTTTGAGCAATGAAACCTAATTACTAACTCTATTTACCACTTTCGGCCCTAAGGCAAAAGTTACAGAATTTTGGAGTTGTTCTTTGAAGACTGTGCATCAGTTTATGAGACATACCGTCCATGGTACTTCAAGGGTGGTGCCAGAATAGCTTGGCGCTTCTAAGCATCAAGCTATTCTGACAATGCCCTTGAACTATCATGGTTGGACCATGTTTATTTGAAGTATGTCATGGATGAAAGTTATAACGAGCAGATACATGTACAGTCGACTTCGTTTATAACAAGGTCGGGTTTAACAAAAGTCCCTAGAATACCTTTTGTACGCAGATTACTTCGCTTACGTCCGCTTTTCCTCCTATTTCTCCCACAAAATCCAAACTCTGCGCAACACACTCGACACTCTGCCTTCTCCTCCTTGCCTTCCTGACCCCCCTTTTTCCGGCACTCCCCTCTCGTCCTTCCGCCCCGTCTCTCAGGATGAAGTCCTCAAGACCATAAAGTCCATGCCTTTCAAAACCTGCGAACTAGACCCCCTCCCAGCTTCCCTCTACCGGGACGGCCTCCCAAAACTTTTGCCCTTCATTACCGACATCATCAACACATCTCTAGAGAATGGCTCCGTCCCCGATATCTTCAAGTCCGCCATCGTCCGTCCTCTCCTCAAAAAACACAACCTCGACCCAAACGAACTCAAGAACTACCGCCCAGTCTCCAATCTCTCTTTCCTGTCCAAGCTTCTTGAGAAGGTTGTCATCAACCAACTCAACCTCCACCTCGCCGACAACAACCTCCTCAGTCCCTTCCAGTCTGCCTATCGCAAACATCACAGCACTGAAACAGCCCTTCTACATATCCTTAACGACCTGCTTCTCTCCACTGACTCGGGCAACATCTCCCTTCTTACGCTACTCGATCTCTCTGCCGCCTTCGACACCATAGACCACTCTATCCTCCTCCACCGCCTTCACCACTCCTTTGGCATCACTGACTCTGCTCACTCCTGGTTTCTCTCCTACCTCTCCGACAGACAGCAGTCCGTCACCATCGACGGCGTCTCCTCCAACCCAGTCAGGCTCTCCTGCGGCGTTCCACAGGGGTCCGTGCTGGACCCGGTCCTTTTCACACTCTACACCTTCCCCCTGTCCAACATCATCCAGTCTCACCACATACACCACCACCTCTACGCTGACGACTCACAACTACTAGACAAAGACAAACTCGACAACACTCAGACACTACTGACTCGCACGGCTGACTGCTATGAAGACGTGAAAAACTGGATGACAGCAAACAAGCTCAAACTGAACGACGACAAAACGGAAGCCATGCTGGCAGGCACTCGCCAGAAACTTTCCCAGCTCCCTCCCTCTCTCCACCTTCAACTCGACAGCACCCCCATCTCTCTCTCTGACTCGGTCAAGAACCTTGGCGTTATCCTCGATTCCATGACCAGCTTCGTCTCCGCCACGGCCCAGGCATGTTATTTCCACCTCCGCCGCATCAGTCAGATCAGAAAATACCTCACTACCGAAGCTGCCACCAAACTCGCTGTCTCTCTCATCTTATCTCGCATCGACTACTGCAACTCTCTCCTTTCCGGCCTTCCTCACTCCACCACTCTCACTCTCCAGCGCGTCCAGAACAATGCTACCCGCCTCGTCCTCAGAAAGAAAAAATCCGACCACATCACTCCCCTGCTCAAGCTCATTCACTGGCTCCCCATCCCCCAACGCATCCAATACAAGATTCTGTCTCTCTGCTACAAATCCCTGAACAACTACGCTCCTGCCTATCTCTCCAACTTACTTCACCCCTACACTCCTCCCCGCTCCCTCCGCTCCGCCTCCGACCCTCTCCGCCTCCTCATCCCCCGCACCAAACTCAGCACTTTCGGCCCCCGCTCCTTCTCAGTATACGGTCCATCTACCTGGAACACTCTCCCACTCTCTCTCCGTCAGAAACACTCGCTCTCCTCCTTCCAGTCCGCCCTCAAAACTCACCTCTTTCAACAGTTCTAGCAATATATCACCACACTCCCCACCCCAAGCTGACCGTCGTAAGGTATCTTCACTATTTGTGTCACGTGAGTCATTGTCTAAAGCGTGCGCATGCGTGTGCGAGTTGTGAGTGCGCGCTTAGAGTTATAATTACTATAAGATAAGCGCATTATAAATACCGTAATTATTATTATTATTATTATTATTATTATTATTATTATTATTATTACTACAAACTTGGGATATAACAAAGAGAATAGTTGGTACCTCAGGCGATTTATATATCCGAAGTTTACTTACCAGTTTATGAGACCTATCGACCATGAGAGGTCAAGGGTGGTGCCAGAACAGCTTGGCGCTTCCAAGCGCCAGCTATTCTAGAACCATCCTTGAACTAACATGGTCGGTCCATGTCTGCTTGGAGAACAATGGCTGAATAATTGGACCAGCAGCTACACGTACACATGTAAGTAATGGATGAGGCTGAGGCGCATGGGCAAGAGATATAGATCCTCATGAGACCCTGGGGCTGCAGGGCCTGATGAGGATCTATGCGTCTTGCAGACGGATGCTAGTAATCCAGTCCGGTGCAAACAAACAAAAGACATAGATTCTCACGAACACTGACGGACACAGAGGCTCAAGAGAGTGTGCGCCTCTAATGATGGAGTGGGGTAATAAATTGGTTTTTGTTTTATTTCAGGGCCGTCCGGGGCCATCAGCTGCTGCAACCAAGCCGGATCACTACAGTAAGGCCACCATGACTATGTCAGACACACTCTCTCTCTCCCTGCCCCCTCCCGCCCTCCTCTCTCTCTAGCTCCTCTCTCTCTACCTCCTCTCTCTCTCGTTTCCTTGACGCATACATCGTGCAAAAGAAGCCATTGTCTCATACTTTTAATGGGACATTGCGGTCCACGACAACTATCTAGGGAACGATTAGAACTTCAGAAATAATTTATTGTTGTCGACGAATTCTAAGGCTGAAGAACTTGACAAGTATCAGCATTGTGTACGAAGCGCTGCGCCATAACATTCCGCTGAAAGCGTAATGTTTACAAGGCTACAGCAAACTAAAATATTAACTCATTCTTTCCCAACACACCACAGCAAGATAGGGCTCGACCCTGAAAGTTCAAGGGTCGTGCCAGAATAGCTTGGCGCCTATAGGCGCCAAACTATTCTAGCACTACCCTTGAACTATCATGGTCGATCTGTCTCCTAAATTGTAAAGCAGTCCTCAGAGGACAACTCCAAAATGTGGGTATTTCGTACCTGGGACACAATAAATTAATTAAGTACTTTGGTCGCACCAGCAGCCACTTAATAGACACAGTCAAACGCTGTTTTCCCTTGCCTGGGTTTCCAAAGGTAAACAATGAGAGTCGTGCTAGTTGTGAATTTACTGATTGTCCTCGATGGATCATAGCGCTTTTTGGCAGTTCCATAGTGGTGGCTGATTCACTCATTCGCCGCATATCCGGATGCGGCCCGCAGCGAATGAGTCAACTTTGCTCCTGGATAAGGAAAGCTCAAGCCAAGTTCTTAATTAGCGGCAGAGGTTTCGTGGTCCACTCATCACTCACGATTTTACAAAGTGCGCTGTTGCCAGTTCTGGCTTCGTTTGAAGACGAGCTCTGAAATATGACTATGAAATAGAACGATTTTGTGTACGAGTTCTAAAATGAAATCTGTTCCATGTAAACCTCCCTACCCCTCCCCCTCCCCTCCACCTCCTCTTAAAAAAGAAAGGAAAAAGTCAGATATGACTATTCACTTGGATAATGATGTCTGGTGTGGCTGTTTGTGCAGCGAAGCGTGTTGGCCCATTGACGTGCCGCAAGGAGACACACACTACACTGACTCGCGCTGTATCAATTTTGTGCGCTCACTGCCAGCCTCGGATCACAACAACGTCACGTTAGGTATGACGTCACTGGGGTAATACACTGCAAAGAGCGGAAAATATTATGAGACTGACGTCAGTATGGCCAAAAGATTTATTTCCAACGGGTGCTTTGAGTGCGTATAATAATGTACTAAACGTCGATGACAAAAAAGAAGATACACTTTCATATTACTAGAAAGTAAACGCATTATGTATTTAATAGAAACTACCTTTAGTCTTAACCACTCCACCGCCGGATGACAACGAGCAACACCCAAACGCAAGAGGCATAGATCCTCATGAGCCCCCGCGACAGTGGGGCTCATGAGGATCTATGCCTCTTGCCAACACTACTTGTATGCATGTTCCTTGGACGGCTGAGGGGTTTCAGCGTTGAACAACGATTGCAGAAACAAAAACTGCGTCATACACATCATTTATTTATTGGTATTTATTAGTGCAGACATAGGGCGATGCAATGAATTCAGCATTAAAATTTGAGTTAAGCCTTGTGACTGAGAAACAGCAATCAGCTGACCTCTAAGAAAATATATGTCTGCCATCTTTGCCATCTTGTGTGCAGTGCCCCGGCAGCAGAGGAACGAGGTGACGTCATACCTGGACGGGTCAGTCATCTACGGCAGCAGTCAGGAGCAGACAACCAAACTCCGCAGCTTTCAACGAGGTTAGCATTACTCCGATCCTGTTAAGCAAGAGCGGCAACTACTTCATACTGACGAAAAGGAGTGGTCGCCATGGAAAATGTTTTGCTCTGTTTGCGTCGTGGGGGAAAATATATCAAATAGACCCTTCACTGAAAGTGTTCGCACATTGTATTTAGGAAAACTGTATGAATGCAACACCAAAGAGCTACAGCCGTCAAAGGAATTTGGATTCAAAGTGATGTTAAACCAGAGACATAGATCCTCATGTGCTCATGAGGATCAATGTCTCTTGCAGTTGCATAACGTTCACGTTTCTCGGCAGTGAAGGAGTGTTACACAATGCTTTACAAACAAGTATTATGTCGTCAATAATCGCCAACCCACAAATACAAGGCATTAAAGTTATTCTCCCCAGGATCACACATCTCAACACAGTCAGAAAACTGTCTGCAACAGATACTGCTGACAGTATTATGTATGGGTCCTTTGTGTACTAACTTAGAGCTTTATGATGTAAATACAATGCCAAATGTCGAAATTCATCGTTTGGTGGGTGTGTTGTTTTTGTACCCGAGAGCGCAAATTATCGTCTGCATCGGCCTCGTGAAATTTGTGCATATTTACTAGCCTGCGTCACAAGGCAGAACCCGGTAAATACTGCAGACGAGATCATCGGTGTGGGTACACACATGCCAGTGTACACTCATGTACTGATGTTCTCCGGCATCTCTTTGACATAATTTTCCACGAGAATGTAAAATAACACTTCCATACTCGATATGCTGTCAAAATCAATGCGGGTTCCGCTTGACCTGCTACCCTGACCCTGAGTAACGATCGTGCTGGGGGCGTGGCTTGTTCGACTCGGTGACAAAAACGTGTCACGACCAGCGATGTCAGTGCCGCAATTTTGACACACACCGTAGTTTTCAGATCCTTGCAGCGGCATAAAATCTGATGAACTAGCTCGTAACTTTATGATAAAACAGGTTTAAAATCTTGCAAAATCAGTAAGAGATAAATTCTACTGAAGATCATTAATTCTGAAAATCAGTCACTAGCGCTCGCGGAACTATAGGAAGATCGACAAAGACCGTAGCCGGATTACTTACTCATTTACATAGCAAGAAAGCGACGAATTCCGGATGGGCGGTCAAGCCAAGCGCTATATCCCCTTGTCCGATGTCAATTCTACTTAGGGGTATCTTGTCTCTCTTTCTCTTTCTTCTCTTCAATTCCGAGTCTGTCATTGTCGGCCGGCGCGAGTCGACTGATACTTTCTTTTTTTCTTCGCTGGTTCATCCGCCATCTTGCCTCTGATTGGGTATACTTATGCAGATGACCTAAGGTCGTATAGAATAGTTATGACGTCAGCTACCTGATCGTCTATCGGAAGCAATCTTTTGACTAGGTATAGTCACAAGATTCCGGTGGCCTCTTTCGCTTTGAACGGACGAAAGAAAGCATTTGGTGGGACAATAGGATGGTCACTGTCTAAGTGGGTATGTATAACTGAATCCCAGTAAAAGCTTTTTGCGAACTGAAGCATTAAAAAAGGTCGGTCGTGCCCCTTTAAGTGCAAACAGTTCTGCAATGCGTCTACTGTCTAACTATAAACTGAACGCTTTGGAGGCACGGCAAAACAACACGCCGGTATACCCCCGCAATGGCCCTCCACTCGATTGCAAGACAATAGACATTTTGCTTGCTGTCACATTTTGAAAGAGAATCCGCATGCAGGAAACGGGGGGAAACTTGACCCTTTCACTGCCACTGGACGCGAACTTATTGCTGTGAAATTAGTAGTATAAATTCAATACGGAATAGTCTCATCGATCCAAGGAACACGGGTCAGCAAGAGGCATAGAACCTCATGAGCCCCCGCAATTGCGGGGGGCTCATGAGGTTTTTTGACTCTTGCAGTTGGGTGGTGTTCGCATTTTCCTGCAGTAAACGGACAATGCGGGAAAACAAATTGCGAATGGACTTGGATTGACCAGGTGGAGCCCTGTAAAAACGGCAAAATGCAAATCCGCACCGAATCAGAAAATTGGACGCTCCCATCCCTGGGTTCATTACTTGAGCATGAAAGGCTGCGTTTTTTCGAGTCGTAATGTATGATTTTGCGACGGAACTTGAAATGTCAACGAGGAGCGATTTGCAACCCTCAGATGACTGATTCTAGTGTACGTGGGGGCATTAGCCAGATCCCAAGACCACAACCCAGGTCAACGATAAATCTACATGGGTATTGGTGCTCCGAGTGCCTGGCGTGTCTGCCTGTTTGTTATTTACATTTTTATCAGCTCCCTTACGCTTCAAGAGCAAGCTGCGCGAGTGAGCTTAGTCCTGCACAAGCCACTAGGCAAGGTGCTCCGCTATCGCGGAGCACCTTGCTTATTGCCTGGCGCAGAACTAAGCTCACTGTTGCAACGGACCCCAGTTGACGAATCCAACCCAACGTTTCCCGCCCAATGCCTTAAATCAACAAGAAGCGTAGATTTAAAATGCAGGGGCACATGAAAGAACAATGCCTTTCGTTGTACGTCTGTCATCTATTGATATAAATGATAAACTAATATGAACCTCCTTCATTGAGATTATACAGATTACTCGCAGACAGTGAATGCGGCACTGTATTATTAGAGCGCTTCTCGTCAGGCTCTCAATCTACAAAGAGGTATATATTTTTATGAGCACTCGTCGTCGTAGGGCTGCATGAAAATTTGTCTTTGGCCGGCATGGACCTGTCCCATACGGAGGAGGTCTTGAGGGTAATTCCTGTGACTGGTCAATACGTTGAAGCTCGTTTTGATGTGGTGAGTTCGCGCCACTCGATCAGGTATTCGTCTGTCGCCAGATTACATTTCACAGAAACGTCGACGTGAGGGATCGGAACAGCGGCCATACAGAGTCGTTTGCATTCGTTAGTCGCCAGACAAATCAGATCGGGACCCAGAGACCTGAATAAGACGTCAGCGCAAGACAGCAAACACCAAAAAAAGAAAAAGGAAAAGATAGTCCTGCGGGGATTGCGAAGTACTTATCCTCCCTCCAAAATCAAACTGCCTTCCTTTATCTGCACAGAAAAGAGGTAAACAGTTTCAAAGCCTCAGTAAGACGCATAGATTCTTTCGATCCCATGCATTTACGACAGCTTTTGAGGATCTAGCCTCTTCTCCTTGGCCCAGACCACTATGGAATTCTTAGAAAGACCCACATGACACCACAATTTTCTGCAAGAGGCATAGACCCTCAAGAGCCCCTGCATTCGCAGGGGCTCTTGAGGATCTCTGCCTCTTGCAGATCAAGTTCTGGCATGAGTTCAACAGATGTCCACGCATCCAGAAACAGCAGTAAATCGTTATATCCGGTTGATTACACTCCGCAATTAGAATTGTGAATTCGAGAATGTAGGTACAGACATTAAAACGTGTCTGCGCTTAGCATTAGAGAGAAACGAGGCGGACAGATTCGACAGCACGTGCGCGAGATGAAGACATACAAGGAGTTGATCGTCGATCGTTCAGAATACGTCATTAGCCGAGATGGTTGTCCTGGCCTCATCACAAAGCCCCCTCTCTTAGGTCGCGCAAAATGGCGTTAACACATACTAACAGATCTGTCAGTAAAGAGAAAGCTGTAATTTAACCCATTTAGCCCCAAAGCCCTACAGCACGAGATGGATTGATCATGATGGCACTACCTTTGAATCATCTTGGTCAATCCATCTCCTACTTGTACATATTCGTTAGGAAACACCTCCAAAACTGGGGAAATGCGGCCGTGGGGTTAAATGGGTTAACGTTCCTTTGTAGATGTTTGCCCATCCGTCAGAGGCACCGATCTTCATGAGCCCTTGACGTGCAAAATGGCATAAAAAAGATCTGTTGGAGACGGCTTCAATTTGTCACTCCCAGCTCCAACAGCCACAATTTGTCAACCCTTTGCAGAAATCTGTGTATCTGCAAGTGACACAGATCCTCATAAGCCGCCGCATCTGCAGAGGATCGTGTGGATCAGTGTCTCACATACGAAGGGAGAGGAATGGGGGTAATAGCCCTGAATGGTTATCTCTGCTTCACGCTCATTTGCTGGGGTGGACATGCCAATCAGAAGAGGAGCAACCGAAGACCGATGAGCTGCTTTGGATCCAGGCTCACATGCTTATTAGTTACATCCCTTTGGCTGTCGGTAGCGTTTTTCTTGTTTGTTGAGGTGATTCCTGCAGGAATCTCTCTCTCTCTCTCTCTCTCTCTCTCTCTCTCTCTCTCTCTCTCTCTCTCTCTCTCTCTCTCTCTCTCTCTCTCTCTCTCTCCCCCCCCCCCCCCCCCCGAAAAAAAGAAAAAAAAAAAAAAAAAGAAGCGCTACCGACAGCCAAAGTGTTGACAACGTTTCGCGCACACAGATGCAATTATGCATCAAGTTACTTGTCCATTAACTTTGGGAAATAAATGTTCTGTAAACACTGCTGCACTTTGAGTGGCTGAGATGATTCAACTTGGGCCGCCCCATAATTTTAAAGCTGACAGTTTTAATGAGTTGATTAATGAGCTGAGTACAGTCTACTTCGCTTACAGAGGAGCTGGGTGGCTCGGTGGTAGAGCGTTCGACTCTCGACCAAAAGGTCGTGGTTTTGAACCCAAATTTTGCACAGGCCTCTTTTCGGTGCCCCGTCTTTGAAATCACCCTCGTGGTGGACAAAAGACGTTAAGCCCTAAACGTTAATTTATACTTCGCTTACAACAAGGCCTGATAGAACAAGTCCAATATAACAATATAAGTTATTGGTCGCAAGGGTTTGCTACACGGACCCTTGTAGGCCTTCGGGAGGTCAAAGGAACCATGTTTTTTGGCACCCCGAAGGCATACAAGGTCCGTGCAGCAAGCCCTTGCTACCAATAACGCATTTGTTTTCATTCCTCCACTATTTTCGTAAAAGAAATCAAGAAGAAATCTTCCGACCTGGATCGCGCCAGACATGACTGACGTAAAGAGAATATACATAACAGATTGATGATGTAATTTAAAATATTTCATGACATTGCCGTCTCCAGTAGTGTGCCTGTTGTTTCGAACAACACTAAGTACCTTTGTACTTTAGAACGTTTGGTGATATTTTATAGAACAAAAAACAACAACTGACGTTCAAGACGCGTCAGAAAAAGGGTTACAAAAGGTCCGCCATTTGTCGCTACAAGGGTTTTTGTAGCTCGGTCATGTGGTACAAGTGATTGGTCGTGTGACGTAGGGATGAAAACAACACTTTTTCAAAGGTTCCGACATATTTATTTCTTTTTATGTACTAGTATTCTCGTATTATCGGACATCACGAGGAAATGTGGGGCCCCGGGCCATCTGTAAATGTGTACGCTGGTCTGTCATTTGGAGAAAGTCATGAGCCAGCGCACATTTAACTCATTCAGCCCCACGGCAGTATTTCCCAAATTTTGGAGGCGTCATCTAACGACTATGCGCCATCTCCTGCTGTAGCGCGTCAGGGCTGAATGGGTTAAGCCCATCACTGTCAGCCGCTACAAATGCCGTCTTGAGAACCACGGCAAATTCACTTACGGTTAACCCTGTCTGCTCGGGGTACACAAATACGAAAGAGGTCAGCAAGAGGCATAGATCATCATGAGCCCCCGCAACTGCGGGGGCTCGTGAGGATCTATACCTCTTGCAGTTTGGTGCTGCTAGTTTTCTTATGGCAGTGATTGGCTTAATGAACTGACGCAATTAGGTATACACCACAGTTTGTAATTATATGCAATTATCTCTACACGAAATATACGGCTCTGTGCTAAACAGCTTTTTTCACAAAGATGATATGAAAATTATATACTTATCATGTTCCACCTTGTTCAAGAAAAACGGCTTCATTGATATACAAGTTAAGACTAAATTCTTGGAAAACAAAATTCGCAAAAGACATCAAATGCGAGTGATTAAGCCCCATCTCTGTTAAACATATAATCTGTGAGTGTCCTATTACATTGAATCTGTTGGGGAAAAAAATAACATAACAGTTGATCACTTAGCAGAAAATTTGTATGACATCTTACATAGAAATATTGCCATTCCAATAGTTAATATAATAATTCATAGTCTGGTGGGTAAACTATTATAATAAGTAATTTGTGTGTGTGGTTGGATGTTAATTATTGCTATTCTTTGATATTCATAAGTTGTGTGTTTGGTCGATTATATATATATATATATATATATATATATATATATATATATATATATATATATATATATATATTATATATATATATATATATATATATATATATATATATATATATATATATATATATATATATATTATATATTTTATTTTATTTATTTATTTTTTTGTCTAATATTACCATGTGTGAAAAGACGTTAAATAAATTCCTGATCCTGATCCTTAATGAACTCACACAGGCGCAGTGCATAGGAGGTGAAGTCAGTCAAGGTGTGATGTACACAGGAAGAGTCAGGAATGACAGAGAGAATCCAATACACCAATTCGGAGTCTCACTCTCAGACAAGTAATGCCTGCTGGGGCGGGTGTTGTACAAAATAGACTCAGAGGGCTCGTGTTTTCAAAACACTTTCGGAAAACTAGGGCATTCAGCTGCACTACCTCCTGCATCAGTGCTGGTGACATCGCTGATTTCATCACCCTTTTTTAAAATTGCGTTTACTGCTAATCCCGTGGAAATAAAACGATCGAAATGATATTTAGTCTGCTCTGTCTCATTTTAGACCAAGTTAGAAGCACTCCTGTGGACCAAAAATCATGGGCTCAAAAGTCGGACTCGCCCATTTTAGTCACCGTAACAGGAGAATGAAACACGACGATGGTTTTGTCTAGGGTTTCTCAGAAAAGACATGCCGGACGCACATTTATCCCAGATTGTTTAGTACGATAGCGCATGCGCAGTCGTAAGCCCAGTGGGTGTATTCGATTCAGTTCAGTTCAATATGTATTTACTCTTCGCCCATTTAACCCCACGGTCGTATTTCAAAATTTTGGAGGTGTCACCTATCGACTACGTACGAGTTGCAAAAAATTGGATCGACCATGATATTTCAAGGATAGTGCCAGATTAGCTTGGCGCCATCAGGCGCCAAGCTAAGCTGACAGGTACCCTTGAATTATCATGGTTGATCCTTCTCCTGCTGTAGTGTGTCGGTGCTAAAAGAGCAGCTGCAGTTCCGTGAACGAAGCGAACATAAAGAAGAAATAATTTCATAAACATTAAAGGCGCCGACCCATAATCACGAATCCGATACGAACCCGATCTGAATCCGAAGCGGGTCCGAAACAGGAAGGCTCGTGCGAGTCCTTTTCATGTTTGTGTGCTTCCATAAGCCCGACGCGGACACGAATTCGCATCAGGCTTCAAACGAAAATGACGCCATTCTTGACGGAAAATTGCATCGCCGCATCGGACTCGGATCGTATTCGTATTGGATTCGTGCTCATGGAACCGTAGCTTACTACTCAAGGTACGTTTCCATAAGCACGAATCCGATACGATGATGCAATTTTCCTTCAAATATTGCGTATTTCGTTCCAAGCCGTACGCGAATTCGTCTATCGATCGGACATATGGAGACACACACAAACATGAAAAGAAATTGCACGATTTTTTTTTTTCTGGTTTCGGACCCGCTTCGGATTCGGATCGGTTTCAGTCGTATCGGATTCGTGTTTATGGGTAGCCGCCTTAAGACACATGTGCTGCGATTAATTGCAGGTGAACTGAGGTCAAGTGACGGCGACCTGCTGCCCTTAGCGAGGGACGGAACTTGTGTGACGGAGGATGGACTGTGTCTCGTATCAGGTAATAGTGTACATTATCCTTGCCAATGCACATTGGCCCATACCGACATTGCGGGTCTTTTAACTCTACCGAGATCCGAAGTAGGCATCGGATTGTCCACACTACGCTGTACATCACAGGTTAGAAGGACATTAAAGTGATTGTTCTAGAGTGATACCGGAATAGCTTTGTAGGCGCGGCGCCATGATATTCTAGCACACTTCTTAAATTCTTTACTGCCGGAGCAGGGCAAACGCTACCCATCTGCACCGCCGTGAGATGGCTTAGTCGCCTGCTCGGCGTTAAACCCAAATAACTAACTACCCATTTGCAATAGACATAAAGCCTGTTACGTTTGTGAGTGTGTTATTCTTTTTAGGAAAAGATCCGGTGTTCAGTTGAGTTATTGTAGATAAGAATCACGTACCTTTCCGTTTGCATGGAGAATTTCGATCGATTTTGGTTGTTTAGCTAGAACGTTGCATATTTTCGCTACATTGTTGCAAAGCCTGACCTATATTAGACTGGAAGGTTCGGGAAGCGTCGCGTTCGTTCTAGTGACCTCAAATATGACGTCAAAGTTTTGTAGTACACGTGTTCGCTACATTTAGCAACATTTACGGAATGCACCTAGATGTTAGTGGAAGATTGTAGAGAAATCTCGAGTGTTCTTTTTAAAGGATATTAATGAGTTGTGTAATTCGCTGGATTGTTCTGGAAATCTGTACTGTAACAGTATAAAAGAGCGTGTTAGGAAATATGTGCGTGCATTGTATGGGAGACGCAGTGTATCAGAATTGAGGATGCATTGAATGAGACAGTGTACCAACGTGTGGGTGCATTTGTGGAGCATTGTCCTTAGAGTGCATCGTGAGAATAAAGTACTGTTGGAACTGTTAGGCTCCAGTGTGGTCAACAACCTTGTGTGACGAGTTGCAGCTGAGTGAAGTTTTGTTACAAGAACCCTACGTGAGTGTGTCTGGTGTGGTTGCATCATACTACGACAACGACTACCACGTAACAAACCCTCATGAGCCCCCGCTGTCGCGTGGGGCTCATGAGGGTTTATGTCTCGTTAGTCCTGTGTTCTTCGTGCCTATGTTTGATCCCAGTCACTGTGTTCTTCATGCGAATACCTGGCTCTCAGTGTACAGTGGTTTCTGACGCGCAATTCGTGAACACTGGCTCTATAACTATCATGGTCGCACCATCTTCTGATACAGTGAGTCAGGCTGAATAGAATGAGGTATGGGTCTTGACGTCACCATAGTTTTAATGTCTGCCCATAGGTGACGTGCGCGTGAACGAGTTTCCGGGGCTGGGGACGCTTCACGTCATCCTGCACCGTCAGCACAACCGCCTGGCCGCGCAGCTCGCCACCATCTTGGTTAATGACGTCACAGTCCCGCCCGCAGCGATCGACGAGGCCGTTTTCCAGGTATTTGTGCATTTACATCGGTGTATTATCTACATCCATGCCCCTTGCGCTTTGATGATGTAAGTCGTTTTCCGGCAGTGGCGGGGTTAAAATCAATATTTTTGTAACACTGGCTCGACCGATGTCATCTAGGCCTATGTCTTCTCTGTTATCTCCAGATGGCGCGGCGGATCGTGGGGGCGCAACTGCAGCACGTGGTGTACACGGAGTGGCTTCCCTTGATTCTGGGCCCGTTGGCAACAGAGGTCAGACGATTTCACGATATTTGTTCCACACAAAAAAAAAAAATGATCTTCGCGAAGAGAAAGGTTCATTTAAAATAACGTCAGTGCTTTACCTCCAACAACTAGATTAGTGAGAATAAAAGCCAACTGATTTTTCACGACAACACGAAATCAATGCCAACATACAATCTACGCCCTAACAAAATAAAATAAATAAATAAATAAATAAATAAATATATAAATGAAATTTTAAAAAATGAAATAAATAAACATGTGCCAAATAACACATCCATTCAAGGAACGCGGATACAGATTGGTCCGGCAAGAGGCAAAGAACTTCATGAGCCCCCGCGGGTGCGGGGGCTCATGAAGTTCTTTGCATCAGTCTTGCATTTGGGTGGTGTGCGTATTTTCCGGCTAGTAAATGGGTTAACCCTTTTAGCCCCAAGGTCCCATTTCTCAAATTTTGGAAGTGTTGCCTAACGACTATGTACCAGTTGCAGGAGATGGCTTGATCCTGATAATTCAAAAGTTGTGCTAGATTAGCTTGGCGCCTGAAGGCGCCAAGCTAATCTGGCACTACCCTTCAATTATCATATTTATCCATCTCCTGCGGTAGGGATCCGGGGCTAAAAGGGTTAACGCGATGTTAGTAAACTACCCGGTACGCTTCTATTTACCAGTCAGATCAATTTTAGCTCTTTAAAAAAAAAAAAAACTTCTAAAGCATTGTCTTTCATCATGACAACCGCACCGTCCATCCTGTCGACAGCAACACGGACTGAGCAGCGGGCGTTACGCGTATGACGAGAACCGAGACCCCGGTGTGGCTAATGTGTTCGCTAGTGCGGCCTTCAGGTTTGGACACTCCCTCGTGCCGGACTGGCTGACCGTTGGCAGCGATACTGTGCCTTTGCACACCACCTTCAGGTAAATAGTGCAACAATTTTTGTTTGATTGTTTGGTCACTTTATTTTTTTCTTTTATTCATATGTTTTTTGTAATATATATATATATATATATATATATATATATATATATATATATATATATATATATATATATAATTTTCATTCAATTCTGAGATTGCTGTGTTAATGCCATGGAATTCCAGGCTGGTAAGCTTGCATTCTGTCATCATGACATCGGCTGTCCTTTTTGTGACTGCATCGCCCACTAGTTCTAGAAAGGAGAGGGTAGTGGGAGAGAAGGAATGACAGACATATCATTTTGAGCCTTCCACTGAACACCTAGTACATAAAGCAGTAAGGACTACCACCAGGCCCCCCGCCATCCGCTGGAGAATATCCAGACCCCCCCCTCCCCCCAAAGGGGGATGCTAGAAAATATTCCCAAACAGATATTGGACCTGCTGAGCAGATTTAAGTTTTGCCGCCTACGACCGGTTTTGCCCCAAGGGAGGTTGGGGGGGATCTTTAGGTAGGCATACGGCGCAACCTAAAATTGCAAACACAACGCATGTACTAGAAGCCGACTCCAGAATTTACTGGTAGCACCAGTAGTACAGCGCTGATTGCATCCCTAAAGCTTTATGAGGTGTTGCATTGGGGGACGACAGACTAATTTTGAAAAGGCAACACCTAGGCAATTTTGTGGTACAATTATTCTTTACTTTTAACAAAGGCGTCGCCCAAAGCCAAAAAATGCACTCAATCAGATTAACTCCAAGGGCGCAGGGTCGTATTTTTTCATTCAATTCTGAGAATGCTGTGCGAATGCCATGGAATTCCAGGCTGGTAAGCTTGCATTGTTTCATCAGGACATCAGCTGTCCTTTTTGTGACTGCATCGCTCACTAGTTCTAGAAAGGAGAGGGTAGTGGGAGAGAAGGAATGACAGACCTATCATTTTAAGCCTTCCACTGAACACCTACTACATAAAGCAGTAGGGACTACCACCAGGTGCCCCGCCATCCGCTGGAGAATATCCAGACCGCCCCCCAAGGGGGATGCTAGAAAATATTCCGAAACAGATATTGGACCTGCTGGGTAGATTTAAGTTTTTGCCGCCTACGACCCTTAAAAATTACGTCCCTTGGAGCTAATCTGATTAAGTGAATATTTTGGCTTTGGGCGATGCCTTTGTTAAAAGTAAAGAATATATATATAATTATATGTATGTATGTTTGTATATAATCACATTATACCAAAAATGGCATACAATGCACAATACAGCACACTATAATACAGCACGGAATACACTACAATGCAATACACTGCAAAACAGTATAATGCATAGCAGTACCAAACAATACAGGAGTCCAATACAAGAGAAGACTACCCTACACGCCCTTCCCCCCTCTTCCCCCCCCCCCCCCACACACACACAAACACACGTAAACACAGACGCACTGCCAGGCTAAGCCACAAGGTACGAGTAATCATCAGTTTTGGAGAAAAAATGAGAAGATTGTCGTACTATGAGAGGTTCAAAAAGGTGAAGAAATACTAAGAAGGAAGTGTATGTGGAGTAGTGTCTACTGACAGAAAAGTGCTCTGTATGGAAACCACAGTCTATTAATTTTTTCAGTTTGGCCTAGGATCCCATATCTGTACTTTTCCACTTTAAAGCGACTTTTCATACAGTTAATGGAGTGTTCAATTCTTGGCTGAGTTTCCTGTAACCTGCATTTATAAATATGAAACTTGGCAACCAGAATCATTAGGTCTGTAACAATGTCTGACTTGAAATTGTTGGTAGTTCCAAAAAGCACCAACACCTTACAAAAGCTAAGAGTTGCACAGTTCGCACAATCATTCCGCAACCACTTTGCCATGTCTGTCCAAAACTTCTGCACACACTGACACTCCCAAAAATGATGGGCAATAGTGTCTTCCTCATGCTGACAGAATGTACACATTGCCGTGTTGGACAGTTTACGTAAAATCAAAAAGCGTTTTGTGGGCAAGAGTCTGTGTATGAGCCTTTTCTGAAACCACCTGAGCTGACAGTCAGGGGTTGTGTTAGGCGATTTCAGAAATATACAGTTCCATTCTGGTAGGTAATCGAACATTTCCTTCCACTTTTGAATACAGACAGGATCAGACTTTATCTTCACAAGAGTTGCATAAAACATTTTTGATCCACCTTTTAAAATAAGGGACCATACCTTGCTATCAGACTTTATATTGTCTCCAGCCGGTTCAAGTGCTGTTGAGTCAATATAATCCCTAATGGCATTGGTTACACTAGTATACAAGAGAAAATTGGTTGAGACCTGAGGGTACACCAGCTTAAACTGCACAAAAGAGAGGAGTTTGCCATTTTGGTCTAAAAGATCACCAATTGCCACAATCCCATTTTCTTTACTATTCATGTAAATGTACAGTTTTTCTATCTCGTATTATATTTTTATTATAGTGTATAGACTAGGACAGCAACTCATTAAACTTTGTTGGTGCACATCTATTATGCAATGTCTTTAAGTGTTTGGCAACATCAGCCCAAAATCTGTTTTGCATTGATGCATCAACACATTTACAAATTCCCCACCAAATATTTGTATATTTCTAAAAATAGGACAGCAAGTCAACACTAACCTCTGCAGCTGAGAGTCACACCCAAACAACCGTTTTAACCAGCTGACCTTCAGAGCAGTCAGAAAGGAAAAGATGTTCAGCATACCGCGTTTACCATCCTACAGAAAAGAGAATAATATTTTATTAAGTTCCGTGAGAAAAAGTGTAGGTGGGTCTGGTAAGTTAGTGAAAAGATGAACAATCTTTGACACAGCAAGTACTGTAATAACCGTGATCTTACCTAAAAGAGTAAGCTGTCGCTTAGACCATACAAGTAGAACCCGTCGAATTTCTTCCAGCTTTCCTTCGTAATTGATGTTGGTAATACTATTCACATCTGTAAAAAATAAAGACCTTAAAGATCCCAGGATCCTAGATAAAGTTGGAATCTGGCATGTAGCGAGTGTGAGAATTTTTCATAAATCCAAGCCAAATCACTTGCGTTTATCTAGATTAATTTTCAAACCAGAAAAGGATGCAAAGTAACGTAAGATATGGATGCTTTCCTCAAATGATTTTCTGCTACCATCCAGGAACACTGACGTATCATCTGCAAACTGCGAGAGAAGCAGCTCGATGTCCTTAATCTTTGGACCCTTAATATTTTTGTTCTGACGTAGAATAGAAGCCAAAATTTCTGCACAAAGTAGGTAGATGTATGGCGAGCTTGGATCGCCTTGCCGACAGCCCCGACACACCTTGAACCAACTAGAATATTGACCATTGACTGAGACGCCAGCATTTATCTGATTGTAAAACGTTCTGATCCATCTCTTAATATCTGGACCAAAATTGAAAAAGTCAAGACATTTGTTTATAAAAGACCAGGCAACTGAATCAAACGCCTTCTCAAAATCTACAAGGAGAAGCTGCCCAGGCATGTGGTGACATGTGTATAAAAAAGTACATCATGTAGGAGACGAATATTCTCCCCAATGTATCGGCCCTTCAAAAACCTTTTTGGTCCTGATGAATAATGGAGGGCAGTAAATTTTCAATCGCTCGGATATACAGGCTTATGCGATTTTATAACTAGTGTTCAGGAGAGTAATGGGTCTCCAGTTTTGTTTAGAAACTTTTTATGTTTACCTTCCTTTGGTATACAGGTAATTACCCTGCCTCTGAGTGACTGACATCTGACCACACTGAAAACCATGGTTAACAGATCTGACAAGGAAGCAACCAATGTCCACCCAAATTTTTTTTTGGTCAAATTCAGAGGTAAAGCCATCCGAACCAGGAGATTTGTTATTACTCATTCGTTTCAGAGCACTAAGTGCTTCATCCAAAGAGATAGGCCCTTCAATCGACTCTCTCTTCTCCTCAGACAATGAGAGACTGACAACAGAAGCAGGTAGGTCAACGTCAACCAGTTCTGCCTCTCTAGAAGCATACGACTTTTCATACAAAACTTGGGTTTCCTTTAGAATAGGCTGGTCATCATGTATTACATCACCATTATCCTTCTCTAAGAAATTCATAGCTTTGCTAACATAATTTCTATTTTCTAAGTTGCAAAAATATTTTTAAACCTTCTCCCCCTTCTGCACCCATTTAGCTCGGGACCGAAGAATCACGCCATCTGGTTTTTTTTTTCCTTTCTTAATTCAACAAGCTCATTTTTTTTAGCTTCCAAGAGCGGAATATCATCATCATGAATATTAAGTTCCATGTCACTTATTTCCTTTTTCAAGGCATCCTCTTTCCTATTATCGTTTTTCTTGTGACTTGCATAGGAGATGTTTCGGCCCCGAACTTCCAATAGAATCATTTATAAAAAGGTCTGGTCATTAATGCTGAACTGTAATTCTTAACATTACCAATATTATCCATATTATACAATACAACGTCATACTGTTTTGTAACTCTAAAATGACTTTTTTTAACAACATCAACATAATTATGACTTATCTTTAAGTAAAGAGTTATTGAACTTCCAGTAAGTTCTTCTTTTCATGTGAGGTTTTGCAAAAAATTCAATGGACACCAATGAGTGATCGGAGCGATAACCTGATTCAATCCTTGCAGACATGACATCCAATATTAAACATTCTGAAATCAAAAAGTAGTCCAACCTCCACAGTTGGACAGAATAGTGCATTAATTTACTAACTGTTTTAACTGATATACTGACTTGACGGTTGGCAGTGATACTGTGCCTCTGCACACCACCTTCAGGTAAAAACTCTATTAATTTACAAACTGTTCTAACTGGTTGATAAGCTAACTGACAGTTTGCAGTGATACTGTGCCTCTATACACCGCTTTCATGTAACTAGGTTATTGATTAACCCATTTAACCTGTAATCCCTACAGCAGGAGATTGATTGACCACGATAATTCAAGGGTAGTGCCAGATTAGCTTGGCGCCTGAATTATTATGGTTAATCCACCTCCTGCAACTGGTGCATAGTCGTTAAGTAACATTTCCAAAATTTGGGAAATGCATCCGTGGGGCTAAAAGGGTTAACAAACAGTTCCGACTGTTCAACTAGCTGGTGGATAGCGTCTAATAGTCCGCTGTTGAGTCCCGCTTTTTACTAAGACTATAAAAGAAAACCACGTGACTGCGGTCGTGAATACCATTGGCCTGGCCCAGTTTTTGTTTGTTTGTTTGTTTGTTTTGAGTATACCTCGAGACTGCTAGCACGGCATAATGTGGATCGACAGCGCTTCTAGGTCACACATAGGGCAGTCGTTTGTTTACTCGAAATTTTCAAAGTATGTTTACTCGAAATTTTCAAAGTAGCGCGCTGCGCATGCAAGAATCGACCCATCACGGCAGCGGGACTCCACAGCGATCTGGTAGCTTGGCGCTATGATACTTTGGCTCTACCCATGAACTAACACATAGATCGTCATTTTTAGTTAGTTATTAGGGTTTAACGCCGAGTAGGCGACTTAGGCCATCTCATGGCGGCTGTCACTTCTAGCTGTATTTGCAAGTCCTAACCCTTTGACTGCAAGTGCCCCCCCCCCCCCACCCCCACCCTGCTCCCCCCCCCCCCAACAAAATATCTAAAAACAAGAGCAAACTGAAAGACCGTTCTGCGTGAGGACGTGGAAGAAGTCAGCAAGAGAACATAACCCCATGAGTCCCCGCATTTGCGGGGACTCATGGGGTTCTGTGGCTCTTGTTTGGGTGGTCTTCGACATGTCCCGCAGTTGGGTGGTCTTAGCCATGTCACGCGGTTGGGTGGTCTTAGCCATGTCCCACAGCTAGGTGGTCTTAGCCATGTGCCAGAATTTGAGTGGTGTTTGCTATGTCGCAGGATTTGGTGGTCTTTTTTTGTCTCCCGGAAATGAAGCTGTTCATTACTGATCAAAACTGCATGACTGATTGCCTATTTTTTGTCCACCAGTGATCCTAAACTGGTTCGGACCCGGCTGGAGGCGCTTCTGACCGGACTGATGGAGGGCGTGGCACAGACACGTGACCACTTCTTCGCGGCCAGCCTGAGGAACCGCCTGTTTGAGCTGACCCCGCGACACGGCCTTGACCTGGTGGCCTTAAACATCCAGCGAGGCCGCGACCACGGGTTACCGTCCTACCAGAAATGGCGGGCAGCTTGCGGTCTGTCTCCTGTTAGCGGTTTTAACGACGCTGTGCTCGGCAGCGCGGGACCTGCACTCAGGGAGGTCTACATGTGAGTACACTCAGTCGATAAGGAAATCACTAACGTAGAAACTACTCGGGGAAACACGCTTCGGAATAACGTGAAACGTTTTAGTTTTTTAAAAAATTCCTTGGCTTCCGAAAAATAGTGAACACAGTCCAACTGCAAGAGACATAGATCCTCATGAGCCCCCGCAATCGCGGGGGCTCATGAAGATCTATGTCTCTTGCTGACGGCACTTTAAACCCATGTTGCTTGGAAGGCTGTGGCTCTTTGGTGTAGAATTAACCAAGATTTCAAGAACACAATCTGCGGGGGCGGGGCTCACGAGGATCTATACCTCTCGCTGACACCACTTTGAATCCATTTTCCTTGGAAGGCTGGGGTTGTTTAGTGTAGAATTACCAAGATTTCAAAAACACAATCTGCATCCACTGGCAATGAAAGGGTCGATAAAAAAGATAAAAGAAATACATTTCAGAATCACAAATACAAATAATTCCTGTTTTGGGATTCAGAAACATGATTCCTCCTGTGTTTTGTTATATTCCGAAGCGGGCGTCCTTTTTTCTTTGTGGGAACACCGATTTAAAAAAAAAAAAAATGTTGAGGGGTGGGGTCGCTCCAGTCACAGCTTTGGTCTATATTCTATGTGGGTGACTGAGGGTTTCTGACTGTTTTGCCACCGCAAAGGGATGCAAATGGCATGATATGTCGCGTGATCCACGAAGGTCAGTTCACCAGGGAGCTCCAGGTCAGAACCGGTGTCAGGCAGGGGTGTCTGCTGTCTCCGTTCCTCTTCCTACTGGCCATAGACTGGGTCATGAAAAGGACCACAGAGCAGAGAAGAAGCGGAATACAGTGGACACTGTGGACACAGCTTGACGACCTCGATTTTGCAGATGACTTGGCATTACTGTCCCACACTCATCAACAAATGCAGGACAAGACCACGAGGCTTGCTGACATCTCGTCCCAAGTGGGCCTCACCATCCACAAACAGAAAACAAAGACAATGAGGCTGAACGCAACCAGGGAAGAACCAGTCTTGCTTGCTGGCACCCCGTTGGAGGAGGTGGAGTCCTTCACCTATCTCGGGAGCATCATAGACAAAAAAGGCGGCACTGATGCAGATGTCAGAGCACGAATCGGTAAAGCCAGAGCAGCCTTTCTCCAGTTGAAAAAAGTGTGGAGTTACAGAGAGCTGTCACAAAACTCCAAAGTCCGGATTTTCAACTCCAATGTAAAAGCAGTTCTCCTATATGGAGCAGAGACTTGGAGATTGACAAAAACCACTGTCAACAGAGTACAGTTCTTCATAAACAGTTGCCTTAGAAGAATTTTGAAAATCCACTGGCCAGAGAAGATCAGCAACATCAGACTCTGGGAGAGAACAGAGCAGATAACAGCAGAGAATGAAATTGGGCGGAGAAGATGGGGATGGATTGGTCACAGTCTGAGAAAGCCAGCTTCCAGTATCACTAGGCAGGTATTGTCATGGAATCCCCAGGGAAAGAGGAAAAGAGGTAGGCCAAGAAACTCCTGGCGTCGAGACCTCCAAGCAGACATCAAGAGAATGGGAACCACCTGGAGTAAAATCGAAGGAGAAGCACAGGACAGGAGTCGCTGGAGGTCTCTCGTCGACGGCCTATACCCGGGTAGGGGTGACAGGCGTAAGTAAGTAAGTAAGTAAGTAAGTAAAGGGATACAAGAACGAATCACTTGCGATGATTTTAATTTGGGGATTTCATTAGGCGCCAAGCTAATCTGACACTACCCTTGAATTATCATGGTCAAGCCATCTCCTGCTGTGGGGATCCGGGGCTAAAAGGGTTAACCCCTTAACTGCCGGTGGATGCAGATTGTATTTCGTGAATTTAACGCCAACGAGTCCCAGCCTTCCCACGAACATGGACTCAAAGTGGTGTCAGCAAGAGGCATAGATCCTCATGAACCCGCGCAATTGAAGGGCTCATGAGGAACTATGTCTCATGCAGTTGGCTCGTATTCACGTTTTCAGTCTCGGCAGCCAAGAGATTGATAGTAGTGATACTAATGGCAGGATCCATTGCCCCCCCCCCCTCCCCCCTCCTCTCCCCTCCGACACCACATCGTCTCATGGTCTGTGCGCGGGCCGCGTGCCACCGTTATCGGCCCGATGACCTTTCGCTCGATCGTAATCCAACAGACTGCCAGCCCCCTTCACCCTGGGGACCTTCGGCTGCCTGGCATTCTGTGAATTACACGTATAACAAGGTAGTTTGCCACGTGAGCTTTTCATTAACCAACTTTTCCATCTGGTCCTCCTCTGCGCTTTGCTTCGGCTGACGCTGATGATTGCATCCATTAGCAAGGACGTTACACGAACGAGTTCCTTGATGACGCCATGCGCATAAATCTTGCACTGCAAACATACACGGTGTGGAAGACCACAATCGCGGATATCCACCGGAACAACGACAGATCCTAGCTTCATCTGCAGGAGGCATACCATGAGCCCCTGTAGGGGCTCATGATGATCTATGCCTCCTGCAGATGTAATGCACTTGATGTGTTACTGTGCTGACAAGGCAGGTTACATATTGACGCCTAACTGTTGTTGTTGGAAAGAGAAAGAGAAAATCCTGACTGTAACAGTGTTTTGCGTCTTTATCTTTACAATGTTACGTTATCACAGGCGTTTGATGGTGAATCGGTGAAAACAGGCACCTGACACCCACACTGGTTGAAACTGAACAGCAGTATGTACTTAAACGTTTAACCTGAGGAACTACGCTTCCAAATCATTTCTTTCATTTCATTCCCCATTTCAAACAGGCACCGGACACACACACACGTGTACACACTAGTTGAAAACATGCCTACAGATGTGCCCCAAAAGAATAAGAAATAAAGGTTCATTTCATTTCACTTATTTTATTACCCCTATCAAAACGTTACCGGACGCACACACACCGGCTGAAACACGGCAGTGCGCCTAATCATTTATCCTTAACCCCTTTAGCCCCAAAGTCCCATTTCTCAAATTTTGGAGGTGTTGCCTAACGACTATGTACCAGTTGTAGGAGATGGATTGATCATGATAATTCAAGGGTAGTGCCAGATGAGCTTGAAGGCGCCAAGCACATCGGGCACTACCTTTGAATTATCATGATCAATCCATCTCCCGCTGCAGGGTCCCGGGACTAAAAGGGTCAAGAAAGAAAGAAAGTATTGCAGGGTCTTATGGCATGGAGATCAGTACGGATAAAAGCAAAGTGATGATCAACACCACAAGCGACAGCAGCAGCAACATTCACATGAACGGCCAGAAGCTAGAAGAGGTCAATAGCTTCAAGTACTTGGGAGCCACCCTGTCCAAAGACGGTAGTTGCATAGCAGAGATCCGTATCAGGATAGGTACAGCAACATCCGCAATGGCCAGGCTGGACAGGATATGGCGAAGTAACTCCATCAGCTTCACCATCAAGTATAGGCTTTACAAGTCCCTCGTAGTGTCTATTCTACTCTACGGCTGTGAGACTTGGACACTGCTTGCAGACTCAGAAAAGAAAATCCAGGCCTTTGAGAACAAGTGCCTGAGGAAGTTGCTCCGCATCTCGTACCGCGAGCACAAGACCAACAAATATGTACGGAGCATCGTCACTTCCCTGGTGGGCCCACATGAACCCCTTCTGGCAACTGTGAAACGGCGCAAGCTTGCTTGGTTTGGCCACGTGACCCGACACAACACCTTGTCCAAGACTATCCTCCAAGGCACTCTCGAAGGAAGTCGTCGGCGAGGTCATCAGAGAAAGAGTTGGGTCGCAAACATAAAAGAATGGACCGAACTCGAGATGCCAGACTCAGCTAGTAACCAGACATTTCTAGCAAATTCCAACATTCAGCCCTACTACAAATTTTCAAACAAGGCAAAAATTATTGTTAAAAACACCGGTCCTTGCACTGCCTGAACTGCCCAATTTAAATGTATAACGTGTCAGTACCAGCCACTCACTGGGGCGGTCCTCGGCGCAGTGGTAAAAGCGCCTGCCATCAGTGCGAGGCTCCATACCACATTCCGGCGTAGTAAAGTAGTTCATGTAATTAGTCATTTTCTGTTCTTCTGTGTAATTGTACATGTGGCTTCTTGATTATCAGTGTTCATGTAATTAGTCATTTTCTGTTTTCTGTGTAATTGTACATGTGGCTTTGTCACCTTTTGTGTAATATTTTCCTTGTTCATATGTACGGCGCCTAGAGCATCTTACCATGTATAGGCGCCTTATAAATCTTCCTTATTATTATTATTATTATTATTATTATTATTATTATTATTATTATTATTATTATTATTATTATTATTATTATTATTATTATTATTAAAACGTCACCGTTAATTCCGGCGGACCGTCGGGGGTTCTTTCTCCGGGCACTCCGGTTCTTCCTCCCCCTCCACTTTGTTACCGTTTTCAGGCCACTTTATAAATTTGGAATACAAGCGATCGAAATTTCCGAAACCCCGGCCAGTAGCCGAGCTGACCCTTCGCACCACGTGAACGTCCTGTGTTTGTCTTGTATTGTGTTTCGGTCATTCAGGGTGACTGCGTATATTTCAGGTGAGCTTGCGTGTTGGCCGGGTTCACTAAGAGTTCGCGGCGCTTTGAGTCGAGTCACAGAATTTATTAAAGCGCCTATGTAATGACCGGTATTATTATTATTATTATTATTATTATTATTATTATTATTATTATTATTATTATTATTATTATTAATTATTCAGTATTGGCCACTCACCGGCTGCTAAAAATTTGACCTACTGGTAGTGTAAAACATTTTATTTTCAGCCTTAACTTCTTGAATTTTGCCACACGCATGCCTAAACCAAGCCAACTGCAGTCGAGAGGCACGCAACGAGGTCACGTGATTTTGGGTGATCGGATTTCAGTTGTGAAAGGTTCTATAAATCAGAAGTGCAGTGTTGTATTCTATTGTCTCTTGTCCTAATCCTAGATCGCAGAAACTCCTAGCGTCAAAGAAGAACCTCGGTGGGGCGGAGGTTGAGTGTACCATCCCCACACCAAGGGTTGTGGGGGTGGCCCACGGGATCCCCCTCCCCGAGGACATAAACCAATTAAAAGATTTACTTGTCAAACAGGGATACAAGACTGACGTGACCAGGCTCACTAACAGAGATGGGACCCCTCGAGGGCGATCAAGATAGATTTCTTTGATACAACTAAATTACCAGCAAGAATTAAGATAGGAGTTCATCACCTCCCGGTCGAACCGTACGCCCCTCCTGTCTCACGCTGTACCAAATGCTGCAGGTTGGGGCATACGACTCGGGCGTGTAGAGCAAAGCAGGCTGTGTGTGTCAGATGTGGCAGCCGTGACCATGTCCGGGGTGCCTGTCTTGACACCACAACACCAAAATGTGTTAACTGTGGTGGCGCACATAGTGCAGCCTACCAGAAATGTCATCAAATAATCCTCCATAGAGAGGCCAACAGAATAAGAAATGAAAATTACATACCATATAAGGAGGCCATGAGGAGGGCCCAGATCAAAACTTCTAAGAAAAAGGATGAGGCTGTTATTAAAGCTCAGTTACCGAGAGGTCTGGATGCCACAGCATGGACCCGGATCCCTGCTACTCGTTCACAGCCCTCTCTCAACAAACCTGCTTCACAGCCAAAAAGTAGCCAGATTCCATCGTATAGAGACATTCTAACTAATAATATATCACAAGATAATATGGCTAAAACAGATGTAACAGTAGGCAATGATAAATCTCCCCCTCTTCCACCTCCACCTCCCTCATTGATGGAGGAGGAGCATTTCTCACCTCCCCGAAGAACTCTCAGATTCGGTGAGGTCCGACAAGCTGCTGATGGCCCTGGACTGAGAGACTTTATGCTCAGGGACATCAGCAAGCAAGCTCAAAAGTTAATAACGGCAGTATCGGGAGGGAGTGTGCAGGGGATCGTGATGGCCATGCTGCAGTTTAATCAGCTGATCATGACTATCCTGGTTCCCCTGCTCACGAACCCTGATGTAATTTGATTAGATGGTCATAATAAATTCCAGGATAGTAGTGATAAGTTTCTTCCGCCGTCATGGGTGTGTTAGACAGTGAAAACTAAAAATTCCTTCAATGGAACTGTCGTGCGATTAGTACAAATATCCACTACTTAAACAATTATCTGGAAAAAAATGATATTCATGTAATCTGTTTGCAATCCCTGTTAAGGACTAAAGCTAAACTACCTCTCATCAGGGGATATCATTATCCTCCTGTTGTTGAGTCACATACTAAATTTAATGATAAAATTTATACAGCTATATATATTAAAACAGGGATTGATCATATCGTAATGCATTCACCAGTTCCTTTGCACGAAACACACCCCATTTACAGTAGTTATATTCAAATAAAAACTAATACGCATAAAGTTATTAATATTCTTAATCTTTATGCCCCAAAATCGGTTTCTCCAACAGGTCTAGAATGGATGCGTGCCCTGCCGGGTGGTGGGTGGATGGTTATGGGGGACCTTAACATCCACCACCCGCTATGGCACGCAAAAATTCCCGACACTCGAAATATAGCACATAAACAGGCTGACGATATATCAAATTCAAATCTTCTTATTCTTAATAGTGGTGATTTTACTAGAATTCCCGACAGAAAACAATCGCACCCATCGGCGGTAGATCTAACTTTAGCCTCCAATAATATCTTTTTAGACGTTTCTTGGACACTGGGAGATGATCCGATGGGGAGTGATCATCTGCCCATATCCTTGGAACTTAACCTCAAATCTCAATTAATCAATAATCTTCCCCAAACTATTGGAAAATTTCAATACGATAAAGCAAACTGGTCTGTATTTCAGAAAATCTTTAATCAAAATAAAGATAATATTGATACTACTAACGTCGAAATTTTGAATAATACCTTAACTAAAGTGATAATAAATGCTGCTGAGGCAGCAATTCCACGACGCAGGGGAGCTCCACCCGACAAACCTTCCAATGTCTGGTGGAACGAAGAATGCGATAGGGCTGTGAAAGAAAAAAAGAAAGCATATAATAAATGGAAAAAACTAGGAATCCAGAAGACCACGTGGCTATGAAATCGGCAAATATACAATGTAATAAAACCATCGCCTTGGCCAAACTTAAACGCCTAGATGATATGATCATTAAGGAAATTAATTCACCTACTGACATGGCCAGGGCTTGGAAAATTGTTTAAAAAATTCAAAAATATAAATAATCCTTCCCCTACTCCACTAGTTGTTGACAACTTAGTGTATTCTACCGACCAGGATAAAGCAGAAATCCTGGCGGAAACTTTTGCCAATATTTGTACTATAGATAAATTTAACCCTGCTGCTAAAAAATTTAGAGCAGCAGAGGAAAATTAGTTAATATTTGATGATCCAGCTGCCCCTGAACCGGGAGACACTGTCATGATTAATCTTCCTTTTACTATGGAGGAACTAAACTCTGTCTTGTCCCGGGTTAGAACAACCAAAATCTCCCCGGGACACGACAATATAACATATATTATGCTGAAAAACCTTCCCCTTGAAGGAAGGAAGCTATTATTAAGTTTGTTTAACCAATGCTATGAAGAGGGCCACTTCCCCTTGGCCTGGCAACATGGTTTGGTCATTCCTATTTCCAAACCAAAAAAAAACCATGAAATTTAGTTTCTTCGTACAAACCTATAACTTTAACACCGCACATAAGTAAAGTATTTGAGCGGTTAGTTAAAAATAGATTAGAATATTTTTCGGATAAAAATAATGTAATTCCTAATGTTCAAGCTGGTTTTCGGAAATATAGATCTGTATCCGACCAGCTATACACATTATCATCATCAATTAAGCAGGCCTTTAAGAAAAAACAAAAGGTCATGGCCTGCTTCTTTGACGTCAAACGAGCGTTTGACGTCGTTTGGCATAAAAAATTACTGTATAAGGTCAGTACACTTGGTCTAACTGGTAACATTTATAAATATCTTAAATTTTTTTTACAGCGAACCTTCCAGGTCAAACATGGGCAGGCCCTCTCCAGAACATATAAAACTGATTGTGGAGTACCTCAAGGTACCTGCCTTGCCCCCACCTTATTTAATATTATGATGGCAGATCTCCCGGTCTACCTTAAAGCTAAATTAGATAAATACACTAATACCTTTTTAAAAATATCTCAGTACGCTGATGACATAGCCATATGGAAACCGGTTAAAACTATAAATTCTCATGAGAGAGAAATATCTCGAGAAAAAAATATTAAATTTCAAAAGGTTATTGATTCAGTACAGAAATATTTAGAAAATAACGGATTTGAGTTAGCTCCAGAAAAAACACAACTAATAATTTTTAGTACTAGAAAGGCCAAGTTTAGCATTCCAATATCTGTAAGCAACTTTGGCATTAAACATCTGATTAGCCCGCTAACTCAAATAAAATTCCTGGGGGTACTGTTCACGTCCACTTTAAATTGGACACCACATATAAATAGCCTTATTTGTAGAGCAAATAGGGCTGTAAACCTAATTAGATTACTTAAGCACGAGGTGTGGGGCAGAAGCACCAAATTACTCCTGTACCTCCATCATGCACTGGTGCGCTCAAATCTCAACTACGGAGCAGAATGTTTTCTCTCGGCATCTAAACGAGTACTCAAAATGCTGGAATCTGCAGAAATGAGATCGCTAAAGTGCATTATGGAGGTGCCAGACTTTACATCAAACAAAGCGGTCTATGCCCTCACCAAGGTGCTCCCTCTGGAACAATATCGTTTGAAATTTTGTGCAAATTATATTAATCGTATATTTAACATTTCTAATAACGCTCAGAAAACGTTTTATAACGAAATTAACATGGATCGACTGGAATTAGCCATCCATGTTATACAAAAACGGAAAATTCAGCCATCCTTAACTTCACTGGTCCGTGAGGTCCATGGTAGGGCCGCTGTGGCTCCCCAGACAATTAAACCGGTTCCGCTGTCACCTTACCCACCTTGGACCCTCCTCGCGGCCACGATAACTACTGATATACCTAATATTAATTTTAAAAAAAGTGATCCACATCTCCAGAGACTAGCGACTCTGGAGTTCTTGGAAGTCCAGTATTCACACTCGCTCACTGCATATACCGATGGATCTATAAACGATGCCGCCGGTGATGCAGGGGAGCGGTGTGTTTATCCCCTCTTTGTCTAAAACAATCAGTTATAGTTTGGGCAGCGGCTGGGCCATTTGCACGGTAGAGTTGGTGGCCATATTAATGGCCCTCGATCACGTGCTGACCCTGCCGCTGCAGATGTATCAATTTTTAATCTGCACTGATTCTAAATCAGCGTTGCAGAGTATACAAAATAACGACCGATCCGGCAGACCCGATATTATACTAGAGATAAGTCTACACATTAATCAACTCAGTGCTAGAGGGATCAGTGTCGCTCTCCAGTGGGTCCCCGCCCATGTTGGTATCCTGGGTAACGAGGCTGCTGATAGGGCCGCCCGGGCTGGTGCGTCGGGTGTTCCGGGCGCCCAGCCCGTGCGGCTCTCGCATACTATTCTAGAAACAAAAAATAAAGTTAATAAAGTAATAACTGAGATTAATAACGAAAATAAACTATTATTGGCCAGAGACTGTCCAGGCGTCCTTGCCTATAGAATTAAGAAAAATCATGCTATCTACAACCTGCCCTACGTAGACGGGGCAATTAATAGGATCTGTACAGGCGGCGGCTGGCGTGCCAGGCTGGCTCGCCCGTCCTGTCTGCGGCGAGGGCTTCACCCCTGACCATGCGGTCTTGGAGTGTGTGGCCTTCGCCGCCGAGTGTGCAGATCTTAGAACCGCGCATCCGGGAGCCTCGTCTCTTCAGGTTATTCTCGAAACCGCTGACGTTGATGACACTATTGCCAAAATAACAGACATTCTGAATCTTTCTATTTTTACCGGATTAATATAAATAATATTTCACTGAAGCATAATAATATAATTCAGTAAAGCGGTGGGCGTTGCTGGCCCTGATCCGCGTTTGTGCTGGTCTTTATCTTGACCGTTAGTATGTATATAATTATTTTTAATAATTTTAACGTTTGAATTCTTATCAGGTGGTCCTGAAATTTTAATTTCATTTTAAATTTTTTCCTTCCTGTAATAAAATAGAAATATATTGTATATAGTCGACCGATGTTTTTGGGTGAGAGACCAAATCAAACTTGATAGATTATATGATAATTTTTAACTTCAGTCTTAAATACTTGATCTTTTGTATATGTAGCGTCTCGTCAACTAAAGATTGTAAAGGCTAGTCCCCGATCACTGTATAGTGCCAGTGGGACAAAAAAATGGAGTTAATGAATGAATGAATGTATTCTATCATTCTCTAGACAGACCTCGCGGCTGACGCTTCGGAAACTCTTTGGTTTACAGTCACCTCGGGCTACGAGCTGTTAACCCATATCATACTGAGGCTAAAAGCGTCAAATTTGTACACTGCCATATGCAAGCTACATTATAGTACTTACAGATAAGGATGATAGACCAATGGCTTTAGTTCAAGGGTGGTGCCAGAATAGCTTGGCGCCTAGAGGCGGCAAGCTATTCTGGCACTACCCTTGAACTATTTTAGTCAAACTTATTTCACACACTGGTGTATTCCGAATGATAAGGGTTACTCAAGCGGTTACAGAAGTTTCAGCCGTGAAGTCTGTCTAGATATATTGACGAGCAAAAGAAATGCTACATTTTTGGAATCAGTCGTATACCGATCGATTCCAAAAAGTCGCATTCCTTTTGCTCGTCAGTATAGATTACTTACTTTTTTTTTTCCGTGCGGACCGTTTCCATGCAAACATTCTGTGGTGCATTTAGCTAAAACATTTCAACATAGAGGAACTTACAGCCGCCAGCAAAAGACATACATTCTCGTAAGCCCCTGCATTCTGCCGGGGATGGAAACTCATGAGGACCTATACGATCCTTCGGACATGACTGTTCGGAGTTTTGTTTGGGTCGGGCGGGTTACCCACTGTAAGGGCTCAATGTTTTAAATGAGTGCAGTGTAGACCGGTTAAACGCTGCAATTTAAAAAGCAAAATTGAAACTAGCATCCAAATCCCATCCCTCACGCTCCGCTATATTTTCCTTGTTATTGATCTAATTCTTTCTTATATTTCCCCAGCGTAAAGTGGTGCATCACCCGTGTTCCAAATCTGACGCCAGCCCTTTCTACGGAGTCGTGAAAAGATGAATTGAAGTCGCTATGGTTTCCGATTTTTTTTTTCTTGTGCAGAATTCCAAGTTCACCGATTCATCACGTCAAGTGTTCCAATGAAACCATTCAGCTGCCACTTCCTTTACTGTCCGGTAACAGAGTAAACAGAAAGGTGTCGGGCGAACGCCGACGTCAGTCCGATGGTCTTGAAGTTCGATATGTAAATGAAGGGTGCAATTGTAAGAAGCAGCCCAGAGAGTGAGGACAATGGATGTACTGATTTGACGCAGTGGCATAGAAACGTCTCGACATCTCCCCCTCTCAACTCCCACGCTTCCTGATTCTTCTTGTAGGCTGGAAAGCATCATAGTATCATGCCAGGCACACTGCTCCCCTCCTCCTCCACCCCCACCCCCATCCCCACCTCAATCTCCCCCTCCAACCCAAATGAAAAATATTTCTTTATGCTATATGCTACTGGGACGTGCTTTTTTTCTGATCAGCACGTGTGCTTTTTGCTTGGAGGAGGATATTAATTATACTGTCGGGTGTGAAAGGATGGCTGAAAGATACTCCAGTGAGCAAAAGGTCATCGGGCCGACGTCGCCGGCCGCAGTGGGCCAAAGGGATGAAAAGGGTGGCTCAGAGAAATGCGAATAAGAAATACGAATATCATGAGGTCAGTCCTGATAAAGAATTGCATTCCTACAGGATGACAGATGCCCGTTTGAGGTGGAATTTGTTTTTGATTCGTGAACAGAATGCCAGTCCGAGTTTAAGTTCTGTAAGATTTACTGTCATCAGGTTCAAAGGTCTAGCAGTGTTTGTCCCTTAATTCAAAAGTTATGAACTTTTAAAATTATTGCAAAAGCGAAATCTATTAAAATATCTTGGTCACCGCTGAGTCAGTTTCAGCAGAGAAAACCTTTAGTTTTGGCCTTCCCTGAATGCGTGATTGAATGATGTTTATCTTTTTATTTGTTTATTTGTGAACCCGCAAAATAAATCGCATTTTCAAGAGGACACTGAAGTATTCTTATTCCTATTTTTACATCATCCTCAATCTTTCGGGGACATTTCTGCTTCCCCCCCCCCTCCCCGCTTCTCTTCTAGCATCTCTCCGGCGATATGCACTCCCCCCCCCCCCCCAAACACCAAGAGGTCGTGTAAACAAAACAAAAAACAAACAAAACGTATTCTATAAACTCATTCAGCCCGACGGCCGTATCTGGCACTACCCTTGAATTATCATGGTCGAGCCATCTCCTGCTTGCTGCTGTAGTGCGTCAGGGCTGAATGGGTTAACCCCTTCACTTTCGAGATTGCAGAGCACGATCAAGCTGCAAGAGGCAGGCGGCTCATGCGGATCAATGCCTCTTGCCGAAACCACTTTTTTTTCCATGTACCTTGGACGGCTGGGTACCTTTGGCGTTGAATTAACGAAGACATGTTTTTTTAGAAACAGTCTCAGTGCGTCCACTGACAGTGTAGCGGTTAACCGCAAAACGGTGCCCCGAGCTCCACCACTGGAGCGTGTGCACACAGGCATCGGATGATCGTTGCGTAAATGGTCACTTCCTAACACGAGTAGATCATCCTATGCCGGCTGTGGGTGTATCAGTGGTGTACAGGCGCTATAGCGGCGAAGGTCTTTGCTGGCGTCTGACACGCTAACCTGAATGCGGTCGGAAAGTCGGCAAGATCTTCAAACGGACACCTTAACCCTTTGGCTGTCGATAGCGCATTTTGTCGAGGTGATTCCTGCAGGAATCACTTCGACAAAAAGCACTACTGACAGTTGAAGTGTTTTACCCCCGGCTGCATTCGTTGGTGGTTGTCACTGGTGTTGTTAGTCTCCTTAAGACTGGCGGGAATGTGGAGGTTCACAGCGGGAAACCAAGAACGAGAAGTAAACACTCAAGCAGCGGGCGGGGGCGTACATGGCACAAGAGTGTTTAACCCATTTTTGTTCTTCTTCTTCTTCTGAGGGGAAATTCGGGCTTCCTTCCCCGGGGAGGACGTATCGCAGTGCGCAAAGGCCATCAGGCCGACATCGGCCGCTGTTGGCCCGCGCACGGTCGTGCGCGGGCCAACGGCGGCCGATGTCGGCCCGATGGCCTTTTGCGCATTGCGATCGCAGCATAGTAGCGCAACCCGACCTACCCAGGTTTTTTTTCTGGTACAAATTTTAACTGTAACCCCTTCACTTCCAGTGAAAGCAGATTTTGTTTAATCTTTGTAAAAATACAACGTCAGGGATCCACAGCCGCCAAAGGAGCAGGGATACAAAGTGACTGCGGGGGCTCATGAGGATCAATACCTCTTGCATGTGGGTGGTGTTCAATTTTCTCCTCAGTGAAGGGGTTAAACCTTTCAACCTTTGAATACCTCCAGTTCGCTTGTTCACTTTCGCCCCCTTTATACGCATCCCCACTTCTCTCTTCCTCCCATCCCCCCCCCCCCCCGGCCCCCACCCCTCTCTCTCTCTCTCTCTCTCTCTCTCCCCCCCCCTCTCCTTTTCATTTTTTGGCTGAAAAGAGGCAAAGCACGCTCCGTACACTTCCCAGCGTAGTACGTTGCCTTCTCAACAATAGGAAATGCGAGACAGTGTATATAAAACGATAACTTTCCTGAAGTTTCGCATAACCCTTTGGCTGTCGCTAGCGGGTCTCATGCCGCGATGAAGTCTGCAGGAATCCAACCTCAAACGAAGAGTTAGCTATTTTACAGAATTGTGCTTCCTTCAGAGTCCACAAAAACAATAAAACACGCAACACACAAAGTAAGGCACTTTGGAGTGCCCCCCCTCCCCCCCCAAAAAAAAAAAAAAAAAATAAAAAATTAAAAAAAAAACCCCAAAAAAAACACCAAAACAAACAAAAAAAGCAATAAAAGCAGTAAATAAACAACCACCACCACCACCACCCCCACCCCCCTACCATCACCACCACCACCCCACCCCCTCATCAGTTTCTTGTTTTGTACTTCTGTCGGTACCAGTGTCTAATAGCGCTACGGTATCGCATGTTACACCCTCTGCAATCGCTTATTTAGTCTAATTTTAAGCCCTTCACTGCAGAGGAAACTGAACACGACCCAATCGCAAGAGGCATAGATCCTCATGAGCTTTCGCAACTGCGGGGGTTCATGAGGATGTGCGCCTCTTGCTGACACCACTTCGTATCCATGTTCCTTGGGCGGCTCAGTGGGCCTCTTTAGCGTTGACGACTGACGTATTCTGCGTCCACTAGCAGTGAAGGTGTTAAAATGCAACGACACAACTCTGCATTTATCTACTTCAAGCGGCACATTTCTCTTAAGTCTGCCCGCGCGTGCCAGTTGCGCCGCCGGTCGTTCGTCAGTTACGGGTCCGCACGCGGCCGCGCAACTAACGTCTTCACTGAGTCTACCCGACACCGCCTGCCACCCTCAGGCAGTCAAGACTTTGAGCCGCCAGGCTATAACAGGAACCCCAGCAAACATTTTTTTAATGTACCATTACGCATAAATCTGAAGACACGTTTCAGCACTATTTGTGTTCCTTATGCCTTGTCGACACACCTAATGAACTTTAACCGCAGTTTGGACACGCAGCAAAAGCACACGCGTGATCGCACTTATTTGTTCTCGCTGCCGTTAGCGTGTCAGTAGTCGTTTTTTTAGCCGTTTCTCGCCCTAATAGCGTTGTATTTCTAGAAAGGAGTGGAGTCATTGTCTGGTTACTTGATATAAAAAAGACTTGTGCTGAACTGGATTCTCCTATGTCTAAATGAGCCATAGCTAGAACTGTATGTAGCGTTTCGTAACCGTCTGTTACAGAAGTGTATCTTTGAACAGTTACTGCGGTAGTGGGCCTTTAACCTCTTCAATTTGGGCAGAAAAAAGTTTTCTTTTTCATCGGGCGTTATAAATTAAACTCGCAATCTGTCTTGTGGTGTCAAGCATTCCAGAGAAAATCGCAACAGAGGAAATACGCTTAGAAAATAGGGTGTTGGGATTTTCTTTGATGTTACACGGTTGACAGTCACTTTGTTGGGCGGCTGGGTCAAGCATTCCAGAGATATGCTGATGCGAGACATCTGCAGATGTAATTAACCCCTTAACTGGCGGGGCAGGGCGAACGCTACCCATCTGCAAGAGACGTAAATCCTCATGAGCCCCCGCTATCGTTCCTTTGATGTTATTTTGTACCATTTACCTCCGTGTTCTTTAAGCGTATTTCGGACAGCGTGCAGCAGTTTCTGACGCGAACTTCGTGATCACCGAAGCGAAGGGGTTAAAACATTTTATAGGCCTAAGTACATCTAAAAGGGGTTTCAGAATGAGTTATTTGGGTTTAACGCGACTAAAGCCATCTGACGGTGGGAAGGGGAAAAGTCTGGCCGAGACCAAGAGGATGGTCTACTCTTAGAACAGGATGTAAATATATTTGAAAAATATTTCTGGCTGAAAAGGTCGCACACGTCATGACTAAAGTACATGTCTGTGGACTTTTAAAAGTCATGGAAACGGTGAGATGTACTTGAAGAGTTTCACAATTCTTCAAAAATAACAAAACCTGAAGAGGGGCGGATCCGCCACCGCCACCCCCGGACCCAAAATTCTTTAAAATTCTATAACAAAGTCGCTTTTTGAGATGTTGCCCCCCCCCCATCCCCCGCCCCCCCCCCCCCCCCCCCCATGTTTAATATTTTTTTTTTTTTTGCGAATGGAGAGAATCATAACACGCACACACCTTCTCTCCCCCCCCCTCCCCCCCTCCCCGTTGCCCGTTGTTTGATAGTTTTGAGAATGGCGAGGTTCTGAACACGCACCCACCTTCTCTCCAACCTCTCTCTGTCTGTCTGTCTGTCTGTCTGTCTCTCTCTCTCTCTCTCTCTCTCTCTCTCTCTCTCTCTCTCTCTCTCTCTCTCTCTCTCTCTCTCTCTCTCTCGCTTTTCGATATTTTTCGGCCCCTGGAAGCAAGGTCTAGCGTCGGAGAGGTCTTTTGTATTGGGTTGAAGGTAAAAACAAAAAGTTGGAACCCCCCCCCACCCCCACGCCCCCCCACCCTCCCCGAGGTAACTAATCCGCCCCTGCTGAAAAAAATTTGGGGCACCAGCAAACCTATATTTACACAATATTTACACTTGGGCGCAGATGCTTTTTGATCCCCACTTTGCCACCACTTTTGGCCTTCTCTTCTAAGAAGTACCTGCATAATGTTGAAATCCCGCCCGAGGGCATGCTACTGAGATACAGTCAAACGTTTACCCGCAATACCGCCCGCAGTTTGAAAAAACAGCCGGATAACATCTTGGCCAGCAAGAGGTATAGATTCACATGAGCCCCTGCGACAGCAGGGGCTCATGTGAATCTATGTCTCGTGCAGGCAAAGGGGTAAGCTCAAGGGACTGAAAAGTAACATCTCTACTGACACTCCGCCCACCTGGTACCAGCGCTTGTCGACCTATCTATGCCACACTAGTCAGTTGCATGACTGCGCTTATTAGTCCTGCGCCAACCACTAAGCAAGGCGGAGCACCTTGCTTAGTGGCTGGCCCAGGACTGAGTAAACACGAGTACCTAGCTTAGTGGCTGGCGTAAGACAAAGATTACTTATGCAACTGGCCCCATATTCTGGGTGATGTTTAGAGATACGTAGTTGATAGCGGAGCGGAGCACCTTGCTTGGTGGCTGGCGCAGGACTAAGCTCACTTATGAAGCTGACCGAAGATTCTGTGTGAAGATAAGAGAGACACGTAGTTGCTGCTGAAGTAAGCTTTCAAAGCGTCAGGGGATGCCACGCCTCACAGTCAACGTTGTCTGTTAGCAGCACAAAGAGAAAGATAGAGATTGCACTGGAAAACTGTGATATGAGCCAAGTTGAAACTGACATTCAAAGTTCTTTGTTATAAGTTCTGTATGCTGGTCGTGAGGTAAAAGTTTCCGGGCACTTCATCCACGCATGAGATGTTTGTGCGTGCGTGTGTGTGTGTGTGTGTGTGTGTGTGTGTGTGTGTGTGTGGTGTGTGACGCCCGCGCGCGTTGTTTGTGCGTGCGCGCGTGTGTGTGGGTGGGCTGTGTGTGTGCCGGTGGGCTATGTGTGTGTGTCGTGAGGTACAAGTTCCCAGACACTTCATCCACACATGTCTTGTTTGTGCATGAGCGGTATGTGTGGGCTCTCTCTCTCTCTCTCTCTCTCTCTCTCTCTGTGTGTGTGTGTGTGTACGCGCGCACGCGTGTGTGCGTCTGCGAGTCGTTTGCCGGTGTGTGTTTGGGTTGTGCGTGTGTCGTTGTGCATGTGTCTACGTCGTTGTGCGTGCGTGTGTGCCGCGCGTGTGTGTGCGTGTGTGCGTGTGTGTGTCGTTGTGCGTGTGTGTATGTGTGCCGTTGTACATGTGTGTGCGTGTCGTTGTGCGCGTGTGTGCGTGCGTGTGCGCCATTGTGTGTGTGTCCGGAAGAGAAAGGCTTCTGATAGTTGGGATTGATAGGTTTGGGACGATCACTAGCTGTAAATAGATCCAACTACAGTCTACTTCGCTTCCATCACAAGGTCGGATAAAACTAAAGCCGGTACAGCACTTTTTCTGTGTTGGCCTAAATCACTTTGCTCATAACAAACTTCGAGTATAGCAAGAGAAAGTGGGTCCCTGGCGATTTGTTCTTTATATACCCCAAGCAGTTTACTGTGCTTGTATTTCCTTTCCCCTGCAAGCACTAGTCCATCTTCAAAAGGTATAGATTTTCATGAGCACTTGAATTTGCAGGGGCTCATGCGTCTCTTGTGGGGAAAGATCGGCCTCACTGATTTGCATCCTAATACAGAGGTAGTAAAGTTGACACTGATTTGTTCCCCAGTACAGCCACCATCAGGCATAAGTCCCTTGGCTGTCGGTAGCAGATTTTGTCGCGACGAGTCCTGCGACAAAATCCGCTACCGACAGCCAAAGGGTTAACGAAGGTGATGAAAAACTTGCCGTGATGTTACATCAATATATATATAAATGTATCTTTTTTACTGTTGAAATAGTACCTTATATAGGATAAAACGGTGCTGGATTTCTTTCAAGGGCTGATCTGGGGGGGGGGAGGGGGAGAGTGTGTGTGGGAGGGGGGGGGGTCCATGGGTTCCGGAACCCACCCACCCACCCCAAATTCTTTAAAATGCTAAAACAGTCCCTTTTTTGGGGTGTTTGGACCCCACATCCCCCCCCTCCCCACGACCACTGGAACAAGGTCTAGCGTCGGGGAGGCCTTTTGTGTCGGGTTGAAGGTCCCAAATAAAACGTTGGACCCCCTACCCCCTCCCCTCGAGGTAACTGATCCGCCCCTGCCTTTTCGCCAATTACGCCGCGTAGGTGGCACGGGTGGGTTACAAGGTACTAATTTGCACTCGATTTCCTGGTTCAACTAATTGCGAGTTTTTTTTCACCGGAAGAACCATCCCCGAGATGTACTACTTAGGTTAACCCTTTGGCTTTCGGTAGCGCTTTTTTTTTTTTAGTCGCGATGATACCTGCAGGAATCATCGCGACAAAAAGGGCTACCGACAGCCAAAGGATGAACTGACTCGGAATCTAGGTTCAGATTCAGTAAAGCCACGTAGTAACAGGGGGCTCGATAATTATCTGATGATGTTCGTAACAGGCGAGGTTTAGCGGCAAGTGTTTGATGTCATCTTAAAAAGCAAGTTCTTTTGATCTTAATTAACCCATTTAGCCCCAAGGTTACATGTCCCAAATTTTGGAGGTGTTACCTAACTAACTCCTATGTACCAGTTGCAGGAGACAGATTGCCCATGATAATTCAATGGTAGTGCCAGATTGGCTTGGAGCCTGAAAGGCGCCAAGCCAATCTGACACTGCCCTTGAATTATCATGGGGCAGTCCATCTCCTGCTGTAGGGCGATGGTGCTAAATGGGTTAATAATTTGCACTCGGTCGCCCAAGCCCAGTGCCCCGGCCCCACCCTGCAAGCAACAGTTTTACCAGATTGGTACAGTAAAAAAACAGATTTCGTGAACGTTCGGTGGACGAATTTAACTGTCTCAATCTCACGCATCACGGCCATGTTTTTCAGAAACAAACCAGTAACTAGCTCTCGGCTATGGGTGGTCGAAATTGGCAAGAATGAATGACATTTTGGACAACATAGGGATCTTTTTATCATACGGTGGTGAACGGTAAACGTGTCCTGCCGTTAAAAGGGTTAAAACAGAGTGTCCATTATTTATTTATTTTTATTTTATATAAAAAAAGCGAGATCTTGATTGTATGACGGCGGTATCATGGTAAACAGGTGGTTTTGTTCCGTGCGCCTTAATTGTACCTGACGTCAAGCATCTATGCTGAACTGGTTACGTGTAGTACCAGGTCGCCAGATGACCAAAAGTCCCGCTATAACAAGGTCGACTGAAATTGTGTGTCTCTCCCTTTTTGTAAGAATTCTTTGAACAATATATGTGGACGGGGTTAACCCCTTACCTGGAACGCTAACCATCTGCAAGAGACCTAAATCCTCATGAGCCCCCGCGACTGCGATTTAGGTCTCTTGCATGGTCCTATGTTCTTTATGCTTATTTTGGGTCCCATTTATTTTGCGCTTTTCACGCGAATGTCGATCAGTGTGCAGTAGTTTCTGACGCGAAATCTGATCACTGGCATCAAAACGCAAGTTAAAAACGCGTATAAAACTTAACCATTTCCCCCCTTTTTTTTAGTCTAACGTATTTAACTTGAGAACTACTTTCATTTTCACCTTGTGAACTGTTACGTTTTTCAATATATTTTATTTTACGCATTATTTTTATCTTTTGTCTGCAGGAGTGTGGAAGACATAGACTTGTTCACGGGCGCACTGTGTGAACGCCCCCTGGGAGGTGCTATTGTGGGCGAGACGCTGGCCTGTCTGATTGGGCGTCAGTTCGCCGACATCAAGTATGGGGACCGATTCTTCTACGAGACCAGAGGGCCAGAGGCTTTCACAGAAGGTCAGTACGGACGGTGGCTGACATCGGGTGGTTAGTGAAATGTCAGCGGCATAACATTTTTCGAGTGCCCAAAATAAGAAATATGAAAGGAGTCTGCACAAGATGGATAGAGTAAAACTAGTACAGTTCAAGGGCAGTGCTAGATTAACTCCTTCACTGCCAGTGGACGCAGACCTTGTCAAGATTTTGAAATCATTGCAAACATTAACGTCAAAGAACCCCAGCCGTCGAAGGAACATAGATACAGAATGGTTTCAGCAAGAAGCATAGATCCTCATGAGCTCCCGCGACTGCGGGGGCTTATGAAGATCTAGGCCTCTTGCATTTGGGTGTTGTACACTTTTCTCTCGGCAGTGAAGGGGTTACCTTTGCACCTTCAGAGACCAGTGGGCCGGAGGATTTCACAGAAGGCCAGTATGGGACAATCACATTCGCCGGAGTCGTCACGTGAAATGTCAACGGAAAAACACGTTCTGGTTCATGCGTTAATGGGATCAAATACCCTAGATATGGACGGTGCCTGCGGAAATGCATCGACCGTGATAGTTCAAAGGCAGTGCCCGATTAACTTTGCGCCTTCAGAAACAAGAGGGGCCCGGGGGGGGTGGGGGGGGTTAATAGAGGGTAGAGAGAAGCACTTTGCGTCGCGTCGTTAGTGAAATGCCAACGACAGGCGCTAAAACGAGTGTCCCAAAGATGGCAGGTGTATCGGGGGAGATGGACAGACCGGCACAACACTCGCAGTGCCTCAGTACGCAACGGACAATCGGGCCCAGGCCGGCCGCACTTGGCCTGCGCACTGTCGTGCTCGGATCAAGTGCGGCCGATGCGGGCCCGATTGCCCTTTGCGTACTGGGGTCAGATTAATTTACCACCTGAATACACCGGGGACATATGCCCCCGATCATTCTTAAATGCCAGAGGGACACGAAAATGAACCGGGGACATCGTCTCTTCCGCCCTTCTACCCCCCATCACTTCACTTCGCGCTGACAATCTTAACTCATTGTGCCCGAGTTACGAAATACCAACAATTTGGAGTTATCCTCTGAGGACCGCATTAAGATTCAGGAGACAGATCGACCAGGATAGTTCAAGGGTGGTGGCAGAACAGCTTGGCGCCTACAGGCGCCAAGCTATTCAGCCATCTCCCTTGAACTATCATGGTCGAGCCATATCTTGCTGTGTTGTGTCGCGTGCAGAATGGGTTAACGCCAGACCATCTTCTGATATCGCAGTAAAGACAGGGGAGGGGGAGGGAAAGTGGGTGAGGGGGGGGGGAGGCATCAAGGTCTTTGCATCGTACAGATAAACCACGTCTCAGAATTTGTGTTTGTGTATAATTTACAAATTACAAATAAGATCGAAAAATACAGCACTTTCATCATTTAGGAAGGCTACCAAGTAAGTACTGTCAGGGAAGAGAACTGTGCATTCATGACGAACGACCATAGATCTACGAGATATCGTAGTTAGTGGTCACAGCTCTTTCCTATCCTTTTTGCGCTTTGAGTTTGACGAACCAAATCTATGATCTTTAATCATTTATTCGCAGTTCTCTCCCCTGAAAGCGCTTTTTTTTCTACTTTACTTGGTAGTCTTCCTGAATTATTAGCACTGGCAGTCACCCCTTTTCATTCTTTTTTTCACTTAAATAATAATATCATAGCTAAGAAAATTTAAAATGTCACCCTTTGTCTACATTCTTACATCTTGTCACAGGACAACATTGGCTAAAGAAGGCAAGTAAAGCCTGCGTTCTCTGAATATGGTGTTGGATTTTTTTTTTTAAAATCGAAAATAACTGACAGATAAGGAATCGTTACCCCAGCTCGTAACTTGCCTTGCGGTTTCTCCCCGGCATCCGCTGTTTATGGTTTCGCGTATATTTCAATAAACTCTGTCTGTTCCCTAAGCGTGACCGCCTCATCTGTAACAGTAAAAGACAGTAATTAGTTTATGGCCACAGAAAGTGTTCGATACATCCGCGCCTTTCTCCAGTAACAAGTTTATGATCCACACAAACTGCTTTAATGTGCCCGGGCTTTTCTCGAACGGGAGTGGCGCCTTTCTTTTGATTGCGACCGTGAATCAGGTGCTTCCCACTCAATCAAAAGAGAACCATCCATCTGCAAGAGGCATAGATCTTCATAAGCCCCCCCCCACAGAATGCGGAGGCTCATGAAGATCTATGCCTCTTGCTGACAATTTTTGTCGTTATTAGAAAAAAAAGCCAGTTGGCCATTTTTGAGAAAAGCGAACTTTGCTTTGTGTGACAGTGAAAATCTCGCTTAGTCTAAAACATGGACATACTGGGAAAAGTAAAAGCCAATATGTCCATTTTTGAGTAAAGCGACATTTTCATTGCATAACAGTAAAACTCTCGCTTTTCTAAAACAATGTGCGTACGGGCTTTTGTTTTGCCAAATAGCTGCCTTTTACTCTCGTTATCGGAGGGTGCTGGCGAGCGTCTGGAATCCCTTCATTGCCACAGTGACTATGAACGATCTCTCACAAACCATTGCAGAGTGCGTGCAGTGGGGGGGGGGGGGGGGGGGGGGGAGGGCGGGGGCTTATGTGATTGCCGTGCCCAAGCAGTGTACGGAGTTAATCCATTCGAGACGTGTTGCCTTAGGATGCGCGGCAAGTAGCCGCGTTACTGAATGCAGCACGTTTCAAATGCGTTAGCTCATTCAAGACGCTCCGCATCAATAGCTGCGGAAGTGTTGTATAGCGTTGCCGCTAGCAACGCTATACGACACTTTCGCAGCTATTGATGCGGGGCGTCTTGAATGTGTTAATCCGCGTTGGTTTGGTGCGAGTAGTTAGCTTGACGGCCTCAGTGGTGTCTATTTAACCATTCGCAAACACCAGGGCGTTTGTATTTTAATTACAAGCACCTGAAAACTCGGACATCTCAGTGTAAAGTTTCGATATGCGTCTCGTTTATTCGACGCTTAACCCATTCAGCCATGACGCACTACAGCATGAGATGGGTCGACCATGGTAATTCAAGGGTAGTGCCAGATTAGCTTGGCGCCTGTCGGCGCCAAGCTAATCTGGCACTGCCCTTGAATTATCATGGTTGATCCATCTCCTGTAACTGGTGCATAGTCATTAGATGACGCCTCCAAAATTGGGCAAATACGGCCGTCTGGCTGAATGAGTTAAACTCTTCGCGTTGCGTTGTTGCACACCTGACGGCATTTTGTATTCTACAATATCTCACTAACAAAACCAAGAAAAAAAGAACAAAAACGAGGAGAGGATGAAAGCAGAACGGTGTTTCAATTTCACGTGATGATAGTCACTGCATAAAAATAGACTTTAAAAATGAAGATGAATGGTACATTTGGTGCTACAGTAATTATCACATCCATGTCGATTTGTTCTTCTCTAAATCAGGCATGCCACTCTGTCACCTAAACAGGTTCGGTTGAGTTGGTCTGACAAGATGTTGGGCAGCAAGCAAACAGCCCAAGAGCATTATTTCAGACGGTGTTATTTAAGACACAGATGGCGTACTTGATATTTTACCATGTGTAGACGCCTTATAAGCCCTCTTTCTTCTTCTTCTTCTTCTTATTATTATTATCATCATCATCATCATCACCATCATCATCATCATCATTATCATCATCATCATCATTATCATCATCATCATCATCATCATCATCATCATCATCATCATCATCATCATCATCATCATCATCATCATCATCATCATCATTATTATTATTATTTATTATTATCGTCATCATTATTATTTTATTTTTATCGTACCTCTTTGTACAGGGATATAATTATATTAACTCATTCAGCCCCGACACTTCACAGCAATATATGGCTTGACCATGATAGTTCAAGGGTAGTGCCAGAATAGCTTGGCGCCTGTAGGCGCCGAGCTATTTTGGCACCACCCTTGAACCATCATGCTAGATCTGTCTCTGGAATGGAACTCGGTCCTGGAGTAGACTGTGTTAAAATGTTACATTATGGTCAGTCATTTTTTTAGACTTATAAACAAATTGAGGCTTAGCCCCTTATCTGCTGCTGATGAAACCATTCGTCGGAAAAGATCTGTGTAACCAGGCGTCTTTCCGGCCGCCCAGTAACAGTCAAATGGTTAAAGCGCGGCTCTTCGTTTCGACCTTTTTAACTCATTCTACCCCAACACCGAAATCCTTAAATTTTGCCGCTGGCCTCTGAAGACTGCATGGCAGTGCAGGGCAGAGATCGACCATGATAGTTCAAGGGTGATGCCAGAATAGCTTGGCGCCCATAGGCGCCAAGCTATTCTTGCATCACCCTTGAACTATCATGGTCGATCCATATCTTCCTGTGGTGTGTCTGGAGTAGAATGAGTTAATGAAAAGAGGGGGAAGAGTTTGGAACCGGAGGGGGACAGCGAGCGAATGAACATCTAATTCGTCTATTTTTTTTACATTTAGGCGATGATAGTTTTTAAAAAAACAAAAAAACATAATTCTTTTATACAGCCACAAAGTTTATGCGTGAAATGTTGCTTTTGTCCAGGCCAGCTGCAGTACATCCGCCAGACGACCTTGGCCGGCCTGCTTTGTGCCAACACTCACACCATCAACAATGTGCAGAGAAACGCATTCCTGAAACCCTCGCCACAGTGAGTTAACTTCACAATCCTGGAGTCGGATCTGTGTGTATGTGGGGGGGGGGGGGGGGGGAGGGGGAACCCCCGGGTACCCCCTCCCCCGGACCCAAAATTCTTTGAAATGCTACAACAAAGTCCCTTTTTGGGGTGGTCGATATTTTGGCGAATGGTGAGAGTCTTAACGCACACGCCGCCCTCCCCCCCCCCCCCCCCTCTCTCTCTCTCCCCGCGCTTTTCGATTTTTCGGCCCCTGGAAGGAAAGTCTAGCGTCGAGGAGGCCTTTTGTATGAGGTCGAAGGTCCCAATCAAAATGTTGGATGCCCCTTCCCCCACCCCTCCCTCGAGGTAACTGAGTCCGCCCCTGATATGTCAGCTTCGTCCTGTTATCGCGGAGCACCTTAGTGGCAGGTACATGACGAAGCTCACCCATGCAACTGGTCCCTCACGGCTCTCTGCTAAAACACGCTTTTCTATACCACTTCAACAACAAATCTCTTTCAGTGCCATTCGACTTAATATGAACTATTTTTGCTTAAACCGATGATTATTTGTACAGTCGTAAAATTTTGGTCAAAAGACCAAAACAAACCATTGTCAATACCCTAATACAGCCGCGGGAAAAGGGCATATAATTTCAATATGGGCACCTCTCAATAAGGGTCTCATTGAAAGCACGGAAAAGGCTATTTTTATCATCTATGTGTATTATTCGTCGAAACACGTGCAGTTTTACTTACGTCTGACTCCCGGAAAACGTCTATTTGCAGCAAAACGCCAAGGAGGAAAGCTAAATTAGCCCTCGCCATCTGCAAGAGGCAAAGATTTTCATGAGCCGCCCTTGCACAGTAGGGGTTCATGACAATCTGTGCTTCTTGCTGGCATCCGTACTTGGTCTCTCGTTTATTTACGCGGCATTTTGTCGCTCATTCGTATACGCCGCGTCTCGATTAAGCCATAAAGCGCTCTGAGCCTTTCTTTGTGGAGATATTTGCGCTATAGAAGAGTTAAAAAATCCGACCACATCACTCCCCTGCTCAAACTCCTTCACTGGCTTCCCATCCCTCAACGCATCCCGGCAATACAAGATTCTGTCTCTCTACTACAAATCCCTGAACAACTGCGCTCCCGCCTATCTCTCAAACTTACTTCATCCCTACACTCCTCCCCGCTCCCTCCGCTCCGCCTCCGACCCTCTCCTCCTCCACATCCCCCGCACCAAACTCAGCACTTTCGGCCCCCGCTCCTTCTTAATATACGGTCCATCCACCTGGAACACCCTCCCACTCTCTCTCCGTCAGAAACACTCTCTCTCCTCCTTCCAGTCCGCCCTCAAAACTCACCTCTTTCAACAGTTCTAGCACTATACCACCACACTCCCCACCCTAAGCAGACTGTCGTAATGTATTTCACTATTAAATTTGTGGTACGTGAATCGTTGTCTAAAGCGTGCGCATGCGTGCGCGAGTTGTGAGTGCGCGCTTAGAGTTATAATTATTATAAGATAAGCGCATTATAAATACCGTAATTATTATTATTATTATTATTATTATTATTATTATTTCATATAGGTTATTGACCCCTTCACTGCCAGTGGACGCAGATTTTATTTTGGTAAACTCACTGCGCCCCAGGTACGAAATACTCACATATTGGAGTTGTTCGCTGAGGACTGCATCACAATGCAGGAGACTCGACCGTGATAGTTCAAGGGTGGTGCAAGAATAGCTTGGCGCCTATGGGCGCCAAGCTATTCTGGCACCACCCTTGAACTATCATGGCCGAGCCATATGCGTTAATCAATGTAAATGGAAAGTCAAAGACCCCGAGCTGTCCATGAAACACGGATACAAAGTGGTGTCAGCAAGAGGCATAGATCCTCATGAGCCCCCGCAACTGCGGGGGCTCATGAGGATCTATACCGCTTGCAGTTTGGTGGTGCCCAGGAGAATCGATGCTTCATGCTGGCATCCGTATTTGGTCTCTCATCTATTGCTTGGCGTTTTGTCGCCGTTTTCCTGTGCGGCGTAGCTTGAATGAGCCGTTAATTTCATTGTGATAATTTTTTGCTATAGACATTAACCCATTTACTGTCAGAGGACGCAGATTGTGCTTTTGAAATCATGGTAAAATCAACGTCGAAGATCACCAGTCGTCACAGAAACATGCATACAAAGTGGTTTCAGCAAGAGGCATAGATCCTCATGAGCCCCCCCCCCCCCCCCAGGGGCGGATCAGTCACCTCGAGGAGGGGGAGGGGTGTGTGTGTGTGTGAGGTTCCAACTTTCTTTTTGGGACCTTCAGCCTGATACAAGAAGGTGGAGGTGGTACGGAACCTCTTGAACCCCACCCCCACTCCCACCCCAGATCCGCCCCTGACCCCCCCCCCCAAAAAAAAAAAAAAAAGAAGAAAATTCTTTCATGACTGATGTTTTGTTCGGTCAACAGAAACCCGCCAGTGCCATGCTCACAGTGGAGAACTCCCGCTCCCCTAGACGTCTGGAGAGAGGAGTTGCGCCGCCTGCTGCACACACTGTCACCCAGATAGTCCGGAAAACACGACCGGTAACCCACTTTTGGCGCGACACACCAGTTGTAACCACCAAAGAGCTACCACGGTCAATAGTTATCTCCCTGTATCGTGTTGCGACGTCAAGAGTGAAAAATGGTATCGTTACTGACAACGCTGTTAGTATTACTGTTACTGGGGGAACAAACTGATTCGTCTGTTCCAACTTTCAGCCTAGGCGGGAAGAAGATAGTCATATGCAAAAGGTCCTCGGAACGACGTCAGCGATGAGATGGCTCGGGCACATTCGTGCGCGAGCCAGCTCATTGCTGACGTCGGCTCCGGGATTGCTTCATTCTTACTGGTTACAACTGAAGTTTCCTTAGAACAGTACTATATGTAGTCGGCTGCTCGTGCTAGCGTCAGATGATTGCCAAACGTGAGCTATTGAATTCAGAAATGGCGTCCTAAATTTAAAAAAAAAAAAAAAAAATCAAGCAACTTTACTAAACTGCCCATATCATCAGAAGACAAATCCGAATCCAGAGTGTATTATGTGAAATTGGATGAGCCGCAAAATCAGCTTTGTCTGAGATGATTTTCATTTGTTTAAATCTTACTTTTTCCCTCGGCGAAGATTTCTGTGCATATTCCTCTTTACAAATTGAAACAATTCATGTTAAAAGCGCGTGCATTTCTGTATTTTTATGTCTAAAACGATACCTTATGAAAAACTAGTAGCTCATTTGCATCCAATTTATACGGTAACTTATTTTTGTTATATTAATAGTTGGAGGACAGCTGCTTGAGTACCTCTGTGTGTGTGTGTGTGTGTGTGTGTGTGTGTGTGTGTGTGTGTGTGTGTGTGTGTGTGTGTGTGTGTGTGTCGGGGTTAGAGGGTGGGGGGGGGGGGGGGGGGGCGAAAGAGTGGGAACAATTCGGTTATGTTTTGTGCAGTGCTTTGTGCCCGAGGTATGAAATAACCACATTTTGGAGTTATCCTCTGAGGACTGCATTAGAATTCAGGAGGCAGATCGACCATGATAGTTCAAGGATGGTGGCAGGATAGGCGTCAAGCTATTCTGCCACCCCCCTTGAACTATCATGGTCTAGCCATATCTTGCTGTGGTGTGTCGCGGGCGGAATGAGCTAATGTGTAATAACGTAGTTATTAAACTTTTTGTTTTATCTGTTTATATTTTATATATCAGTGGTGCCCCAACGGTCGGCAAGACTACGGGATATAGATAGATAGATAGACAGATAGATAGATAGATAGATAGATAGATAGATAGATAGATAGATAGATAGATAGATAGATAGATAGATAGATAGATAGATAGATAGATAGATAGATAGATAGATAGATTTTATATATGATATGGGCCATAGGCAAATTTTCATTTTATGTGTACATTTAATGGACATACGTTTGTTTCAGTTTCAATTTGAAATGAAGGTTAAAAACGCAAACGAAACCTTCAAAGAAAAAGAAGCAAACTGGTAAAAGTTACGATGCCGGAAGAGCTTCGGGATTAATACATTCTACCCCAGGACCGAAATCCCCAATTTGACGTTGTCATCTGATGGACTGTATTAAAATTCTAGAGACAGATCGAGCATGATAGTTCAAGGGTGGTGCCAGAACAGCTTGTCGCCTATGGCGACAAGCTATTCTGGCACCACCCTTGAACTATCATGCTCGATTCATGTCTTGCTGTGGTGTGTCAGGGCTGACTGAGTTAAAAAAAAAAAAAAAGGTGGGGTGAGAGCTTTGGGGTGGGAGTGGAGGTGGGGAATGTACAAGCTTTCGTATGAGATTAAAATGTGTGACGCAAGTGGGATAAGCAGTCTTTAAATTCCGAAAAGGTCTATTTAATAAACTGGCCGAGCCAAAAACAATGCGACATCATTCGAGTCATCGGAGACACTTCAGTGTTTGCGATGACTGGAATGGTGTCGCATTTCTTTTGCACGTCAGTATGCATTAGTTTTAACCCAGTGGGTTTTAGATGAAAATTCCCAAATTTGACTTCGCTTATAACAAGGTCGGATATAACAGAAGTCTGATATAATGACACTTTTTCAGAGCTCCCCGACAGCGCTCTTTCTGTGTAGATTACTTCGCTTATAACAAACTTCGGATATAACAACAAGACCATTTGGGTCTGCAGGTGATTTGTTATATACTTGTCCTCTTTGCTGCACGTGTATACACCCTCTCGTGAGCTCCGCTCCTCTTCTGATAAACGGAAGTTGTGTGAACCTTCTGTCCAAATTAAACTGAACATTTGGTCAGAATACACTTCCTCTTGATGTCAAAAACAGTGAGTCTGTATCTGACTTCAAGAGGTCGTTGAAAACTCACCTCTTCAAGCTTTACTTTGAATAACTGCCAGTGTTTGATGCCTTAGTTGTAGTTCTGTAATCCTCCTTGTTTTAGACTGAATGTTAATTAGAACATATTATGTATGCATTGATGTTTCGTTCATTGTAAAAGTGGTGTGTTCGGGTATTGTGTTTTGTTTGTTATGTGCATATGTCATTGTATTTTTATTTTTGTGTACAGATTGTAAAGTGCTTAGAGGTTTTGATTAAGATTAAGCGCTATATACATACTCGTTATTATTATTATTATTATTATTATTATTATTATTATTATTATTATTATTATTATTATTATTATTATTATTATTATTATTATTATATTATTATTATTATTATTACATCAGAAGTTTACTGTATTTCAGTTCTTGGTGTAGGTCAGACTTGCCAAGCCCTACAGGCGCCAAGCTATTCTGGCACCACCCTAAAACTCTCATGGTCAAGCCATAATCACAGTCTTTTAGGGCGTAAATATTTACTTATGTATTTATTTATTTACTTATTTATTACACTTGAGGAATGTGTGCAGTTTGTACGGTGATAACTATGGTGCAAGTGTGTGTGTGTGTGTGTGTGTGTGTGTGTGTGTGTGTGTGTGTGTGTGTGTGTGTGTGTGTGTGTGTGTGTGTGTGTGTAAACTGTTGAAAGTACATTATACGACATATCATTATATAAACATGCATGTGTGTATATTTTTAGAGGATGGAACTTTTTGTTTGTTGATTTTTTTACATCTTTTTGTAGGTAAGTTAATTTATAATACATAACACATTTTTAGTTTCAAAGGTTGCTAATGCCATCCCTGACTAAGCTTGTATTTGTAAAAATTAAACGCCTGTATGTAATTTAAACTGAAATAAAGTCACTAAAAATTCTGGTCTGAAGTGTGTGTGTGTGTGTGTGAGAGAGAGAGAGAGAGAGAGAGATAAAGAGAGAGAGAGAGAGAGAGAGAGAGAGAGAGAGAGAGAGAGAGAGAGAGAGAGAGAGAGAGAGAGAGAGAGAGAGAGAGAGAGAGAGAGAGAGAGTGCGTTTGTGTGTGTTATATAAGTGGGAATGGGAAAAGGCATTAGAATGACAATGCCTTTTGCAGTCTGGTGGTGTTTACAATGTCTCTTTACATTGTCTCGGCAAAAGGTTTAACACGACGTTGCAAAAGGTAGTCAAGAGAAACAAGTTTTTAAGTGAGAGACATTGCAAACGGTGAAAGGGAGATAACAGTATTCTACTTGTTTCGAACCAGTTGTAGGCCTTTGTTCACTGTGCACATTGCGGTTTCCAAAGGCAAACATTTTCTCTCAGAAATCTCTGATGTCGAATTTTCTTTCCCCACCTTTTCACTGCCCTAATCTGTCTGTCTGTGTGTGTGTGTGTGTGTGTGTGTGTGTGTGTGTGTGTGCCGCGTGCGTGGGCGTGCGCGCGTGTGTGCACGCACCGCCCTCACGCACTTGTAGTGTACGTGTTTGTGTCTGTGTGTGCCACAGAGAGAGAGAGAGAGAGAGAGAGAGAGAGAGAGAGAGAGAGAGAGAGAGAGAGAGAGAGAGAGAGAGAGAGAGAGAGAGAGAGAGAGAGAGAGAGAGAGAGAGAGAGAGAGAGTGCGTTTGTGTGTGACACGATCCTTTTCGCCATAATGTCATTAATTAAATGTATGCGTGGAGAATAAAGACGATTGTCAGGTTTTACAAAAGCAAACAAAAGGCTTTCTTTACAAAATGTCATGCTTGTCGCAAAATAAATGACAACTATAAATCTTTGCGATGAAGTATGGGCATGTCCCCTGCCGTCTGGTTAGACAGACACAAGGCTTCCTTTTCATGCACTACGGTATTTTTAACAACATAAAAGCTTCACAAAATACAGGTTTCACACACAATGTTACAATCGACCACTATGTCCGTTTCGTACTCGATGTCGCTGCATTGTAACAAGTGTTTAATTGTGACTTTACATTTGTTAAATTGTTACGTTGTTATGATGTTATCATAAATATTCCTTTTCACCCAAAGTATGCAGTAACCTACATATTTGTTTCAAACAGCATATGTTTAACTCATTCCCGATGTACTAAAGGCCGCGTATCTCCATGCGGTACGTCGCGAATGAGTTAACCCGTCCAGCGACAGCTGACGCAAAATGTGTTTCCGGGTGCAATCTTCGTTAATCCAACACACACACACACACACACACACACACACACACACACACACACACACACACACACACACACATACACACTCTCTCTCTCTCTCTCTCTCTCTCTCTCTCACACACACACACTCACGCACACACACACTGACATACGCACGCACGTACGCACGCACGCACACACACACACACACACACACACACACACACACACACACACACACACACAAATAGATGTCCCAAGGCAGGTCCATCAGTGGATTCAAAGTATGTCAGCAAGATGCATAAATCCTCATGAGCCACCACAGCAGCGAGAGTCTCCAATCACCTCGTTGTGGCGAGAGACGTTAAAAATCAAGAAACAGCAACAGCTGCGGTGGCTGATGAGAATCTATGCCTCTTGCAGTTGTGTGCTGTTCAGATTTTCTCGGCACCGAACGGGTATGTTTGATTGCATTGCTGTATTAGATCTAATTCTGCTAATCGCACCGAGGCATTAGACCCTTCCTTCGCCTGGAGTCGCTTCCCTTCGTTTGAAAAGGGTATTGCGGCTAACTGCGGTCGCTTCCCTTGTTTCACTATGCGCAGCCAGACTCCATGTAACTCCTTCGCTGCCAGTGAAGCGATCACGAATTTCAAGTCTATAAAATTACTGTATATAGACAGACATTCGACTGAAGAACACAGATGTAAATGGGACAAAATTAGGTATTTGAACATAGGACTACCAAGTGACATATATCCTCATAAAAAGCTAACATGATAACATAGCTATATAGGCGGGCAAGCGTCACACTGTATAAGTGTAGTATCAAGATAATATTACGTCACGTCTAGCTATGTTAGCATTGCTGCTGAACGCAGATCTAGCCAAAGCGCCATGTGTGTGTGTGTGTGTGTGTGTGTGTGTGTGTGTGTGTGTGTGTGCGTGCGTGCGTGCGTGTGTGTGTGTGTGTGTGTGTGTGTGTGTGTGTGTGTGTGTGTGTGTGTGTGTGTGTGTGTGTGTGTGTGTGTGTGTGTGTGTGTGTGACAGCGACTAGAGCCCGTGTTTGTGAACGGATAAGCTTGAAACTTTAGGATATTGTCGTTCTCGAGGCATTTAAAAAAAAAAAAGTTTACACATTATTGAGAAAATAACCGTTTCACAAAAACCGGTTGATCCGCATTAGAGTCCGTAATTTTTCTTTTTCTTACTAGGTATTTTTCATTTTGCTAGACGAACGGAAGGCTTTAAATGAGTTCGTTATCCAGCATTGAACTCTTCAACTTTTTGAGTGAGAAATTTTTCGAACCACGTTTCATTCCCACCAAAGAGTCAGCCCTGGAGGAGGCTGCGTGGAAGAGACCCTAGCGTGCCTTTCACGACTCAGGTAATGACAGTGACGCAAAAGAGCCAAACACGTCAGTGTTAAACAATGTTCCTGGCTGACGCAAAGCACGAAAAGTCAATATTTTCTTACACACCTCCTTCTTTGCTGACTTTGAGCGGAAAAGCTGTATCACACTCGTGAACAGCCAAGTGTGCGCAAGATTTTCCTGTAGAAAGTCTGGTCAACAGAAAGGTATTGGCACACGCAATATTGAAACTTGACCTACTTTCAGCTCACGCGCAATGACACATTTCACAGTGACGACTGGCATTCTGGCGTCATGTACTGCGCTATTAGGAACATTTGTCTGGCATCCAAAATATTGACGTCACATTACAAAGTAAATTACGTCAAGGCCTTTGCCAAGACACAATGGCGGCTGTTGTGACTAGGTGTGTGCCGAAGACCAGCTGACACCATCGGATTTATGCCAATAAAAAGGTGAGTAAGAAATAGAATCTTACATCGGTGTTTAGGTGAAACTGAAAATCTCAGTCTCGTGGTCTTAAAACCGCCTTAACCTACTCGCTTTCGCTCGTAGGATAAGGGTTTAAAACCACTCGAGTGAGATTCGCAGTATCACCTACACACCGATGTAAGATTCTATTATATACACGTGCATGGATTGAAGCAATGCTCTCCCTTTCTGACAATTTGATTAGGAAGACAGTCTCTCTTTGTTATGATGTATGCGAACGTATTGTGGAAAACGTGGGAAAATGCATGCAATATAGTAAAGTCACAAACCAGATAGGTGAGGCTAGCCGCTGTCAGAATTGTACACAAACCAAGGGGAATCACTCAGCGCTTGACATCCCTAGGGATGATCGTCTTGTTCTATACCTGCGTATTTCTCTGTAGAGGATCTAACTGTTTGTCTGTCAAGCGCTGAGTGATCCCCTTGGTTTGTGTACAGTATAGGAAAGGCTTTATGCACATGGGTCATCCCTTCTTCTTTCGAAAGGCTCTGGCATAACTGGCGCCATGTGTGTCATTGTGTGTGCGGATCGAGGGGTAGGGTGCGTTAAGGTGGAGAGAGATGAATCAAAAGGATACGCTTTAAAAAAAAAAAAAAAAAAAGAAGTAACAACTCTTAACTCATTCAGCCCTGGTCATGGTCGATCCATCTCCTGCAACAGGTGCATAGTCGTTAGATGACGCGTCCAAAATATGGGAAATACGTGCGCCGGGCTGAATGAGTTAATGTTCGTAAAGAAAATCGCACGTGAACTCAAAACAATACGGTAGACTTTGGGATTAAATCCTGATCTTGTTGAATATTTCTGTCGTTTAGTGCCGCGCCACGACTCCTATACGTTTTTAACATAGCAGGGACTCCAAGTGCTGTTCCTTGGTATGCGCTTAGTCTACGAGCTACTGCGATAGTAGGCACAAGAGGCCATTACACACACGCACATACACACACGTACTAAGGTAAGCAACAGACAATGAGATGTATTTGAAAACGCAATATCTGTATTGTCGTCTGCTCTTTCGATTCCGCATGGACGAACTTTTATCCATAGATTGCACGCGCGTTACTATTCTTAGACTGGGGATCACATGACCGGTCTCATGATTTCACCGGAAGTGTTTTTCCACCGCAAATTTACAAAACCAAGATGGCGTCCGGGCCCAAATGGGTCGATTCGTAGACAAGCGTCAAACGGACGCTTTGCTTCAAAGATGCGACGTACTTTCAGGTAGCAGAACAGCTTTGGACACAGTATAGCATTAATATTATGCCTTATTTTCTTCCTCCTTTGTCAGGTATTTGTGCGCCTCCTACACGTTATTTACATAGCCGAGGGACTCCAAGCGCTGTTCCTTGGTATGCGCTTGGTCTACGAGGCTAGCCGACGCCAGGTGAATGCGATGATGATGATGGTGATGAAACTTAATTTATCAACGGTAAAAGTTTTGACAGAAAATTTCGTCAATTTACAAACTTGCCGTTCGGCTACTCGCTACAAAAACTGAAGATAAACAAAGAGAAAAAAGCATGCAAATATACAAGACATTATCACTTGTGACATTTCTTACATCTATACACCACTTAAAATCAATAGAAAGACGTACAACATTCTTGACTACACACCCAGCGTTATTTATGGCATACTCAGACGCATAACGATAATGAATAACGATGAACTAAACTAAGCAAACGATATTTTAAAAACTCAACAATTGTATGCGTATGTGTGTGTCGAGTCCAGCTGTACATAAGGTTTATGTAGTACTGATGTAGCTTATCTTTAGAATAATAATAATAATAATAATAATAATAATAATACCGGTTATTATATTGGCACTTTTTCCCAATTCTGCGAATCGGCTCAAAGCGCCGCGAACTGCACTCAACACGCACGCTCACGTGACACACACGCATTCACTCTGAAGACAAACACAGTACAAGACAAACATAGGACATTCACGTGGTGCGAAGGGTCAGTTCAGCTACTGAGGTTTCGGAAATTTTGATCGCTTGTATTTAAAATTTATAAAGTGGCCTGAAACCGGTACCATAGGGGAGGGGGAGGAAGAGCCGGAGTACCCGAAGAAAGAACCCCCGACGGTCCGCCCGAATTAACGGTGACACTTACTAGAGGAGAAAAGTCCGACGCCGGAACCCGGTCTCGAACCTCGCACCTTCAGTATTGGTGGCAGGTGCATTAACCACTGCGCCACGGACCGCCACACTACAGCAAGACATGGATCGAGGATGATAGTTCAAGGGTGGTGCCAAAATAGCTTGGCGTCAATTACTCTAGAATTGTAATATAGTCCTTCAGAGGGCAACTTCAAAATTTGGGGATTTCGGTCCTGGGGTGGAATGTGTTAAATGATTGTAGGGATGGTATAGTTTTAAGATCTGATGGAAGGGTATTCCATAATGAAGGTCCTGAAGAGTACAAGAAGAAAGAAAAAAAAGGGGTGGGTGGATGGGGTGGGTGGGTGGATGTGGGGGGGGGGGGGGAAGGTAAGGGTTGCGGAGAGGCGTGAAAGAAAGTGAGGCTTGTTTACCAGTATATCACAATACATTTAATTGTTCACACGTCTTCCGTCGTTTCATTATGACGCTGTTAAGTTTCCGTCGACAAGTGAAGTTTATGACCCTCTAAGCACACTGGTTCCCCCCCCCCCCCTCCCTCCTTCCACCCCCTCCAACGACTAGCGAATCGTGGGAGACAGTTGAAGTTGACAGTGAGAGGCATGTTTCACTCTAAGTGTAGGCATCACTTGAAATGTTGTCAACGTCAGCCAACTGTGCGCGTACAAAGTCTGAAGGATGTTTTCTTTCTGAACTCCGGACAGGTCGGGGAACCACATGTCCAGGGATCATACTCGAGTCTTGAAAAACCGCTGTCAGGGTGACTTAACTCACGTTGGCTCCCTAAGTCTGTGGTATGAAAAATACACTAGCTGTTGTCGCTTCAGCCTCCCGGAAGACTGTCGTGACAGATGTCCAGGGAGCTTACCTTAGTTTAATTCCTTGACAGCGGCTCTTGCAAAACAGCTAAGCCTGTGGTAATATAAAAATACATTCGCTGGTGTCACTCTATCTTCTTGAAGATGGTGAACCATGTCCAGAGAGCTTACACGAAACTGTTTTTTTTTTATTTTTTTATGAGCCGCACTTAAAAGAACCTTAATGCTATGCTTCCATAAGCACAAATCCGATCCGATGTGAATACAATCAGAATCCGAAGCGGCTCCAAGACGCAACAGTTCGTGCAAGTCCTTTTTATGATCGTGTGTTTCCTTTAGTCTAGGCAAAACCGCCAAATATACTGCAAATGTGTTCCAGACTTATGCAATTTGGCAGGTGGATACAGTTTCTAATGCAGTTTCGATTGGTACCATCCAGTTTTGTGTGGCCGTTAAAAAAGGGGAGATAACTCTTACGGGCCGACTTTGAAGCTGATATACTTTACGAGAAATTGTCAATCCTGTCGTGTCAAAACTCGAATGTTACATGTCAAATGAGCCGACTGAACACAGACTACTGGTTAAATAAGACGTCAAGGTATAGAAATAGGAAATGTGTTCTTGATCTTATATTTATGAGGCAGGTGCTAACATGATAATGCAATGAAAAGTAAGTGAACAGTTGACAAAGAATATGATTTGTCTTTTAAGTCTTGTGTCGTAATGAAGGTATATTCGAATATCTTTAGAACTGTAACGTTGGTACCTTGATGATTCTAGCTTGAAATTAACACCTGATTATGTCTCGCTGGCATTCGCAGGAGATGGAAACGATCACATAGTTTATATTCGCGTTGTTTTCCTTCATATTTACTAAATCCAAGCCATGTAGTGACACACTGTACACAGCAACCTATTTCCTAAAGATAAGGTTGTGTGATAGGCGGCCATCTTAGGTATGGCTGCCATGTTTGACTGAAACTTAACGAAATGTGTATTATCATATCACGATTAAGGTCATGCTTTATTCCTTTAAAAAATTTCTATTATTACGAATATAGTTTCCTTAACTTATTCGAGACGTGCCGCCTCCGGATACGCGGCATAAGCCGCGTATCCGAAGGCGGCACGTCTCGAATGAGTTAACTGCATGCTCAACGATGGAATAGTAAATGATTCATAGAAAAGACAGATGAAAACGTTGACAAGAAATAATTAATTTTCACACAAAAAGCCGCGTATCCGAAGGCGGTACGTCTCGAATGAGTTAACTGCATGCTCAACGATGGAATAGTAAATGATTCAAAGAAAAGACAGATGAAAACGTTGACAAGAAATAATTAATTTTCACACACAAAAAGTGAACATTTTTCGAATGGTATCCTAATCGTTTTGAAAATAGTAACGTCTTGGCTGTCCACATATGTGTTTATTTTATCACTGATGCTTTCAGCAGCCTGGCCCCATATATTGTTCAGCACGCCCGACCTCCCGAAAACACAGAGTGTGTTGTTGCCAACTTGACTGGTGCCCATGTGTCACTTATATTTGTGAAAGTAAGCATATTCGTATTCTGCTATAATCCAACTAATTAAATGCGAAAGCTAAAATCTTTCTTCAAAATTGCATGAGTGAGATTCGGTTAAAAACCAATGGGGGTAAAATGGTCATTCCAAAGATGACGTCACAAACGATTTTTTTGTTTTGTTTTTGTTAACGGTCCGAAGCCAAAATCTCAGTGGAATCCTAATCGTTTATAACGAGGGCATTGCCAGCTACATATGCCCACAATTTGGTGTTTGTACGTTGAATATGCAGAATAATGCACTTTTCATGGCCTTTTGCCTATACAACATTTGTCTGAAGCGGTACCGAATCTCGCATCTCTGCTCGGCGTTAAACCCAAATAACTAACTAACTAACGAATTTTGCATCTGACTGCGAAACGAACACGACACGATTTTTTGTTCGCTCAGGGGAGTGATTTTTTTCGGATGTTGGATGTGACCGAAAGTATGACGTAAATTTTGCCATCTGTCAAAAGGTCTCGCAATTCGGAAGTCGAACATTTTGTATGGAAACACGCGCTCCACGAATTCTGCAGAAAAATTGCATTGCCGTATCGAGTCAGTCCTGGTCTTCCTTCTGTTGACTTTGTAGCACCATCATGGTGGCTTTGATCTTAGGTCCTCCTTTTGCTGACCGTTTAGCACCATCGTGGTGGCCTTCATCTTAGGTCTTCCCTTTGTTGACCGTGTTGCACCATCGTACTGCCGCATCAGCATCATCAAAATGCGTTTAACTTGGGAATGGTTTTGTTATGTGTGTTTCAGTTATGTGTGTGTGGGTAGATTAAATTTGTTTAAAGGTAGTGATAATCTGCAAACATACATTTTTTTAAACGCGCTTAGAGCCCACTGCTCCTGCGGATTCAGCGCGATATTAATGCTCTTTGTTGTTATTATTATTCGCATCGAAGTCGTGCTTATGGAAACGTAGTTTAACTCATTGGAAACGTGCCTCATGCTGATACGCGGCGGACACGCCCCGTATCCGCATGCAGCACGTCTCCAATGAGTTAAATGGTGTACGTTCCCTGGGCCTGTGTTGAGTTAGATTTATATATATACCTCAGACTTGGCTGACGGCCTTGACATGTTCAAGATGGGCGAGGCATGGGTTGAAATCGGGACGAGGTGATGGTCGCAATTTGTTTTTTCGTGACTCGTTAAAAGCCAGCACGCAAAAGTCCACGTGGCCGAAGTCAGCCGCAGTGGGCCCGCGCACGCTGTCTGCGGGCCCACTGCGGCCGACTTCAACCATGTGGACTTTTGCGTACTGGGAAAAGACAATCGCGATAAGTGACTGGACAAGGACAAGGCATGACGCACACGGTAAATCTGTTCCTAAAGCAATAACCCAGACATGAACATGAGTAATTGTAGTCTCCATGCAGACATGTCTAAAGGCCTGTAAAACTTCGAAACACGCGACCCCAATCATTGGCCAGAATTCTAGAGGGTTTTCTAGCCACCGTTGTTCCCCTCGAAATAACCGTGCCATTTCTCCGCTTAAGGGGTTAGCGACCTGCTCCAGGCAATAACGGGTTGATAGTTTGCAATAGTACTTTTAACATTATTAGCGCCAAGGTCCCATTTCTCAACTTTTGGAGGTGTTGCCTAACGACTATGTACCAGTTGCAGGAGATGGCTTGACCATGATAATTCAAGGGTAGTGCCAGATTAGCTTGGCGCCTCAAGCTAATCTGGCAGTACCCTTGAATTATCATGGTCAAGCCATCTCCTGCGGTAGAGATCCGGGGCTAAATGGGTTGTTTTTTTGCATGTCTTGCACTAATGGTGCACAAAAGGACTGGCTTGTGGGGCGTGGATATCGTAAAATGAAAAGCGTGTATTCTCCTTTCGTCCTTTGCTAAACAGGAGAGTTCCCCACGAGTTCCAGTGGCAGCCTGTTACGTGTGCCTCACTCACCCTGGTTCCCTCAAACGGCACTGCAATGCAGTTTTCAGCCTAGGCAGGCATCCGTCAGTCTCTCTCTCGAGAGACACTGGCGTAACGCCCTTGAAAATGTCACTTTGTTCTCCTGTTGTTGAACTAAGCCTGCTGTGGCTGTACAAGCTCATACTGGTGTTCAGTCCACTGATCACCATGTACATGTTTAGGTGACTAACATGCATTTTATGGTCTTAGTGTGTCGGGGTTGTCACCTTACGTGTCAGTGCCAAAAGCACGGCCACATTAATCCAGGATTATCGGATTAGGCCGAACCATAGCTAGGGCATGAGTTCAGTGTCACACAACCGGCAATTGCAGACTGACCGCCGGAGGTAACCCCGAGAAACACGGATGCGACAAACACTAGCAAGAGGCTTAGATACTCATGAGCCCCAGCGGAGCGGGGGCTCATGAGTTGAGTATCTATGCCTCTTGAATTTTAGACGGTAACCCAGAGGTACAAGGTTTAGCAGATAAAGCGGAGGGCAACGGGGTTAAAAAGAACCCGTTTGTTACGCGGCTGGACTGGTATTAGTGTCTAGACAACGTATCTCATTCTCTAACTGAAATATTTGATGTGATGTGTGCAGATTTCATTTCTCGGGATGGCCGCTGTATTTAGACTGTGACGTTGACAGTCGAATGGCGTAGGAAGATGTCAAGAAGCACGCTCCACTTAACGACTTGCGTCAACTCCCTCAATGACGTCATAGTCGTCTTTTCCGGTAGCTGTGTCGTCAGTGGTAGTCAAGCGGTTAACCCTTTCCTGCCACCGCACGTACATTTTTGTTTCTGAGTCAGTCAAGGACGGACGAAAAGCCAAAAACCGTCCAGGAAACATATATACAAATTGGTCTCAGCAAGAGGCATAGATTCTCATGAGACCCCGCAGTCGCAGAGGCTCAAGAGGATCTATGTCTCTTGCAGTTGGATCGTGTTCACTTTTTCCTTTGCGGGCGGTAGTGAACAGGTTAAGCAGTTGTAGTTGGCATCTGACCGGTTTGGGGGCTTTTTTTTTCTTTTTTTTAAAAAAGTAAATACCAGACAAAAAGTAGCAGTCGGTGTAAAGTACCGGTGAGAATTGACAAATACCGGTATGTACTTTTCACAAACTTTGCAAGAGTTTTCATCTTCTCCTCCTTCTTCTTCACGTTATAATGGACGGCACTCTAATGAGTATTATCCCACCGTGCATGCGCATGCGCGGATCGGAGATAAAATCAGCTTACAATACAGGGCTGACGGGAGTTTAAACTCATTCGCGGCCAGACGCATCCGGATGCGCGGCTTATGCCGCGCATCCGGATGCGGCTGGCCGCGAATGAGTTAAAAGCTGGTTAAAACATGATACTGGGTAGGTAGATTCAGTACGTCATTGCTCAAGACAGTATTAATTTTGACGTTGAATTTACAATAAAAAAAAAAAAAAAAAAACACAACCTCCGTCCACTGGCACTGAAGATGTTAACTGTACGCCGTTCATAGTACATGTATCAGATCTAACTTTTCCACTCGAGACGTCTGACCATAAAAAAAACACACGCTTTTGGCATCCGATCCGATTAGACTGGACTAATACGACTAGTACTCCGCTCTGATCTGGAAATCATCAATAGGTTAACTCTTCTCTAGTAAGTGTCACCGTTAATTCGGGCGGACCGTAGGTGGGTGTGGGGTGGGTGGGTGGGGAGGGCGGGGGGGGGGTACTCCGGCTTTTCGTCCCCCCCCCCCCCACCCCTCCCCCACCCCCCTTCTACCCCCACGACTTTAGTATCAATTTCAGCCCACTTAATCAAACTTCAACTATAAAAAAACGATGTGAATTTCCACAACTTCAGTAGCCCGCTTGAGCTTTCTGAATGTTCTGTGTTTGTGTACAGTGTGTGAGTGAATGCGTGTGATTCACGTGAGCGTGCTTGTTGGGTTCAGTTCGCGGCGGCGCTTTGATCCGATTGTCAATTGGGATAAAGCGCCTATTTAATGCGCTGATTGATTGATTTATTATTATTAACCCATTCTGCCTGCGACACACCACAGCAAGATCTGGCTCGACCATGATAGGTCAAGGGTGGTGGCAGAATAGCTTGGCGCCTATTGGCGCCAAGCTATTCTGCCACCACCCTTGAACTATCACGGTCGATCTGTCTCCTAAATTGTAATACAGTCCTCAGAGGATAACTCCAAAATGTGGGTATTTCTTACCTCGGGCACAATGAGCTAAAAACGGCATATATCGCATTTTTGTCCGGGCTTTTAATGTAATAAACGCCCGGACAAACATGTTATATCGCATGTTTGTCCGGATTTTTAATCCTCTGCGTCAAAAACGTTCTTATAATTATATTCGATTGCAGGAGATCATGAATACGTTAAAAACTGCAGAGAAAACCCCAATGGAGAAAGAAACACGCTTAGAAAAGACAGTTACAACACAATTTAATATTTATTTATTAATAAATTGTGTTTTAGTTGTCTTTTCTAAGCGTGTTTCTTTCTCCGTTGGGTTCTTCTCTGCATTTTACACGCTTGGCAGTCACCTTTTGGGTCTGGATTGTTAAAAACTCCGTATATCTCGTGTCTGTCCGGGCTTTTGGTGGATTAAATGCCCGGACAAAAATGGGACATCGCATGTTTGTCCGGGCGTTTGCGTCAAGCAGTTTTTGACGACCTCCTGACGTCCGAACAATGAACGTCAATTGGTAATGTAATATTGTGATGTAACTGTATAGAAAAAGTGTTGTTAGGTCCGACTTTTGTTATAAGCGAAGTCACGACTGTATTCAAAAATGTAAGTCCTTAACACTTTCGAGACGTCTCGCATCCGGATCCTCGGCCTTAGGCCGCGAATCCGGAAGCGACACGTCTCGAAAGAGTTAAAATAGCCGCTTTTACTTTTTTCTTTTCTCTAGCCTGTTCAGTGCCAGCTGCCGCAGACTGTATTTTGCAATCTTCGTTAGGTCAAGACCCCCAAAAACTACATGTCCCAGGAACTTGGATTCAAAGTGGTGTCAGCAAGAGGCATAGATCCCCACGAGCCGCCGCAAAGTGCGGGGGCTCATGAGGATCAATTCGTCTTGCAGCTGGGTGGTGTTCAAAAATTATCTCGGCACTGAACTGGCTAATGAGGACTTTCGTAGCTGTGCGAGTCGCTCACACAAACTGTGCACCAGCCGTATAGGCTTCACTAACGCTACAACAAACCAAGGGGAATTACTCAGCGCTGGACAGACGAACAAGTTAGATCCCCTGCCCCCTCCTATCAGGCACCCAATCGCCAGCCCACAGAGAAATACGCAGGTATAGAATAAGACGATCATTTGCATCTTCAAAAAGATGCATCAGGTCTCTTATATAACCCATGTCTTTCTCCGGAACTTAGGAAGTAGGCAGGGGAAACATACATACACAAACACGAAGGTGCATTACTATTACTATTACTGCACGAAGGTGCAGGGGATCTAACTGTTCGTCTGTCCAGCGCTGAGTAATTCCCCTTGGTTTGTTGTACAATTCTGCCAGCGCTAGCCTCACCTATCTGCTTTGTGAGTATTTCACTAACGCTGAGTTGGTGTACCTCGCCCCTTACCTAGGTTAAACGCACCAGTAGCGCCATTACTGCGATTCTCGCATCTGGCCGCTCGCTCGGGCGGTTTTCTTTGCACCACTAAAACTGCGCGCGCAGGTAGGCTTCTGCACTTGAAGTGTGGTCTCGTACGTCAAGTTCCCGCGGAAGCCGGATTGTGATCGCAGTCGAAAAACGGTTCGTTTCCGGTTTTAGCGTTACTCCCCTCGAGCAAAAAAATGTTGCAGGGCCTACCTCCCTACAGAAAAAAGATAGGTCTCCGGGGGTTGTTCATTCTCCTCAGAACTTGCGTATTCCTGAATCAAGTCCATTTTAGTGCACTCGTCTCTCGTATGGCTACGGCCACCACGGTGCTCTCTGCCGCAAAGCGACGCAGATGTCGCAAAATCACCACCATTGAGGAAAAACGAAACTATTTTTCAAATCTGCCAAATCGATTAATGTTTCGTGGTGCTACATAAGGATGCATTATTGCCGGACAGCATATGGGAAAAAGGTGTATTCTTTATTCATCTTATTTTGCAGCAATCAAACGTCACCTGATTCTTTATCCGAGATTGCTTATTATAGCTGCAGAGAGCACACGCTCTAAATCGATCTGGTGCACAGGACCTGTCCGAGCGACGGGTCAGGTGCGAAA